>CM052649.1:4411126-4425467 GCA_028533165.1 Leontopithecus rosalia
CAGATTCCCCAGCAGAATAAAGGCTAGGACTGTTATGCTCCAAGAAATACACCTTGCTTGGTCAGACCCTGCATTTCTGGAGCTTATTTGATCACAGATTCCTTTGATCAAGAAACACCTGTTAGCATGCCCTTTGGGAGGGTGTGATCCTAGAAAGCTTTCCTGTTTAGAGTAGAACCTGGTTATTGATCATGATGTTTTAAAACGCCAAAATGGTTTTGTTTTTGTCTTGGTTCTTTTCCATCTGTGATAAACAAACCCATGCATAGAGCACACAAAAGCTACTCGCAAGGGCATCCCAGGGGCAAAATCAGCATTTATGTCATGCTCCTTTGTGTGACTTTGGTTATGTTAACTAAAATCCTGGTTACTTACTTTTCAAGTTACCCCCAAGCCAGGAGTGAGCCTTGATTAGAAACGGTAGAGAGGAAATTGGGTGTTTGCCAAAAGAAATATGCAAACATGAAACAAACATTTGCTGACTGTTAATGCTTTGATTGGCAACCTAAGGGCATTCTTTAATGCCCTGAAAGGAAACCAGAGCATAAACGAGGTGATTCCCTTGCATTTCCTCATTCCCTAGTGGGGGAAAGAAAAGCAAGCATAAGCCATGTGCTCAACATAAGGATTCACTGCTAAGGGTCTTCTTAACCTCAAAAGGCAGCCCCTGCCAGTGATGATTTCCCTCCAGGAGGTTAGGGTGTTCACTCACAGAAAGCTGGTGTTCCTGAGCACGGAGAGGGTGGAGAATCATTGTGAAAGTGGTAAGTTTTTAAGTTTTGGCCAAAACAGTGTGATGAAGACAGTCCTCTCTTGAGGCACAATGACCCGTAGCTGTCAATTTCAAGTGTATCCTCCACATCCATGGCCAAACAAACCCCTTGAGTAAAATAGGACACAAAACTCTGAGAACCTGAGTGGGGTCCCTGGGGAAGACAGGAGCATCTTTCAGGAGATGCTTGGTGACAGCAGAGACTCAGAAGCCAGGAGAACCCATCCAAGCCCAGCCTGGCCTGGTGCTCTCCAGCTGTGGCCACCACTTAACATCTCTTTGTCACAATCCATCCTCATCTGAAGGTAGGAATAATAACAGTATTATGACCAGAAAGGGGTCTTGACCCAGACCCCAAAAGAGGGATCTTGGATCTCACACAAGAAAGAATTTGAGGTGAATCCACAGAATAAAGAAAAAATAAGTTTATTAGAAAACTAAAGGAAGGAAGAACGGCTACTCCATAAGCAGAGCAGGGTGTTCCCTAAAATAAGGGGAAGAGCCTCCCACCCTAACTATAATGCTTGTTTATATATAGGATAACCAAAAAAAAGTATCACGGGAGATGTGCTCTACTACAAGAGTTTGTGATAAATGACTATTTTCATTAATTACTATATTTACAAGAATCGATACTGTTATCTTTAAAGAAAAATTAGGAATGCCTTTTTCCTCAAGATATCAGAATATTAGGGCATTCCTGACCCTGGGTGTGTTTAGTAAAGCTTATTAATCTGTTCTTTTAACCCTAAACATCTAGAGGCTGGGAATGCAGAACTCCTGAGAATGCAGCTCAGCAAGTCCCAGCCTCACTTTTCCTAGCCTTCATTCGAGATGGAGTCACTCTGGTTCTAATGCCTCTTCACAGGGTGATTGGTGATAATTAAAGAGTTAATAGAGTCTCTGGCACAGATCGTGTGCTGTGGGACTGCTACCTGGAATTGATCATCAAAACAGAGGGTGTTGTCTTCCTGGCACACGTAGGAGCAATGTGGCCAGGCCTGACTTTAAGCTTCTCTGGATTACTAGGGATGCTCTAAACCTGCCTGGAGTTACCTGATAAGGAGAAGAGAACACACCAGCAGCAGATCTCATGGGAAAGAGAGGAGAACTTGAACTTCACACGTTGCTGTTCTTCCATTCACTGCCATTGCCTCACATGTGCTCCAGGCCTTGCTGGCTCTGACTGGGGTCCTCACTATGAGCTTTTCTACCTGGGAGGACAGGCTGGGGTCCTCACTATGAGCTTTTCTACCCATGCAATGAGTGGGAAGTTGTACTTCCAGGAGGCAGGACCACTGAATCTCTAATCACCTAACAGGGGCTGCTGTTAGGTGACGTTGCAGCCATGCTGGTCTTTTGTTTATATTTTGGTATTTGTTTAAAATGTTGACTTTGGCAAGCTGCTTTAGTATTTACAACTTTGGAAAAAGTTTATGCTTTAGAAAATTATGATTATAAGCCAGAGTGTCAGATATGCCCTCAACAGTTTAATTACAAAAAAATTGAGCACAGCCTCAGTAACATGGCAAAACCCCATCTCTATAAAAAATGCAAAAATTAGCCAGGCATGCTGGCACACATCTGTAGTCCCAGCTACTCCAGAGGCTGAAGTGGCAGGATCGCTTGACGCCAGGATGCAAGGCTGCAGTGAGCCGTGATGGCGCCACTGACTTCCAGACTGGGTGACAGAGTGAGTCCCTGTCTCAAAAAAATAAAAATAAAAAAATTGAAAAACCCCCAGGCAATATGGAGAACATTTTCTCTCTCTTTTTCTCTCTGTCTCTCTCCACAGAGGCTATGTGTCTGTGTGTGTTTGTGTGGGGCGAGCTACACCTGTCTGGGCAAGATGGCCACAATCTCCACTTTTAGCCCAGGATGAGCTGGTCTGTGTCCACACCTCAGCCAAGATCCTCAGTGTGGCTCTGGCGTCCTGGGAGCTAAGAAGTTCAATCTGCTTAGATGAAGGGGAAATCTCTTGGCTGGGGGGAAATTGAAGTCCCAGAATAGTATAGAGCAGAGAGGCGGTAAAAGAGTTTGAGAGACTACAGCAGTGTGTTGGATTAACCCCAGTTACCCAGTGATGAGCGTGGTCACTGGGACACTGGAAATACTACTTGGGATCAGAAATAAGTTATGTAGGCCGGGCGCGGTGGCTCAAGCCTGTAATCCCAGCACTTTGGGAGGCCGAGGCGGGTGGATCACAAGGTAAAGAGATTGAGACCATCCTGGTCAACATGGTGAAACCCCGTCTCTACTAAAACTACAAAAAAATTAGCTGGGCATGGTGGTGCATGCCTGTAATCCCAGCTACTCAGGAGGCTGAGGTGGGAGAATTGCCTGAACCCAGGAGGCGGAGGTTGCGGTGAGCCGAGATCGTGCCATTGCACTCCAGCCTGGGTAACAAGAGCGAAACTCTGTCTCAAAAAGAAGGAAAGAAAGAAGGAAAGAAAGAAAGAAAGAAAGAAAGAAAGAAAGAGAGAGAGAGAGAGAGAAAGAAAGAAAGAACGAACGAAGAAAGAAAGAAGGAAAGAAAGAAGGAAAGAAGTTATGTGAAGAGTGAACATAACCGAGGTCAAGAGGTGGTTTGAGCAGCACAGGTCACCCAGGCATTGTCCCATGAGCTCTGGGTCAGGTGGAAGCTATTTCACAGCATCCATCACTGCTCATTATGCAAAAGGGTGATCACTTTGCTTTGTCACATCTCGGCTGTCTTATGTCCTCAGTGTCACTCCCATGTGCCTGCAGGCTGTGTGGGAAACCCAGTATGAAAACTGGCAATGTGCAGAGAGACTTGGACACTTAAATCTACAAGCTGAGCACGCAAATTTCAGTTCTTAATGCACCATGTCCAAGAGAAAACAATGGCAGGACACTGATGCTGAACAAAATCATGTCATGTCATTCAAAACAGCTACCCCATTACGGTGACAAACAGTAAGAAACACATCAGTTCATTAAAATGGGAATAGTTAACATGTGAGTACCAATTATATATCGATATTCATCCTGTGACATAATTCATCTTATGACATTCATCTTACGACGTAAATAAAGAAAAAAACATATTACCCTTACTTCGACGATTAATTAGGATTGAAAAATGAAACGTTCATTCCTCCCATTATTGCAGAACACTATTCTCATCTCATGTTTACAGATAACTATGAGTCATTCCGGAATTGAGTTTTAGTCTTCTAACCTGCAAATGATATATAGAATAGTCGATCACTCCTTCTGTCCCTAGAAGTAGTAGATTTCAGTTAAACAAAACTGATATGCATTTCTCTTTCACAAAAGAGAAGCTGGCCGGTGGAGGCAGGCTGCGGGATGGGCTTTGCAGGATTTTTGCAGGCTCCTGATCTCTGAGGAAGCATCCTCCTCAGCACTCCACACACAATTACCCCACCATTATCCAAGATTGTCACTAGTGCTCCAGCCATTGTATCTATTTCCAGCCAGCAGAAAGGAGGCAGAAAAGAGCATTTTTCCTCCAAGGACATTAACTGCTTCTGCTATGTTTGTATTCTGCTAGTTAGAACTGATCTCTTGACCTCAACAAGCTTCAGTAAAAACTGGAAAATGTAGCCTTCATTCAGTAAGGTCCCCTATGCCCAACTTAGAATAAAAAACAAGGAGCCTTATTACTCAGCAGGAAGGGAAAGCCCCTTCTGGGAGCTACTGTGCCAGCTCAGCCATGTTCATTCATCTTATGACATGAGCAGATTATTCAACTGTTCACGGAGGTGACATTTATTTTGCGCTATAAATTCTTTTCATGTTTCTGGGTTATTTGGAGCCATGACTGTGTAGGAAACTGGAATATCTCCCTTCCAAATATGTGTGAACTAAGAAAGTAAAGTCACGTGGTCTGTCAGACCTTCACTCACCCCCACCATCACACCATCATCTCTCAATCCTCTGACTCTCCCCCAGCACAGGACGAAACTGTTCTCTGAAATTTCCTTATCTACCTAGAGACCAGACCTGCCAGAGAGAAACACAGTTGCCTTCCCTGAAATTTCATTAACCAAAAAAGATTAAAACTCATGTCACAGAGGAAGAGATTGAAAGTTAAATACCACACCCAGATCCCAGAGAGACTTTGAACGTTTTCTGTTCACAGGTCTCATTCAATTCTCAAAAATAATTGTTCACAAGATAATGTCTGCCTTATGGGTCCATTCATTCCCCCAGAAGGTCATTCACTCCTACAGGCTCATCTCCCCTTTTCCTATAATGAAGTGCATATAAGAATCTGTACCTTATTGGGTTGTTTGGTAACCACGTTCCTGTGATTTCTCCATGCCACGCACATTAAAATAAGTGTGTACATCCTTGACATAATTTGGTGGTGTTCCCGCCCAAATCTCATCTTGATTTGTAGTTCCCATAATTTCTACATGTGTTGGGAGGGACCTGGTGGGATGTAACCGAATCGTGGGGCAGTTAAGTTACCCCATGCTATTCTCGTGATAGTGAGTTCCCACAAGGTCTGATGGTTTTCTAAGGGCCTTTTTCTCCTTTTGCTGGGCACTTCTCCTTGCTGCTGCCATGTGAAGAAGGACGTGTTTACTTCCCTTCCACCATGACTGAGGCCTTCCCAGCCCTGCTGAACTGTGTGTCAATGAAACCTCTTTCCTTTATAAATCAGCTAGTCTCGGGTACGTCTTTATTAGCAG
Source organism: Leontopithecus rosalia (assembly GCA_028533165.1). Classification (NCBI taxonomy): domain Eukaryota; kingdom Metazoa; phylum Chordata; class Mammalia; order Primates; family Cebidae; genus Leontopithecus; species Leontopithecus rosalia. The sequence continues at coordinate 4,416,581 of CM052649.1, forward strand.
GATGAGAACAGACTAATATAGGCTTTTTTTCTTATTAATCTGCCTTTTGTGGGTTGATTTTTAGCCAACCTTCAGAGGGTGATGGGGGAGCTTTCCCTTCACTCCCACAGATTTGGCAGAGTGAGAAGGGTAGACCCAAACCATCTGCTGTTCTGGAAGCCGCAGTCAAGGAAACCCAGGATCTGACAACCGGTAAAAAGAAAACATGACAAGCTCTCACTACTCCCCGTCCCTCTGTCTCTCTCTGTGAAATCTGGTCACCACCACATATCTCTTTTTCCTTTCCAAACTTAATATTAATGGGAGAAAGCATTGTATGGCTAGTGTTAGGGATAGAAACTCTGGCATACTTTCAGTGTGAATATTTATATAGTGTGCTCCTTTCCTTCCAGAAATAGTCTTTGCTTTTCTTTTGCCCTTGTTTTCTTGTGTTATTTTGTTGTAAAGAAGGGTACCTTAGGACAACCTGATGAGGTTCCCCTTCATGTTGATTTGTACCCTGAGAACCTGGCTTTTGTGACCAAATGGGAAGGTTCTCCCCTGGCCTCTGCCAGCTGGGAGCATGACTTTGTGTTACATCTAGGGACCACTCAGAAAGGACTGGGAATCCCAAGACACATAAAATGTTAAGCAGCATTCTCTCTGTTCTGAATATGCCAAGCTCTCAGGAGAGTTTGTCTTAATAAGTTTGGTTTCTACTGTCTGTTTAGTACTGGAAAAGTTCAGTCCCAGAAGGGCCCACCTGGCATCCCAGGTTAGCAGGCTTGTTACTAGAGCCACTCCACATGCCCCTGCATCCATGTAATCCTGAGACCAGAGGCATTGCTCACACTGCACCATCCTTAACCGCCCAGGGGAGCAAAGATCTTTTGCTTCCTTAGCCTACCTCTGAAAATGATTTTTTGAGGGTCATAAGGACTGCCTCTTCTGTGCCCTCTCCAGGAATGCCTCTTGTTTATAGAGTAAAAATATATCCTAAGCTTAGAAGGTGACCTCCTAGTCTTTCTATAAAGAGGCTTGTTAGATTGAGTTGCTATTGAAATAAGTATACCACTGGAAGGCGAATCATCCATGGCCAGAGACAAATTATTTGCATTTTAAGGTCCCTATATTTAGAAAATATTTTAGAAATATCTCATTCTAAGCAAGACCTTATTTTTATTTATGGGAGGATCAAGTTAAAAGAAATATGCGTAACAATGTCATGGCTAGCCTTAGAAACTCTTTTGACAAGTTGAAGTACAAAGATCTAAAACAAGAGTTAAAATATTTCAAAGGTTCCAAATGTCTTATTTGGATTTCTGTGGGATTTGTAAAAAAGGCACCCACTCTTAAACCACTCGTTAAAATTGGGCCCTTTCACTGCCATAGCCTGAATGTGGTTCAATTTCCTGAACCTCTTTCAGAGAGCCAGCCCCTTGGAAATGTAAGCCCTTTAACTCAGGTGATAAAAATATACATATTTATAAGAATTTATTTACATTATTTGTATGTTCCTTGACCTCTGGGGTACCCATTCATTATCATTCTTTCTTCCCCCAGGGATAGTTTTTGATTTTCTATTTGTTTTACTGTTTGTCTCTGAATTTTTCATCTATCAGTGTACAAGCTTGTTGGATTTTTGAGTACAAGTGCCCAGTCAAAAGGGTGAGAGCACTGGAGAATATGGCCAGTCAGAGATGTGTGTCACACCCCATTTTCCATCAGCAAATCCTTCCTTTAATCATCCATCATTGGGAGGGGTCTGTATCTTTAAAAGACTGCAGCTTTTGCTTCCTTTTTAGAGACCTTGGTCAAACCCATAAAGGGCTTCTTGGTGTTAGTATCACGTGTGCTTATGTGTTTTGGTTTTGAGTCGTTTGTTTAGGCATACCTCTGGTTTAAAGGTTTCGTTTCTATCTAGAGTGTGATAGTATCTTTTTTTCTCATTTATCCTTCTTTCTCTAATGGGCAGAAGAGACATGCCTCTCATCACCTCTGGGATCTGAACTGGTGAACAGATAAGCTGGGATCCTCACGGACAGGGGGCTGGGTGGGGACATTGCACTCACAGCTGCTATTTCTTTGGCTCCAGCAAAGGCCAGCTGCTCGAGTGACAGAAGGGTTTCTACTCATATACTTAAAAGAAATTTTTAGAGCTCTACAGTCAAATGCCAACTCCATTAAAAGCTTTTATTCTTTTGTGGTCTCTTTTAAATACCATATCTTCAATGGGAATGTCTTAGTCAACTAGAATAATTTTTCTCTAAGCCTTGTTGACTAGAATGTCACTGGCCTTTTGGAAAGCTTAACATCCCCCCAATCGGCTCCTTAACACTTGTTCCTTCATTTACTTGTATCCCTCCCTTCCTTTGCCACCTTCAACACCACACAGAGGGATATAGAAAGGTCTCACTTCTTGTGACCCTGGGAACCTTGGCTTGACTCTTTGAGGAACACACAAAAAAGGCACCACTGATCCCCTCATTTGCAGTCACTTGTTTTCCTCATGGAACCCTACGAGTCATAGAAAAGTTCCTCTCAGGTTTATTAATATTTTCTTCTTATATTAAACTCCTTGATCTCTTTGGCATTTAGATCTATAACATGTACACATGTGTGTTGTACATTGTGTCTACATGTGTTGTGTGTGTGTGTGAATATATATTTATGTGCCTATGTTTGTATTATCCGCATACACAAAATTGACTGAAAATAAATGAGTACTCGTAAGTTAAATAACCAGCCAAAGTTCTTTTGAAATTCACAAAACTTTAGTAATCTTTGGTAAATAAAGTCATTTTTAAATGGTGGTAAAATAAAATAAAAACATCTTCAGAATTTAATGTAGACATTTTATTCCTGAGTCTACTGGTTAGACAAATTTATGCTGTCTTAACTAGATGTTTTAGGATTATAAAAGTGCTGCTTCTGGGATATTTTTTTGACACTTGCTTGATTTGTCTATAAAGTACAGCTAGAAAGACTGGTTACGGACTCCCTCGAAGCCTTGCACACATCCTCCTGTGAGCTCATGTCTTTGGTTTTATGCCTCTGGATCTGGTGGCCATGGTGAGGCCTGGGGACATGTGTATATTCACAGTGCCTGAGCCATCAGCTACAGGACAGAGTGAAGCTCAATATGACCCCTACCTCTATGGTCCAGCTCTGCCTTCTGGCCATCCCGGGAGGGGTCGAATACTCCTTGCATTGCCTTTGCAGCTCTGTCCTCTGTCTTGGGTTCTGTCCTCTGGTCCTGTATCCAGAACCCAGATGGATCTTGCCCTTCATAACCATCCTGGGTGCCATGGGGATACTTGGGATCCACTATGACTTGGGGGACTCTAAGGGGGGTGGATATCTGTGTCAAATATCTCAAAAACCTTGGATAAGATAAAGACTGACTGATTCAGGGCTATCCTGGTCTTGCTTTTTTAAAGAAAAAATAACTTCAATGACTATTTTCCATGAATAATTATTTTATTTTCCATGAATAATTCAAATAAAATTATTAATGAATAAGTTAGATAAATGTGAATGGAATGAGTATTTATATTTGTCATAGCTTTAAAAAATTTTAATAATTTGAAATCTTAAGGTCATACTATGTTAAATTAAATAATAGATAATCATTAAATGTCTGAGTCATTTCTAAGTACATTGAGATACTGAAACGTTAATTATTAAACTTAAGTTTAGGTTTATATTCACGGGTAATTTTTATTACACTATGGTTATTTGCGAAAATCCAATGTGAATCTGTTTTCTTTTGTAACAGGACATGATTAGAAACTCTGGCTATTTTACCAAGGATTTGAATAAAACATCGTATTTTCAGAAGTGAACAGACTGCTTTGAGGGATTGAGGTTAACTTTCATGGAAAAGTGAATAAAAATTCTGGCCAGATACCTTTTCTACACAGTTTCCTTAGAAGATGCCTGGCACTGTAGGTAAGTCAATAATGTTACTCTCTCACAGACCATGGAACCTCAAGATATTTGGAAGACCTCAAGAAGAGAGCAATTAACCCAGCTTTTACAGGCAGTTCAGACAGTCTGGGGCAAGTCAAATCCTTGGGTTGGCTCCTTATTCTAGAGATGTTTCTAATAGTTTGATTTGAAATTCCTTATGAAAAAGTTTTGACAAACCCAATTTAGAAAGGTTCTATGTCATCAATCACAATCCTTGCTGAACTTACATAAATAATCAGAAAAAGACTAAACTAATTTTGCAAATAAATTTGTCTTACTGTGATTATCTCTGGTAAAAAAATAAGGAGTCTATACAAAGAAAAATCATGCTTCAGAAAAAAAAACTCTATTTATTGTTTGATTCTAGCCTTGTTTATTCGTTTTTGAGTTTTTGTCTTTAAAAAAATCTGAATTGCAATCTTGAACTTTTAATTTCTTCCAATACCTGGGCTTGACCCTCCAGAGTAATGTTTTCAAGTTTTTTCCCACTCTTCTGCCTGGGAATCACTAAAAAATTTTCCTGAGGCTGAAGCTAGTAACTTAGCTTTTGAGAACTATCACTTTAAACTTTGTTTTAAACTGTTGTCTTTTTTTCTTCCCATTTAACTCCCAAAAAGAATCATTCACAACATAATTTATGTCTCCTGGGTCCATTCATTCCCGTTCAAGATCACTTGTGCCTACACCTCTCATCTTCCTTTCTCCTATGAAGATGAATATGTAAGTATCTGTACCCTATGGTGTTATCAAGTGTGTTCCTCAGACTCCCCATGCTAAGCACAGTGAAATGAATTTGCATGCCCCTGAAGATGAGTATTTAAGTATCTGTACCCTGTTCTCTTATCAAGTGTGTTCCTCAGACCCCCCATGCTAAGCGCATTGAAATGAATTCGGATGCCCCTTTTCTCCTATTCATCTTCCCTTTGTCATTTGGTTTTCAGCGAAGCTTCAGAAGGTGAAGAGTAGACATTCCATAGGCCCTGCAAGTGGATGCTTGTTTTCTGTTTTCCTGTATTTCTGATACCTGAGCCGTTCCTAAAAATACCACATCTTAACATGCATTCAACCATTACAATTCTCTTTAAGTGCATTTTGAAAGTACAACTAAAATTTTAGTCTGAATTCCTGTTGTGTTGCCATTCTAAGTTTTTATTCTATAATTGATAAATCTGTCTAACAACCTGTTGGCAATCCTCCTTTTGGAATAGAGTTCTTGACCAGCTCATGGGGATCACCAAAATCACAATCTCAGGCTTTGACATCCAAGGCTCATGGGCCACAGGCCTTCCTAATTTCTGAAGAGTCCCAGTGACTGGAAGACTCCATATGCCTTTGTCTCAATGAGGGAACAGGATGGTTATTTACATGGTTTCTGTGGGGAATCCTAAAGATTTCTTCCCCGCAGTTGCCACCCTGGACAGTCATCACTGCAATAGGTGTGTGTGTTAACAATTTTGCATGTAACAAGTTATTGTTTTTTCTTAGAGAATCTAAAAGTATGTAGAAATATTACCCCACTCCCTTTCCATAGGTGCAGAAACTGAGGTCTGGAGATAGTAAGTAACATAGTGGGAGATGGGAAGGAAGTAAGATACCCGCACAGCTGTGGTTCTAGAGACAGTCCACTGTGGTTCCTGGTCAGGAAAGGTGGGCCTCACACTATATCCTGGGACTTGGTTAAACTAAAATGTATTTTTAGATGAGATGGCAGCAAGATGCTGCAGATTTTGCTTGTGCTTAATTCCCTATAAGCATAGGCAAGCCAATTTATTGTAGTTTCAAAACCAATTCAGTGGCCACTTTTCTTTACACTGCGGTTGTTTCTAATCCAATGATGCGTTTGTTAATATGAATTTATATGTCTCATTCTTGCCAGTTTTCTCCCCAGAGATGAGTTGTTATGTTGACAGTTTCAGCACTTACATGAGTCTTTTATTTTATGTAGTATTGAACATTATGATTTATAATAAGAAATATACATTTGGTCTCTGCCCCTGGTTTCTGGCACACAGCAATTAAAATCCTTGTAATTTTTGAGTGACAGAAGTGCTATGTGCATCTTTTATTCACATATCTGTTCTTTGACCAAACTTCTTGATTTGTATCCCCTGATCCCATGGAATTTTCCAGCAATAGGATCATCTTTTGTTCCCATGTCTTTGTGTGTTCCTGGATGAGGGCTGGTCACCAGAAAGGCAAAGCCATGGTTAGAAGCTTGAAATTTTCAGCCCCATACTCCTATCCTGTGAGGATGGGAGAGGGGCTGGAGACTTAGATAGTAATTAATCATGCCTACGTGGTGAAGCCTCCATAAAAATCTCTGGAGTTGGCTGGGTGTGGTGGCTCACACCTATAATCCCAGCACATTGTGATGCCAAGGCGGGTGGATCATGAGGTCAAGAGATCGAGACCTTCCTGGTTAACATGGTGAAACCCTGTCTCTACCAAACACACAAAAAATTAGCTGAGCTTGGTGGCGTGCACCTGTAGTCGCAGCAACTCGGGAGGCTGAGGCAGGAGAGTTGCTTGAACCCAGGAGGCGGAGGTTGTGGTGAGTCAAGATCGTGCCATTGCACTCCAGCCTGGGTGACAAGAGTTAAACTTCATCTCAAAAAAAAAAAAATCTCTGGAGTTTTCAGAGAGCTTCTGTGTTGGAGAATGCATCTATGTGCCAAGGCGGTACTGTTTCCCAACTCTGTGGAGACGGAAGCATCTGTGCTTAGGACTCTGCCAGACATTCCCCTAGGCACCTTTTCATCTGACTGTTCTTCTGATAATATTCTTTCTAATAAATCAACAATGTAAGTAAGTTTTTTCCTGAGTTCTGTTAGCCATCAAAGCAAATGATCAAGCCCAAGGAGGGGGATTGTAGGAACTTCTGACTCATAGCTAGCTGGTCAGAAGAAAGGAGAGCAGCTCCCGGGACAACATGAATTGTGACTGGCATGTGAAGTGGGCAGAGCACTTATCTTACGGGATCCGACATCAATTCCAGATAGACGGTGTCACAATTGAATTGAATTGTAGGATCCAGTTTGTTTCTGGAAGTTGGAGAATGTGTTGGTGTGGGGGAAAACACACACACACACACACACACACACAGACACACACACCTGGTCACACAAGTGTTGGGGATGAGTATAGAGAAAAGCCATTTGTTTCTCTGATAGTCAGATATTAACCAAACTCTGTTGATTTTCTGCTTATGGTCCCTGTGACTGTAATCTGGGAGCTCCCTCAAAACCAGCTTTGCCCTCACTACCTGTCGTTCATTTTGTTTCAGTAAAACCTATTATTATCTGCTGCTTTCTGAAAGAGCAATTGAGCTCTAGAATAAAGACAGTTGGTGGATGAGATATCAGCAGTGTGGGATGAGCCCTTTCCTGCCTTCTCCCTCTCTTCCCTTCTACCTTTCCTTCCTCTAATTCCCTTACTACTTTTCCTCTATTGCTAATAAGGCCATCTAAATTACTAGCAAAATGGTGATAGAAAAGTACCCAGTTCTAGGGAAGATTGTAGCTATCTATAGCATCATATGAAATTACTTAACCTTATGCAATTTTCATAGACAACAGTGCAAAACAATCAAGAAAGTAACTATTCTCAGGCACAAATTAGGACATTGAGTCAAAATTACTGTGTGATTTACATTAGTTTCTACAAATAGCAGCTCAGAATTTCAAAGGCAAGTGAAAGTTTTATCTCCTCCTCATTGCCTCTCTGTACACAGCACAGGATCTTAGCCCAGGAACTTGACCTTCACATTCAGCTCCTCACTTTACCATCAGGTCAGTTACCTCTAAGAGGCCCAAAGAGGAAATGGAAATAGGTTTCCAAATGCTGTGATCTTTTTTTAAATAAATGAAATTAATATACTTTAAAAATTTTAATGATAAAAGAAGTTAATTCTAATTGAACTCTAAATAAAGAATAAATAATACTCTAAAAAAAACTTCACCAGTATTTCCTGCCAGATTAGCATGTATTGTGTGGTGTCAAATATTATGATTTTGCAGTCCCATATGCTGAGTTGATCATTCCCAAAGACTTGGTGTATTAATCAGGTTTCTCTAAAGGGGCAGAACTGACAGGATATATGTATATAGGAAGAGGAGATTATTAGGAGATTTGACTTACACAATCACAAGGTGAAGTCCCATGACAGGCCATCAGCAAGCTGAGGAGCAAGGATGCCAGTCTGAGTCCCAAAACCTCAAAAGCAGGGAAGCCAACAGTGGAACCTTCAGCCTGTGGCTGAAGGCCCTGGAGCCCCTGGCAAATCACCAGTGTAGGTCCAAGTATCCCAAAGCTGAAGAACACGGAGTGTGACGTTTGAGGGCAGGAAACATCCAGCAAGAGGGAATGATGAAGCCTGGAAGACTCATTAAGTCAGCTCCTTCCACCTGCTTCATTCTAACCGTGCTGGCAGCTGGCAGGATTGTGCCCACACAGATCAAGGGCGGGTCCGCCTCTCCCAGTCCACTGACTCAAATGTTAATCTCCTTTGGCAACGTTTACCCCTTGTCAACTGGAACCTGTACATATCTCCTGAAATCATACATACATAATCTTCAAATGAAGACAATAACGAGATCATAATTACGCCTAACATAATAAAGGTATTCTTCATATCATCAAAGTGCACTAATCCTTAACCTAAATGCTACCATACAAAGTTAACAACACCTAAATTCTGGCATGAGTCAATAAATCTTGTCACATGATAAAGAAAAAAGAAAGGACATAAAATAAATATTTTTAGTACAAGTTTTACATACACAAACAGGTTCTTAACAAAAGAAGGAGGAAATACCCATGACAACTACAGTCCTTCTTTCTGTAACCGGTCACGTGGTCATAGCTGGCATTGATGACTGCTTCTTCTACTACTCAGTCTGTATTCCCTTTGCCTTCAGCAAGCACCTCAGCTAGCAGT
>CM052649.1:4425567-4436984 GCA_028533165.1 Leontopithecus rosalia
CTGGGCTTAAGTGCACGGATAGATATGTACACTCACCTGCCATATCTTTGTTTGTTTTTCTCATTCTGCCCCTTTTCCAAGAAATTCTTCATAAAATCTATTTTCATACATCAAAAATTCTTAGTTTATGTATTTTTGAATCTAACTTTATGATTTTACTTTCATTGCTTTTTGTTGTGTATGTTTTATATACTTTCCATGTTAAATACTTGCCAAACATGATGCTGGAATGTAACTATCAAATGGGGATCACCACATTTGGGTCCAACTTTGTCAAGTGGACCCACGCCAACATGAATTAAGAGCCCTGTTTTCTGAGAGCAAGCCAGACATAGAACTGAGCTCAGCAGATCAATCGGCCAGCACTTACTGGCCTCATGCAAGATCTTGCCAGTTCTCTGTACCTCAGAAGCGTTTTCCTTCTTCCAAAGAAACTGTCTTCATCACACAACTTTGATCTACTTGTGGACAAATCTGAGTGTTAGAGATCATGCTTTAAGTCTTCTCTCCTACTGTAACTTCCTTTGGCAAACTCTGCTTGGCTACTCTCCTTAAAACAAAAAGTCTAAAAGTAGAGGCAAGAAGCTTTTATGTATATGACTAGTTATAAAAACTGTTCCAGTTTTCATCCCTTCTGAGAATTACATACTGACTCTATCTACCTGAGTGGCGAATTTGGAGATGTGGAAAGGAAGTGGTACTCAAGGGCACTGGTTTTAGTCTTTGCTCCTCAGTTCTCTGTGTCAGCACGAGCACATCGCTCAATATCTCTGAAATCAATGTAGCTGAAAAATCCACATGGTAACTACTGCTATGCCTACCGTAAGGCTGACATTATGAAAGGGAAAAGCTCCTTGTAAGCTATTCACAGTTATACAAATACGAATGTTTTACTTTGGGTTTTCCCAGAAAACAGACCTGGACATAAGAATTCAAGTGCAAATAATTTCTTTGTCAACAGATCATGGGAAGCATCAGAAGAGCAGTGAAGGCAAGCAATAGGTGTTGGAGCCAGCATATTACCAACTGGGAAACTCTGAGAGTGAGAATGAAGCATATACCTCAGCGTATGCACCCCAGAGCAGACTGGGCACTGAGGTGTCCACCCCCAACTCCAGTGAGTTATTTGGTTAGAGGTCAGGTGTGATTTCCTCCACCTCCTGTGTTCCCTGAATGAGTAGCCTGGGGCAGAGTGAACCCTTGGTGGAAGGGAACCAGGTGCTCGGCAACTGGAAGTCAGACTATAGTGCCCAGGAAATGTGGGTGGGGCAGCAACAGCATCTGCTGCCACCAGAGTTATCACAGATCCTCTCAAGCTTGTGCACCACTGATGATTCTTTTACCTAAGAGAGCTAGCATACTTACTGTTCTCTTGATCAGTCAATTGTGCTATATTTTCAATTGATACCAAGTAAACCTACATTTTCATTGTGAATAAATTTTAACATGTTTAATATTTATTTCATTATATTTTTCTGGTGTATGTGAAGTTCTTGTTGAGATAGTTTCCCATTTTTCTACTGCATTCTTTCTTGTTTTCCACAAAATATCTATATATTGGCCGGGCACAGTGGTTCACACATTTAACCTCAGCACTTTGGGAGGCTGATGTGGGTGGATGACTTGAGGTCAGCAGTTCAAGACCAGCCTGGCCAAAATGGTGAAACTCTGTCTCCACTAAAAATACAAAAATTAGCCAGGCACAATGGCAGACACCTGTAATCCCAACTACTCAGGAGGCTGAGTCAGGAAAAGTGCTTGAACCCAGGAGGCAGAGTTTGCAGTGAGCCAGGATTGTGCCACTGCACTCCAGCCTGGGTGACTGAATATTAAAATAAAAGGTATTTTCTACAACTGGATAATGCCAGCAGTTGGTACAATCACTACTGACATACCTTTTCACAACATCTCAGCAAATCAGGAAGCCACTCGAGCAACTTTCATCTAACAGTTTCCTATAGAGCATGAAGACAAAATAGAATTCATGTGGGTTCTACAGATATACAAAGAGGATCTCAGTTGTTCTGTTAATAAAAAGAGCTTGTCCCAGTCTTTCCTAATAAATGTTTTGGGATATTCAATTAAAACACTTAGAGCCAAGAAAAGACTGCTTTGATGACTAAATGTAACATGACATCCTCGGTGGGATTCTGGAACAAAAAAGAACATTAGAGTGAACTGGCAACCAACAGAATTGGAAAAAATTTTTTCAATCTACCCATCTGACAAAGGGCTAATATCCAGAATCTACAAAGAGCTTAAACGAATTGACAAGAAAAAAAGAACCCCATCAAAAAATGGGTGAAGAATATGAACAGACGCTTTTCAAAAGAAAATATTTATCCAGCCCACAAACATATGAAAAAAAGCTTATCATCACTGGTCATTAGAGAAGTGCAAATCAGAACCACATTTGACATACCATTTTGTCCCAGTTAGAATGATGATCATTAAAAAATCAGGAGACGATAGATGCTGGAGATGATGTGGAGAAATAGGAATGCTTTTATACTGTTGATGGGAGTGTAAATTAGTTCAACCATTGTAGAAGACAGTGTGGCAATTCCTCAAGGATCTAGAACTAGAAATACCAATAGACCCAGTAATATCATTACTGGGTATATACCCAAGGGATTGTAAACCATTCTATCATAAAGACATGCACACGTATTTTTCTTGAGGCACTGTTTACAATAGCAAAGACTTGGAACCAACCCAAATGCCCATCAATGATACAATAGATAAAGAAAATGTGGCACATATACACCATGAAAGACTATGTAGCCGTGAAAAAGGATGAGTTCCTGTCCTTTGCAGAGATATGAATGAAGCTGGAAGCCATCATTCTCAGCAAACTGACACAAAACAGAAAACCAATCACCAAATGTTCTCACTTGTAAGTGGGCATTGAACAGTGAGAACACACAGACACAGGGAGGAAAATATCACACACTGGGGCCTGTCAGGGGCTGGAGGGCTAGGGGAGGGATAGCAGGGGGTGGGGGGATTGAGGAGACATAGGATTAGGAGAAATACGTAATGTAGATGACTGGGGGATGGATGCAGCAAACCACCATGGCACATGTATACGTGTATAACAAACCTGCATGTTCTGCACATGTACCTCAAAACTTAAGTATTAAAAACAAAAGTTTCAAAAAAAAGAACAGTATGTAAAACTAAGGAGATCCGAATAAAGTAAAGGGTTTAGTTAATAATAAGGTACTATTTTGCTTTATTAGTTGTGATGAATGTATAATACGAACCTGAAATAGTAACAATAAAAACGACCAGGTGCAGAGCATAAGAGAACACTGTTATCTTTGCATCTTCGCTGAAACTCTAAAAACCATGCTAAAATTGAGTTTATTTAAATAAAAAAATACTTCCTAAAATACAAACAAAACTTAGAGTTTAAAATAGTCATTAAAATAAAAATTAACAACAGATGTGAGAAACTGAATACTGACTACAAATAAATAGTTAATACATTACATTACATAGTTGTACTAGAAAGAATTTTCTTAAGATTCAGCCTGGAGTGAAAAATAAAATTAAAACAAGATGGAAAAACAATAAACAGATATAAAATCTGATTAGAGAGCTAAAACGATTTTGAAATAAATTAGGAAAAGTAGTTAAGAAATATGTAGGGCAGATTGAAAGAAACACAGACATGTCTAAATAGGATTTCCAGAAGAGAGAAGGAAAGAGTGACAGAAAGCCAAAATTGAAATCGGCAATGGCTAAAGGATTTCCAGAAAAAGGAGGTATAAGAATCTAGATTTCACGTGTACACCATATGCTGACTATAATAAATAGAAATAAATCTCTTTTGGAAACCTGAAAGCTAAAAGCCTTTTGCTCATAGCTTCACTGACTGTGCACTGCACATGGACTGTTTTGTAATGGCGCTCTTCAGTTTGTAAAGTACAGAACATGACCAACTGTATGTGGTGTTCCTGCAGGAGAGAAAATAAAAACACCCACCATAGAGCCACTGTGAAACAGAGTAGGCTTCTCACTACCAACAAAACCTGCCAAACAGTGCTCTGAGGGGAAAATTCTATCAACCCAGAAGCTCATACTGACCGAAGAATAATCTAACTTTATGAAATTAATAAGAGTTTATCACATCGTGGTATCAAGAAATTTAAAAAGTCATATATATTTTAATAGTTTCACAAAACTTTTTATAGAATTTTGTACAGTATCAAGTTGGCCTCCAGTATCCTCAGGTTCCTCATCTGTAGATTCAACCAACCTCAGATCAACAGTTTTGAAAAAATAACTAAATATAAAAATAATAATATAACAATTGTTTTTAAATATAAAGAGCTATAGAGAGGGCAAGCATGGTGGCTCGTGTCTATCATCCCAGCAGTTTGGGAGACCGAGGCAGATGAATCACTTGAGGCCAGAAACTCAAGACCAGCCTGGCCAGCATGGTAAAATGCCATCTCTAATAAAACTACAAAAATTAGCCAGGTGTGGTGGTGAACGCCAGTAGTTCCAGATGTTCAGGTGGCTGAGGCAAGAGAATTGCTTGAACCCAGGAGGCAGAGGTTGCAGTGAGTCAAGATTGTGCTACTGTATTCCAGCCTGGGCAACAGACTGTATCAAAACAATAGCAACAAATGAGCAATACAGTATAACAACTCTTTACTTGGCATTTACATTGTATTAAGTATTATAAAGAAAACAGAGTTGATTAAAAGTACACAGTAGAATGTGTAGGCAAATACTCTCATCCCTCATTCATGGGGATTGGTTCCAGGACCTCCATGGATATCAAAATCTGTGAATGCTCAGATCTCTTACATAAAATGGCATAGTATTTGCATAGAACTGTGAGCATTCATATATCTAATTAACTCTAAATTACTTGTAATACATAATGTAATGTAAATTCTACATAAATACTTAGGCTGTGTTGCTTTTTATTTGTATTAATTTTTATTATGTTTTATTCTGTTTTATTCTTTTTTCAAAAGTATTTTTCATTCACAGTTGATTGACTCCTCATGTTAAGAACTCTCAAATACATAGGGCCAACTGTATTATGTCACTTTATATAAGGAACTTGCGCATCTGTGGATTTTAGTATCCACTGGAGTCCTGGAACCAATCCCCTGTGGATACCAAGGAACAACTGCATACTCCTGACCATGATATCCAGTGATTGAGGAATGCATAGCTGTTGTCATAAATAATTTGGAACAGTAGTGTAAAAGAGTGTAATGAGGTAAGTTTATTTGCTATTATTTATGTAATTTACATTTTCCTGTAAACAGTAACTATTACTACAAGGCTGAAAGGAATATCAGAAGTCACAAATAACAAAGTTGTAGTAGCGAACAATTATTATTTATAAAAAATACGTTGGTCTACCGAAAAACGCAAGAAAATCAAGACCAGTTAAAATATAAATGAATAGCTGCTTAGAAAATGTTATTGGAAAATAATACTGGCAAGAGGCAGAGTTTAAATACAGTACTTTTGTGAACAGAAGTATAAGACCTTTTCAGAGGACATAAAAATGTGAGTGAAGGGAGAATTTTCTCTGTTACTCAGTGGGGAAGAGGCACTGTTGGAAGGTGAAGAGCTAGGGAAAGGCCTTTTGAGGGGATACCAAAGGTAAAACCCATGCAGGAAAATATTGATAGACCTGAGAACCCACACATTAACAAGATTTAGAAGAAAGCTGAAAGTCCATTGTCCACTGGGAAGAAAATGTGTGTAAAACAGGCAGTATAAGAGAAAATCTTCCTATTTTAATATTAACGAGCTCTGTCTTCGTTTATCTGGGCTGCTAAAATAAAATACCATCAACTGGGTGGCTTATAAGCAGCACATTTGTTTCTCGTGGTTCTGGAGACTGAGAAGTCCAAGATCAAGACTTTACATTCCATATCTGGTGAGGGCCACTTTCTGGTTCATAGATGCCATCTTCTCACAGTCTTCTCACCTGCTGGAAAGGCAAGGCAGCTTTCTGGACTCTCTTTTACAAGGGAACAAATCCTATTTCCAAAGACCCCACCTCCTGATACCATTACCTTGAAGGTCACAACTTCAACATATGAATTTGGAAAAGACATAAACATTCAGACCATAGCAAGCTCTTACAAGTTAGTGAGAAAAGTCTCTTCTGTCTTAAAAATAGTTTCACAAAGTGATTTTCAATGCTCAGAATTCCAAATGGTATCCTATGCATCATCTTTACTTGGGGTCTCCTGAGCTTCGTTCCTGTCCGTTAACAAGCCTCCCTGTCCCCGCTCAGGGGCTCTTGCAGGCATGCTCCCTTTGAGTCTCCCACACTTCACTGTCCAGGTGCAGGGTGACCTGCAGGTTCCCAGATTCCCACCCACACTGGCTTTCCCTGACACCATTCCCAATGGCCTCAGCCTCTTCTGTCCCATCTCTGGAGTGTGGGCACCGACTGTGGAAAGTTCTGGCCTGGCTCTGCCCTCCATCTCTGTCCCCGCCTGCTCTGGTCTTGGCTTGAAGCCTCTTTCCCCCAGTGGCTTGTGTTCCTGGATTCCCTTTGGCTAATTTTCCCAGTGGGCATTGTCTCACATTATTTACCTGTTGGTTCTTACCTCAAGCCAGCCCTGCCTTTCCTGTGCCCTGCAGAAATTCTTCAGATTCTTATTTATGAATACCATATTGGATTTCTTTACACATGTGTCAGTGCCAATGCCAGTTTTCTTCCATTTACCTCATTCTTCTTGTCACTTAATAGAAATTCAGGAGGCAGTAATTGTGTGTTGTGGGGGAGGTCAGATCTTCACCCAGAACCTGATCTGACACGCCAGTGGGAAGGCTATAACTGATGCTCAATCGGTAACAGGTCAATAGAAAATCATAAAACAAACGTTTTAGAAGTCGCAAGAGAATTTTATTTGAGCTGAAAAATTTTAACAAACGTTGAATTACACCAGAAACAACACAAAGTTTACTGGAAAATCTTGACAGTAGTGCTGGCCATATTAAACTGATTAAATTTAATAAACAAAACACGTTTTGCTTTTCTTGTATTGCTAAAAAAAAATTAACAGTTCCTTACATGCCTCTCTAAGTGGTTGTTTTGTGGAAAAACAAACAAACAAGCTATATTTTATATAAAGTCTAGTTTTTTTAACCATTCTGTTGTACTATAATTAATAAAGAAAAAGTTGTAGACATTTAATGTATACAACATAATGAGTTTGTAGATAAGTGTACATCGGTGAAGCCATCACCACAATCTACGCCATGAACCTATCCCTCACCTCCAACAGCTTCCTTGTGCCCTTTTTATTGATTATTATAATTATTATTATTGTGATAAAAACACAACATAAAATCTTCCACTCTCTTTATGACTGTAGAGTGCACAATAAAGCGCTGTTAGCTACAGTACCTATGCTGCATAGTAAATTTGCAAAAATTATTTATTTTGCATAACTGAAACTTTGTATCCTTCAATTATCACCTTCCTGTTTTCTTCTGTCTAGTTCCTGGAAACCAGCATTCTATTTTCTGATTCTGTAAGTTTGACTCTTTTAGATGCCACAGGTAAATAAAATCATGTAGTATTTGTATTTCTGTGATTAGTTTATTTAACTAAATATAATACCCTCCACATCTATTCATAGTGCTGCAAATGGAAGAATGTTTTCTTTTCTTTTTTAATGTGGAATCATATCTTGTTGTGTATAGATACCACAATTTCTTCTTTCATTCATCGAAGGTCATTTAGGTTGCTTCCATGTCTTGGCTGTTGGGAATAATGCTGCAATGAACATGGACGTACAGATATCTCTTCAATATACCTTTTCAATTCCTTTGGATGAATACCTAAAAGTGAGATTGCTGGATATGTTATGTTTAATAGCTAATAATTAATAATGATAGTTAATAATTTTACTTTTCTGAGAAATTTTCATACTGTTTTCCATAATGGCGGTACTAATTTACATTTCTACCAAGAATGTACAAAGATTTCCTTTTCTGCTCTTGCTCCTTTGATCTGTATGTCTCTTTCTACAACATACCGTTCTACTTATATTACTGTAGTTTTTAAATATATTTTGAAAACAAGAATATGATGCCTCCAGCTTCAATCTTCTTGCTCAAAATTGTAGAAAGTCTAGTTTACAATTGACATTTGAAAATGTTTTCTGTATGTTTAATGCTTTAATCTCTAAACTTTATATTTTCTGATTATTTGCAAACATCATCTTTTTGGTTATAAAAGTTGTCAGTTGTAAAATTAAAATTATTCATTAAGAATATTTGTTATTGTCATTGTTTAAAGAGTCTGTTTTCTCTTTGATGACCTTGAAACTTAGCAATGTGATTGAAGGTGCATGTTGTTTTGCTCCTTTAGGAGGAAGTATAGGAGAAGGGTTCGGGATTTTATCACAGCGAGAATGAAGAAAGAGGCAAGAGCCTGAGGCCTGCAAATGTCCCTGAAATACCAAGGCGACTTGTTGTGAAAGGTTTCATATTTTAAAGAGAGTGGCTCCAGGATTCCCTGAACCATACTTGTTTCTCATAAGTACCAGCCTGCAGAGCAACATGGCGGGAGGAACTGAGAAGGAGGGACCCCCCCCAGCCAGTGGCTGCCCTTCAGAGACCAGGATGCATATCTTTCTTCCATGATTTATTGTCTTTTTCATATCTTCTTTTCTTTTTTTTTTTTTTTGAGATGGAGTTTTGCTCTTGTTACCCAGGCTGGGGTTCAATGGCACGATCTCAGCTCACCGCAACCTCCGCCTCCCGGGTTCAGGCAATTCTCCTGCCTCAGCTTCCTGAGTAGCTGGGATTAGAGGCATGCACCACCATGCCCAGCTAATTTTTTGTATTTTTAGTAGACACGGGGTTTCACCATGGTGACCAATATGGTCTCCATCTCTTGACCTCGTGATCCGCCTGCCTCAGCCTCTCAAAGTGCTGGAATTACAGGCGTGAGCCACCCCACCTGGCCCATATCTTCTTTTCTTTATCACTAAAATTCAAATTCTTTCTATTAGTAAATTGTGATAAAATGAAATTAAACCCAGGAGCTCTGAGTCAAGTACCATATTTGCCACTCCCTAAATGATAAAATGATGCTCTCTGGTTTGCGATATTTTAGGTTTTCCACTCTGTGAATGGGAAATGATAACCACCTAACAGGATTCATGTACAGCTTACATGAAATGCACTGAAAATGAGTGGCTCTCAATGAGTGTTAGCCAACTTTGGAAGAGTCTCACAGTGCTGCTTGAATTAATTCTGAAGGTTTACTCCTTAACAAAGGCAAATAGTGGTATTGGAGGGTTGAGAAACTCACTCCTCTAACTCCAGAGGTATGATCAGTCCTCCACTTAGGTACAATTCAAACCCATCTGCAAAACAGCCAGACTTCTCTGTTCCTGACAGTAGGTCTCCACCTCTTCAGAAACCAAATATTGGACAGCTGGTGACAGAGGGTGACAGAAAAAATGTTCATCTTATGCAGTGTGATGAGAAAAAAACATAGACAGAGTTCCTATAGAAAGTCTGTGTCCAACATCTAACATGAACATCGTGTTTGACCAGAAATAAGTGGAGGTTAAGACAAGAAATAAAATAAAATAAAACATAACAAAACATGAGCATGCCTATTGCATTCTAGGAACTGTTCAAAAACTTTCCGTAAATAAGAACATCCAAAGCTTGTAGCGATCTTGTGAGTAGATGCTGTAGTCAACCTCATGTTAGAGATGGGTACAGAAAGGTGGAGTGACTTGCCCAGGTCCCCCAGGGGCTCTGGCATCTGTGCTCTGGATTGCTGCTCTAGATAGCATCTTTGTGCTCCAGAGCAGACCTGTGGCTACAATCCTCTGGATATAGGCACCATTTACTGAGAATGGAAGAACACAGAATTTAGGGCCTATACTTTAAAGAAAACAAATGTGAGAAGCAGCAATTTAGCTAGAAAAACAAAACAAGGCTATCCTATTGGGCAATCAAGATGACATGAGTGACATTTACAGAGAAGTTTCTGGTGTTCACTTGGGGTTTGCAGGATGTGGAAGGGGAGATGCTCAGGCTTTTTGCAGTGAAGCAAAGAACATTATGATAGTAGCTTAAGCAAGCCATGGACTCAGAAGACCCTTTTTATGGGAGGGAAGAGCTGGGTACGTTCTTAAAAGAAACAGAGCCGCATGAAAGGAAAATACAGAAGAAACAAGAGCGAGAACGGAGATACTCGATGGAGCAAGAATCCAGAGGAAGCTAGGAGCTGAGGAGACAGAGTCCAGAGCATGGACAGAAAATGGCATTGATAGAGAGGAGGAACATTTGTCCATCTAAGACAGAAGCACAGGAGAGAAGCTTGGAACCAGTGACGCCACCTGCACCCCTTCCCCAGCTGCAATATCACTAATGAGATGATTGTGCCCTGAGGTTGATCTAACATATATAAAGTTCACTCCGTGGACCGGTGAGGCAAGAGGGCAGCCCTAGTAAGTGGGTGGCAATGTGGAATCAGTTGGTTGAACTCACCAGCCCTATACCATAGACAGCTCTACTGAACACTTGTGCCATACTTACTCCTGACATTCTGTGCCCAAAGAGGAAAGTTAAAAGATGTCTCTTTAGACGATGTCTCATGTCACAGCAGAGACATAAGACGTTTCCAAGAGCTGTTGTCAAGACTCAGCATCACAATGGTCTGGCCAGCTGTGTGCCTCACATGTAAGCATTAACTAGTGTCTTGTGTTTCTGATGCTTTGAAGTTGTTAAAAGAGATAGATCATTAGATTAACACATACTGTACAAATATTCCATTATCCTCCAAATTCCCCGCTGAGAAAAAGAGGTGTCTGCAAATCCAATTTGAAAGATTGGTTTGAAGCAAAGCTATGGCAAGCTTCCCAGAGTCTTGCGGTTTTCTGGGTCCCTGAGCCTGCATTTGCCTCCTGAAATCTCCTCAGCAGAGGGAGCAGGGCCACCAGGCCCAAGCTGCCGGGAGCAGCTGGAGAACACCTCTCTAGATCCCTCAAGTGACCAAAAGGAAATGAGCTCAGTCACCATGCATAGTCATACACACTCACACACACACACACACACACACACACACGTGTAAAATAAACATGCACTTCTGTATTCAGCCTACTTCATTAGAAAAGTCCCATGGGCCGTCACTTTCACTGAGGTAACAGCAAGCTTTCTTTGGATTTGCAAAGACTTAAGGAATGCTTGGACAGGGAAAATGTGGCACATATACACCATGGAATATTATGCAGCAATCAAAAATGATGAGTTCGTGTCCTTTGTAGGGACATGGATGAATCTGGAGAACATCATTCTCAGCAAAGTGACACAAGAACAGAAAAGGAAACACCGTATATTCTCACTCATAGGCGGGTGATGAACAATGAGAACACATGGACACAGGGAAGGGA
>CM052649.1:4437484-4480758 GCA_028533165.1 Leontopithecus rosalia
GGAAGGAAGGAAGGAAGGAAGGAAGGAAGGAGAAAGAAAGAAAGAAAGAAAGAAAGAAAGAAAGAAAGAAAGAAAGAAAGAAAGAAAGAGAAAGAAAGAAGGAAGGAAGGAGAAAGAAAGAAAGAAAGAAAAAGAAAGAAGGAAGGAAGGAAGGAAGGAAAAAGAGAAAGAAAGAAAGAAAGAAAGAAAGAAAGAAAGAAAGAAAGAAAGAAAGAGAAGGAAGGAAGGAAGGAAGGAGAAAGAAAGAAAGAAAAAGAAGGAAGGAAGGAAGGAAGGAAGGAAAAAGAGAAAGAAAGAAAGAAAGAAAGAAAGAAAGAAAGAAAGAAAGAAAGAAAGAAAGAAAGAAAGAAAAAGAAAGAAAGAAAAAGAAAGAAAAATAAATTACGCTGGATTAACAAAGCGGTTGATGGATGGAAGTTAGACCACATGAAGCTTTGTACAGATGAGTGAATTGGTGGCGTCGATTAATTCTACAGTGTAGATAGCAGAAAATAGTGCCTGAGTGTACTCCAAAAGTCACCGGGGAAGCTGAAATAAATCAACTTTTTTGTGGTCAGTGTTCTACCTGTTCTTTGCCTCTTGAAATAGTACTCATGTTTAAGAATGCTGGAAAAAAGCCATGTTTGTTTCCCACTCCATGTCACATGATTTAGTAGCTTTAGTTCTATAATAGTTCAAAACCTATTCCTCTACTTCTGGCAGTGTTTTTCATAGTAGACAAGCACCTTATCCCATACCTCCGCAATTCCATTTGGAGATGGAAGCTTCCAGAAGAGGACAGGCTGGGAACTAGCTTTTGAGCATGCCACGTTGCATTTCTGGAGCTCTGGGTGGGGAGGAAAGGCAGGAGATGGCTGGTGAATACAAGCTGGATGTTGTGTAAGCCCTGCATTCTCCCAGTGCAGAAGGGCAAGCAGCCATGCTAGAGGCAGGAGGTGACTCCACTTCCGCAGTCTCTGGGCAGCAAAGTCTGTTAATTGCTGAGAATCCAGCGGAAGGCTACACAGGCTGTCTGTTTCCCATAAGCAGAGTCAAAGTTCATAATTTTTTATAGTTGATCAGATTTCAACTTGTACAAGTTGCAGCATCTAACTGTGATGTATTCATCTTTGAAATTAATGCCAAAAGTTATAAGTCACTTGTAGATTTTAGAGAAAATCACTGAGAAAATAACAACAAAGAATGCAAAAATGTGAAAAAATAAAATTACATTCAAAGTTGAATTCAGAGGCAAATACAGAGCCTGAAATGTTTTATTTAATTATTAAGAAAAACTAATAAAGACCAAAGAACTAAGCAAGTACTCAAGGACACTAAAAATTCAATATATTTGCTATAACTAAAAAATTAGAATTTAAATCTACAATAATAAGTAATAAAAACAGTATTAGAAAGACCTGATTTATAAAAGACTATGTATTTTTTTTAAAGTTTAATTCTAAGAAAGATTTAAAAACCAGACTTTTTAAGTTGCCTACAGGTTCCAAATAATAAATCCTATTATATAGTAACAAAAATGATGCATTATATCAGCATCAATTATTATCATCAAGGATTAATATGATCAGTATATAAAGAGCTACATAAATTGCCCTTAAAATCATGAGGGAAAACTTTAACATCTCAAAGTCCAAAATGAAAGGCAATATTTAATTTACTGACTATATATGAATAGCCAATAAAGATAGAAAATACTTCCCACTTTACTAGTGCTCAAATATTCCGAAAACAGAGGGTATGGCTGAATCCTTTGATAGACAAGGCTATCCACATGCCTCCACGTTGGCTCAGAGAAAAGGAATGCTTATTTTCCCCTTTTCAAAGGGTTGCTCTTCTCAGGGGACTGTTTTGGATCTTTCCTGCTTCTTACTCCTGTGATTTAGCTGATGGCTGATGCCGATAATGACTGACATTCACTGGACTTTCTCTTTTGGGTGAGTCTCTTACAATAAGGGTCACATACGCGGCATAAAGAGTTGTCCATTGCTTCCTCCGGACATGTGTTTGTTCAGGTTCATGCATTTGTCCTCCAAACCTGCAGAGTCAGACCACTCAGTTTACAACTCACATTATGACTCACTTTCTCTATTTGCCAGGTGATGGACCAGTCAAATGCACTTCTGTGAATATCACCATAGATATATGCATTTTGATTCTCAAAATTCTAATTTTGTTAAAATTTGAGGTCAACACTACTCAGAACATGCCATAGAATTGTATCCCCTGAAGGGTCATGTGTTGGGAACTTAATCTGCAACACAGCAGTGTTGAAAGGTGGGGCCTAAGGGAGGTGTCGGGTCATAAAGACAGAACCTTCATGAGTGGGATAATTTTATTATCACAGCAGAGGGTGAGTTATCCAGAGAATAGGTTCCTGTAGGTGAGTCCAGACCCTGTTTTCTGTACATGTGTTGGCTTCTGCCCTCTGCCTTTCCAGCATGAGATAAACTTAGCCAGGTTTTGGTGCCATGCTGGACTTATCAGACTCCATATGAGAGAAATGGTCTCCATAGGTGAGAAATAAATTTATTTTCTTTATAAATTATCCATTTTGTGGCATTCAGTCACAGCAGCAGAAAACAAACAAGAGAGACACCAGTTTGACTGCTTCCTACATGGAAGGTGTGATTTTTTTTTCTTTTACTGTTTTGTTATTTTATTTTTTATTTTTTTTGAGATGGAGTTTCACTCTTGTCATCTGGAGTGCAGTGGCACGATCTCGGCTCACTGCAACCTTCGCTCCCTGGGTTCAAGCAATTCTCCTGCCTCAGCCTCCCGAGTAGCTGGTATTACAGGCACGTGCCACCACGACTGGCTAATTTTTGTATTTTTAGTAGAGACGGGGTTTCACCGTCTTGGTCAGGCTGATCTCAAACCCCTGACCTCAGGTGATTCGCCCACCTCAGACTCCCAAAGCGCTGGGATTACAGGTGTGAGCCACTGCGCCCGACCAGGTGTGATATTTTTTAAATGTATTTTGAAAGCAAATAGAATCTTGGGACCCAAAGTCACTACATCAAAGGGAAAGTTAAGTTTGGGAGCTGAGTCACACAATACTGTCTTTCTTTTGTTCCTAAGGAGACAACCCTGTGTCGCACGCATAGGCCAGGTTTCAGCAATTATAGGACCACGTACCCCCAGATGGTCTCCCTCAAAAATTGCTTACAAGGAAATTTCTTGTAATTACCAGCTTGTAATAATTATAATTATGTAATAATTACCAGCTTAGTTTAGCAGGTACAGGGCAAGGACAAGACCAGAAATTTTGCCCCAATCTACTTGGAGATGAATGCGTAATTGACTTTTTCTCTACTCTCTGTATTGCCATGTTAATGTATCTTCTGTAAAATGTAGATTTGCTGAATGAAAGACAGTGCATAATTGACTTGTCTTCCACTCCCTCTTTTCACATGTAAGATTTAGGTTTTCTGAGGCTAATCAGAGCCTCACGAGAATGTAGCCATTTTGTCTCTCTACCTGACCTTCCCTTTTTTGCCTCCAGCTTGCTCTTTCCCCATTAAACACTGCAGTTCCACAAATTCTTTTTCGGAAAAAAAAACCACAGGTCCTGTGTCCTCCTGTGACATACGGAGTTTGTGGCTGTTGCTGTTGTTTGTTTTCTTCCTAGGTGTGTCTTCCTCAACCTTGGCTACATAAACCTCTGTAGACTGAGACCTGCCTCAGACACTATGTAGTTAATAGTGTCTTACTTGGAAATAATAGAATTCTAGGGTGTGCTCAGCATACTCACCCCTTTAAATATCACGACCTTATTAGATGTTCATTGGAACCTGTAGTCTCAATTTCGTGCGTCTCTGTTATTGACATTGTAAAAGCTTTTATCATTTGGCGATGGAGGTTAAGAGAGTTCCTCAGATTGGTAGCAATGGACTGATATATTCTTTCTCAGCTGTCGTGCATTGTTTCCTTTTCTTATGTTGCTTGTTTTAAATGATAATACTTTCTATTTCTAAGAGTGCAAAATGTTTCTCGTAGCTCCATACTATTGCATGTTGTAACACATCTTTCTTGCTTCATAACTTCCTCTTCATGGTTCATGACTATTACTTGATCTATTATTACTTTCAGTACCTCTAAATAAATTTAATGATCCTTTTGCAAAAATCAAAGAACTAAGCACATACTCAATGATACTAAACATTCAATACATTTGCTATTACTAAAACACTTAGAATTTATATCAACAATAATAAGTAATAAAAATATTAGAAAGGCCTGATTTATAACAGACTTTATTTTTTTTAAACAAAAATTGTAATTCTAAGAAATATTTAAGGACCAGATTTTACCATAAGTTACCTACAAATTCCAAATAATAAATCCCATTATATAGTAACCAATATTATGCAATACATTGACATCATTTATGAAAGAAAATAATTAATATGATCAATATATAAAAAGGTACATAAAGAGCCCTTAAAATCACAAAGGAAAACTTTGACATCCCAAAGTATAAAGTCAAACACGACACTGAATTCCTGAACCTCCCAGCCAATTAATTTAGAACGTTTGCATCTGGCATCTGCACATGGACACCTGATGTGGAACGGCAGATACCATCCCTGAGAACAGCTTTCAGATCACTTCAGGGAAACCCATGCCTGCTGGAGGGCTGCCCTGTGCCACCAGTTCACAGTGAATGCCATGAGGAGGTTCCCTTGGGGGCAAGATCTCAGCCTTTGAGGATGCAGCTGACATTCCCTAGCCAGCCACCTCCTTTCCCAACCTCTCAAATACCGCCCACCACTTCTCATTGTTATACTGAGGGCAATGCCCACTTCTCTGCAGGAGAAGGAATGTCTACCACATGACCCACACCACTACCTGCCTTCACTTGTTCTTCTCCTCCTCCAGAGAGTAGGGGCAACTTGTCTGCTGGCAGCTTCCAGTGGACAATCTGGGGTGATAGCCACATCCCTTTGGAGCTCTCTTTTCCAGAGTCCAGTTCTCTGCAGAAAGTAGGTGCTCTCTGTTCCTTAGTGAGGTGGGGGCTCTGTCACTGTCAGAGAGGCGCTTTGTTTTCTACACAGCCTATAACAATGTGTGTGTGTGTGTGTGTGTGTGTGTGTGTGTGTGTGTGTCTGTTTATGTGTCTCAGTCTTTTGAGATAAGTTTGAATAAGGCCTCATTGAGACCACTCCCTGGCACGTACCCAGGCTCAACAGCCTGTGAATGTTCCTCTAGAACTCCAGCTTTCTGCATGTGGACTGGCTGGCTCCTGGCAGCACAGACAAAGATGGGCTTCTGGGAGACTTCTTGGTCACAGACCTCAAGAGGCACAGCCCTGAAGGCTGCAGAACTTGGCACTTTTATGTGGGGTGACTCCAGGCATGTGTAGCCTCACAGGTGCACAGTTGGCTCATAACCAGCTTGGGTCACATGTAGGCTGGTTACTCACCCATGCAAGTCTACTGCGCTGGACACTGCAGCTGGCTTGAGCCTGAACCAGGCAGACACAACATCTACTGAAACAGGTGCTAAGACAGAAGTGACACTATTCATGAAAAACATTTGTTTCCCAATAAAAGCTCACCTGGACATAGGCAAGGTTTCAGTCACTCTCCAAGCTTTTAGGGTATTGAGGCTATATTTTTTCCCCAGTCAGTTCTCAACTGTGTCAACTTGAATAGATTAAGAAATATCTAAAAAGCTAGTAAGGCTTTAATTCTGGTGTGTCTGTGAGGGTGCTTGTGGAGGACTGGCCTCTGAGTCACTGGCACGCGTGGAGGAGGTCCACCCTCAGCGCATGTGGGCACCATCCAGTCACTGGTGGCCTGAATAGAGGCGAGAAAAAACAGAGATAAGGTGTTTTCCTCTTTCTCTCTTCTGGAGCTGGGATGCTCTTTTCCTCCTCCTGTCGGACTTGAGAACTCCAGACTCTCCGACCTTGGGACTCCAAGAATTACACCAGGGCCCCCAGAGTTACCAGGCCTTTGACTTTCTACTGAGAATCACACCATCAGCCTCCCTGATTGTGAGGCCTTTAGACTTGGACTGAACAAAGCTACTGGCACCCCAGGATCTGTAGCTTGCAGATGGCCTGCCATGGGACTTGTCAGCCCCCATAATCATATGAGCCAATTCCCCTATTAACCCCCCTCATCTATCTATCTATCTGTCTATCTATCTGTCTGACTGTCTGTCTGTCTGTCTGTCTATCTATCTATCTGGATAGCTATGTAGCTATGTATGTACATATCCACTTATCTATCTATCTATCTATCTTGATCTATATTTATCTGCATCTGTATCTCTATCTATCCCTATCTCTCTATCCTATTGTTCTGTCTCTCTGAAGAACCTTGACCAGTACAGTCAAGAATGTGCACGGACCTCTCTGTCTTCTCAAATTTGCAAGATCAGATCACTTGCCATGAAGCTTATGAATGAGGGCTGAATAAACCCCAGGACAGAGAAGAGGTGCCTGGGTCTAGAGGCAGGCTTGCAAGTACTGGCTGGACCTTATTAATTGGTGTTTGTTAATCAAAATCAAAGAGGACATGAGTAGGGGTACAAATAGAGAGAGATGAGGGAGGTAAGTCCTGCAGAGGGCAAACAGGTGCAGATCTGAGAAACACCTCCCCAGGCCAGAGTCCCATAGCAATAGGGACAGACCGAGCCATGTGGCACAAGCCGAACTAAGGCAAATGATTGGGGACAGAGGCTGGGGATGGTTTAAGTGTCAGGGGCCTGGTGTTTTGAACAGAGGCAATGTGTCCAGGAACTGGCAAGTCAATGAAAGGATCCAGGGAAGACCAGAGGCTTTGCCAGCTCTGTTCTTTTGACTTTCTTCAGCTGTAGGCTACCAAAATTTGTCTCAGCTAAAGCAGATTTCTCCCGAGGAAAGGACTATCTCCTTTCTTTTTACTGCCTCTCTGTCAACCCAAAGTCCATCAGACACACATTTCTTTCATGTTAAAGTACAGGATATGCAGAGGAACACACCAAACTCCTGCTTTGCACAGACTCCCAAGGAAACACCTAAACCTGGACAGGCTGGGAAAGTGTTGTCAAGTCAATTTTAAGATACCTACACAATATGCTTATGGAACTGGGCAGGACAGAGTCATTGCTAACTGCATCTGTGCTATTGTGTACTCTTTGATTTGGTGCCATGTTTGTGGGTGAATCTGGGATGGGCAAGTTTACTATGGAATTGCAAACTGATTATATTGTAGGACTGAGCCCCAAGCATACTGGTACTTGTATCGGAAACCAGAGATGATGCCCAGAAATTGAAGCAGACAATGAATGGGGCAGACGTTGCTGATTAAGTCTAGGAGCCCCCTAACCATCACAACTTCAAAATTCCAAAGCATCTCAAAGGACAGAAACTCTCCATGTTGTCGCTGTGGAGGCAGCCAGACTCCCCTTCATTATTATGGGTCTGTAATAGTGGTACATATTTATGGCTTACATGCGACATTATGATACAAGCATACAATTTGTAGCAATCAAATAAGGGTAATTGGGGTGTCCATAATCTTAAATCTTTGTGTTAGGAACGTACTAACTCTACTTTTCTGGTTATTTTCAAGTCTATAATAAATCGTTGTTAACTATGTTGGCCCTATTGTGCTACCCAACACTACATCTTATTCCTTCCATCTGATGTATTTTTATGCCCATTAGCCATCCCTTGTTTATCCCCTCCTCCCCTTCACCCTCTTCCGAGTCTCTGGCCACCATCATTTACTCTCTACCTCCAGGAGTTCTGTTTTTCTGGCTCCCACGTAATAGTGAGAACATGTGATATTTGTCTTTCTTTCTCTGGCTTATTTAACCTAACGTCATAACCTCAAGTTCTGTCCATGTGGCCATAAATGACAGGATTTCATTCTTTTTCATGATGGAACAATATTCTATAGTGTGTATAGAATGTCATTACCCAATCACACTGCCATTACCCATTCATCTGTTGATGGATACTCAGATTGCTTTTGTATCTGGACTATTGTAAATAATATCGCAATGAACATGAAAAGGCACATGTCTCTTTGTTAGGCTGATTTCCTTTCTTTGGATACATGCCAAGCACTGAGATTGCTGGATCATATGGTAGCTCTATTTTTAGTTTGTTGAGGAACCTCCACACTAGTGTCCATAGTTGTACTAATTTACATTCCCACCAACAAAGTAGAAGGGGTCTCTTTTCTCCCTATCCTCATCAGCATCCATGGTTGCCCATATTTTTGATAAAAGCCATTTTAATTGGAGTAAGATGATATATCATGATAGTTTTGACTTGCATTTCTCTGAAGATTAGTAACATTGAGCATTTTTTATGTACTTCTTGACCATTTGTAAATCTTCTTTTGAGAAATGTCTATTCAAATCTTTTGTCCAGTTTTAAATTGTGTCATTTGGGTTTTTCTTCCTACCGAATTGATTGAGCTCCTAATATAGTCTGGTTATTAATCCCTTGCTAGATGGTTAATTCAAAAATATTTTCTACCAATCTGTGGGGTGTCTCTTTACTTTGTTGATAGTTTTCTTTGCTGTGCCGAAGCTTTTTAGCTTGATGTAATCCCATGTGTCCATTTTTACATCTGCTGCTCGTGCTTTTGATATCATACTCAAGAAATCTTTGCCCAAACAAAGGTCCTGGAGAGTTTTCCCAATGTTATTTTCTAGTAATTTTGAAGTTTTAGCTTTTATATTTAAGTCTTGTGTTTATGTTGATTTGATTTTTGTATATGGCAAGAGATGGGGGTCTGGTTTGATTTTGCTACCTATAGATATCCAGCTTTTCAGGCACCATTTATTGAAAATACTGTCCTTTACCCAACATGTTATTGGTGCCTTTATCAAAAATAAGCTGACTCTGAATGTGGATTTATTTCTGGGTTCTCTATTCTGTTCCATTGGTCTAGGTGTCCGTTTTTACATTGTTTTGTTTACTATAACTCAGTTGTATAATTTGATGTCACGTAACGTAATGCTTCCAACCTTGTTATTTTCACTCAGTATGCTTTGGCTATTTTGGGTCTTTTGTGGTTTCGTATAAATTCTAGGACTTTTTCTATTTCTGTGAAATAGAAATAATTGGTATTTTGACAGGGCTTACATTAAATCTGTAGACCATTTTGAGTTCTATGAACATTTTAACAATATTGATCCTTCCAATCCATGAACGTGAATATCTTTTCATATTTTTATATTCTATTTAATTTATTTTATCAATATTTTATAGTTCTCATTTCAGAGACTGTTTACTTTTTGGGTTAACAACTATAAATGGGATTACTGTTTTGGTTTCCTTTTTCAGATTTTTTTGCTGCAGGCATATAAAAATGATACTGATTTTTCTATGTTCATTCTGTATCCTGCAACTTTACTGAATTTGTTTATTTATCCTAATCGTTTTTTTAGGTAGAGTTAAGTTTTACTAAATATAAGATCATATCATCTGTGAACAAGAACAATTTGACTTTATCCATGTCAGTTCACGTGTTCGTTATTTCTTTCTCTTATCCAATTACTTTGGCTGGGACTTCTAGCATTATGTTCAATGAAAGTGATGAAGGTGGTCATCTTGTCTTGTTCCAGATCATAGATGAAGGGTTTTCAATTTTTCCTCTTTCAAAATAATACCAGCTGTGGCTTTGACATTAACACCCCTCTTTTAGCATGGGACAGATTCTAGAAAAAAAATTGTTTAAGTCCATTTTACAATGCTACTTGAGACTGGGTAATTTATAAAAGAAAAAGGTTTAAATGACTCACAGTTCCACATGGCTGGATAGGCCTCAGGAAACTTACAATCAAGAAGGAAACATGGACTTTTTTCACATGGCGGTAGGAGAGAGGAGAGGCTGTGAGAATAGAGAAAAAACTTCCAATTATAAAACCTTCATATCTCTAAAAATTCAGTCACTTTCATGAAAACAGCCTTGGGGAAGACTCTCCATAATCCAATCACTTTCTTCTGTTGACACATGGGGATTACAGATCCCTCCCTTGACATGTAGAGATTACAATTTGGGTGGAGAAACAGAGCCAACCCATATGAAAAATCAACAAAAAAATTGGACTTAATCTGTACCATAAGTTAAATGGACCCTAATAAACAATTATAGAACATTTCATGTAACAGCTGCAGATTATACATTCTTCTTAGTGCATAGAATATTCTCAAAAAATAGACCAAATGTTAGGTCACAAAACAAGTCTCAAAAAATTCCAAAAAAAAAAAGAAAACTGTCAAATCAATCAAGTGTCTTTTCTGTCCACAATGAAATAAAACTAGAAATCAGTAACAAGAAAAACTGTGAAAACTACGCAAACACAAAGAAATTAGGCAATATGCTCCTGAACAACCATTGAAACAATGCAGAAAATGGAAAGAAAATTTTTAAATTCCTTGGGAGTTGGTGGGTGGATTACTGTAGACCCCCCACCCCAAGAATTTGAAATCAGCCTAGGCAAGATGTTGAGACATTGTCTCTATAGTTTTAAAATTAGCCAGCCATGGTGACGTGTACCTATAATCCCAGCTACTTAGGAAGCCGAGGAAGAAAGATCCCCTAAGGCCAAGAATATGAGGTGGCAGTGAACTCTAATGGTGCCACTGCACTCCAGCCTGGGTGAGAAAGTGCAATTCTATCTCTAAAAAAAATAAATAAAAACACATAAGTAAATAATTTCTTGAAAATGGAAACACAACATACTGAATCAGGTGGGATACAGCAAAAGCAGTACTAATAGGGAAGTTTACAGCAATAAACATTTAAATCAAAAAGTAGAAAAACTTCACATACACAACATAATGGGCATCTTAAAGAGTTAGAAAAACAAGAGCAAACCAAACCAAAAATTAATAGGAGAAAAGAGTGAATTAAGAACAAAAGATAAATAATAAAATTAAGGTTAAAAACAAAATACAAAAGATTAATGGTATGAAAAGTTAATTTTTTAAAAAAAAGCTTTTAAAAAATGACAATTTTTTTGCCAGATCAACTAGGAAAAAAGAGAGATGATTGAAATAAAAAAAATTAAAGGTGAAATAGGAGGCATTACAACTGACTGTACAGAAATTCAAAGGCTCATTTGGGAATATTATGAGTAACTCAGTGCCAATAACAAACTGAGAAGAAACAAATACATTCCTAGCTATATACAACCTATCAAGGTCGAACCATAAAGAAATGCAAAACCTGAATAGACCAGTAACAAGGAGCAAAATAGAGGCAGTAATAGTTTTCCATGAAGAAAAAGGACTGGGAATTGATTGCTTCACTGCTGAATTCTACTAAACATTTATCCGGAATCTACGAAGAACTTAAACAAATTTACAAGAAAAAAAATCCCCATCAAAAAGTGGGGAAAGAATACAAATAGATGCTTCTCAAAAGATGACCTTTATGTGGTTAACAAACATATGAAAAAAAGCTCATTATCGCTGGTCACTAGAGAAATGCAAATCAAAAGCACAATGAGATATTATTTAATGTGAGTTAGAATGGTGGTTATCAAAAAATCAGAAAATAACAGATGCTGGAGAGGCTGTGAAGAAATAGGAAAGCTATTACTGGGTGTATACCCAAAGGATTATAAATTGTTCTGTTATAAAGACACATGCACACATATGTTCATTGTGGCACTGTTTACAATAGCAAACACCTGGAACTAACCCAAATGCCCATCAATGATACACTGGATAAGAAAGTGTGGCACATATAAACCATGAAATATTATGCAACCATAAAAGGGATGAGTTCATGTCCTTTTCAGGGACATGGATAAAGCTGGAAACCATCATTCTCAGCAAACTGACAAAAGAACAGAAAACCAAACACTGCATGTTCTCACTCATAAGCAGGAGTTGAACAATGAGAACACATGGACACAAGGAGGGGAATATCACACACTGGGGCCTGTAGCGGGGTGGGGAGCTAAGGAAATGATAGCATTAGGAGAAATACCTAATGTAGATGACACGTTGATGGGCGCAGCAAACCACCATGGCACATGTATCGCTATGTAACAAACCTGCACGTTCTGCACATGTACCCCAGAACTTAGAGTATAATAATAGTTTAAAAAATAAATAAATAAAAATAAAACTGATCCTATTCAAACTATTCCAAAAACTTAAGAGGCGAGAAGAACACTTCCAAACTTACCATACATGATTAGTATTACCCTAATACCGAAACCAGACAAAAATGCAACAAAAAAAGAAAACTACAAGCTAATATCTCTAATGAGCATAGTTGTAAAGTTCCCCAAGAAAATAATGGTAAACCAAATTCAACAGTGTATTAAAAAGATCATTCAACATAATTAATTGGGATTCATCTAAGGGATGCAAGGATGGTTCAACCTACAAAAATCAATCAATTAGGTATGGCATATCAACACAATTAGACAAAAAATTTGTATGATCGTTTCAATACCTGCCAAAAAGGCACCAGATAAAATTCAGCATCTCTGAATGATAAAAACTCTCAATCAACTGGAAATAGAAAGAGTATACCACAACACAATAAAAGCCATATATGACAAACCCACAGCGATTATCACATAAATAGAGAAAAACGGAAAGTTCTCCTTTTTCAATATCCCCTTTCCTCTGATTTTTAAAATGTAATTTTAACTTTTATTATAAATTAAAAGGTACATGTGTAAGCTTGTTACATTGGCATATTGCATGACACTGAGGTTTGGGGTACACATTTTTCTGTCACGCAGGTAGCGAGCATAGTACTTTTCAGACCATACCCACCCCTCCTTCTTCTAGTCAATTGTTCTCATCTTTATTTCTACGTGTGTTCACTGTTTAACTTCCACTTGTAAGTGAGAACATGAAGTATTTGGCTCTCTGTTCTTGTGTTAATTTGCTAAGAAAATGGCCTTCAACTCCATCCATGTTGCTGCAAAGGACATGATTGTATTCTTTTTAAAGGCTGCATAGTATTACATCGTGTAGATGTACTACATTTTCTTTATTCAATTGACCATTGATGGATAGCTAGGTTGATTCCATGTCTTTGCTATTATGAATATTTCTGTGATGAACGTTTGAGTGCATGTGTCTCTTTGGTAGAGTATTTGTTTTCTTTTGGATATTTACTAAGTAATAAGATTGCTAGGTTGAATCATAGTTCTGTTTCAAGTCACTCGAGAAAACTGCAAACTGTTTTCCACAGTGGCTCAACTAGTTTTCTTTCCCACCAACAGTATATAAGCATTCCTTTCTTGTGCAGCCTTGCCAACATCTATTATTTTTTGGCTTTCTAATGATTTCCATTCTGACTGGTGTGACATGGTATCTCATTGCAGTTTTGATTTGCATTTCGCTGATGACTAGTGATGTTGAGCATGTTTGTTGACTGCTTGTGCATCTTCTTTGGAGAAGTCTCTGTTCATATCCTTTGCTCATTTTTTAATTGTATCATTTGTTTGTGCTTATTGATGTGTTTAAGCTTCTTATAGATTCTAGATATTAAACCTTTGTCAGATGTATAGCTTGTCAATATTTTCTCCTACTCTGTACACTGTTTGTGTACTCTTGTTAGTAATTTATTTTGCTCTCTAGTTTAATTAGGTCCCACTTCTCAATTTTTGTTTTTGTTACCATTGCTTATGTTGATTTAATTATAAATTTATCCCTAAAGCTGGTGTCAAGAAGGACATTTCTTAGTATTTTTTACAGTTTTGCAGTTTGAGGTTTTACATTTAAATTTTTAATCCATCTTGAGTTAATATTTGTACATGATGACAGTTAGAGTTTAAGTTTAATCCTTCTATATATGACTACCTTGTTATCACAGCACCGTTCATTGAACGATTTGTTTTATTTTGAATATATTTCATACCAAGTAATGAGATTTCCAGGTTGAATGCAGAAGAATAAAACTTGGCCCCTGGCTCTCATCTTATATGAAAATTAAATTCAGATCCTTTTCTCATTGCTTAATTTTATCAATTTTGTTGAAGATCAGATGGTTGTATGTGTGTGACTATTTCTGGATTCCCTCTGCTCTTCCATTGGTTGATGTGTGTGTTTTTGTACCAGTGTCATGCTATTTTGGCTACTGTAGCCTTATAGTACAGTTTGAAGTTGTTGGGTAATGTGATACCTCCAGCTTTGTTCTTTTTGCTTAGGATTGCTTTGACCACTGGGCTTTTTTGTTTCCAAATGAATTTTAGAATATATTTTTCTAATTCTGTGAAAAAATATATTTTATATTATTATAAGGATAGCATTGGATCTGTATATTTCTTTGAGCAGTACAACCATTTTAACAATGTTGATTTTTCTAATCCATTAGCATGGAATATTTTTCCATTTGTTTGTATCATCTATGGTTCCTTTCCGTAGTGTTTTGCAGTTCTCCTTGTAGAGCTTTTTTACCTTATTGGTTAGATGAATCCCTAGGCATTCTATTTTTAGGTGGCTATTGTAGATGGGAATGTGTTTCTGATTTGGTTCTCAGCTGGAATGTTATTGGAATATTGAAAAGCTACTAATTTTTGTACACTAATTTTGCACCTTGAATCTTTACTGAATTCCTTTATCAGTTCCCGGAGCCTTTTGTTGGGGTCTATGGAGTTTTCTATGTATAGAATCATATCATCAGCAAAAAGAGATATTTCAACTTCTTCTTTTCCTATTTGGTTGCCTTTTTCTTCCATCTCTTCCCTGATCATGCTGGCTAGAACTTCCAGTAATATTTTGAATATGAGAAGTAACGTTGGGCATCCCTGTCTTGTTCCAGTTCTCAAGGGGAATAATTCCAGTTTTTGCCTGTTCAGTATGACATTCGCTGTGGGTTTGTCATAGAGGGCTCTTATTATTTTGGAGTATGATTCTCTGATGCTTAGTCTGTTGAAGGTTTTTATCATAAAAGAATGTTGGATTTTATAGAAGGCTTTTTCTGCATTTATTAAGATGATCATATAGTCTTTGATTTGCATATGTCTCACTCACTTGTATCTCAGGAATAAAGCCTACTTGATCAAGGTGAATTAACTTTTTGATGTGCTCTAGTATGCTAGTATTGTGTTAAGAATTTTGTGTCTATAATCATCAGGGATATTGGCCTAACATTTTCTCGTATTATGGTTTCTCTGCCAGATTTTAGTATCTGGATGATGCTGGCTTCATAGATTGAGTCAGGGAAAAGCCCCTCTTCCTCAATTTTTTGGAATAGTTTCAGTAGGATTGGCATCAGTTCTTCTTTGTATGTCTGGTATATAGAATTTGGCTGTAAATCCATTGTAATAGTCCATTCTCAAGCTGCTATGAAGAAATATCTAAGACCGGGTAATTTATAAATAAAGTAAATTTGATTGACTCACAACTCTTCATGTCTGGAAAGGCCTCAGGAAACTTACAATCATGGCAGAAGGGACCTCTTCACAGGGTGCCAAGAGCAAATGACTATCAAACAAAGGGAGAAGCCCCTTGAAAACCATCAGATCTTGTGAGCTAGAAGTATCATGAGAACAGTATAAGGAAAATCACCACCGTGATTTAGTCATTTCCATCTGGTCCCACCCTTGACATGTAGGAATTGTTACAATTCAAGGAAAAATTTGGGTAGGGACACAGAGCCAAACCATATCATCCATTTGGCCCAGGGCTCTTTTTGATCAGTAATTTTTTTTTAAACTACTGATTCAATTTCAAACTTGTTATTGGTCGATTAAGATTTTCACTTTCTACCCGGTTCAAAATTGGGAGTTTGTGTGTTTCTAGAAATTTATCCATTTCCCCTCAATTTTCTAATATGTGTGCATAGAGGTGTTCTTAATAGTTTCTTTTGCATTTCTGTGGAATTGGTTGTAGTGTCTTCATTGTCACTTGTAATTACATTTACTTGGATCTTCTCATTTTTGTTTTCTTAATCTAGCTACAGGTCTATCAATCTTGTATATTGTTTTTGAAAAAGCAACTCTTGGTTTTATTGACTTTTGTATGGACTTTGGGGCCCCGATTTGTGTAAGTTATTACCTGATCTTTGTTATTTATTTCCATCTACTGGCTTGGTGGTTGAATTGTTCTTTTTTATTTTTCCCCCGTGTTCCTCTAAGTGCAATGTTAGGTCATTAATTTGAGAACTCTATAACCTCTTGTGGAAGGCATTTAGCACCATAAATTCTCCTCTTAACACTGTGTTAGTTGCATCTCAAAGATTTTGTTGTGTCTCTATTTTTTTTCTGTTTTTCTTTTTCTTTTTGAGACGGAGTTTCGCTCTTGTTACCCAGGCTGGAGTGCAGTGGCATGATCTCGGCTCACCACAACCTCCGCCTCCTGGGTTCAGGCAATTCTCCTGCTTCAGCCTCCCGAGTAGCTGGGATTACAGGCACGTGCCACCATGCCCAGCTAATTTTTTGTATTTTTAGTAGAGACAGGGTTTCACCATGTTGACCAGGATAGTCTCGATCTCTTGACCTTGTGATCCGCCCGCCTCAGCCTCCCAAAGTGCTGGGATTACAGGCTTGAGCCACTGCACCCAGCTGGTATTGATTTCTATGTTTATTGCACTGCAGTCTAAAAGTGTCTTTAGTATAATTTCATTTTTTAAAATTTATTGAGACTTACTTTATGGCCAAGCTTGTGTTTGATCTTAGAATATGCCCTGTGAGTGGATGAAAAAATATATACCTTCTGTGGTTGTTAAGTATTCTGTAGATTTCTATTCAGTCCAGTCAGTCAAATGCTGAGTTTAAATCAAATTCCTTTGTTAGTTTTCTGCCTCAGTAATCTGTCCAATGCTGTCAGTGGGGTGTTGAAGTCCCCCACTAATATTGTGTTGCTGTTTAAGTCTTTTCATAGGTCAAGAACAACTTGTTTTATTAATTTGGGTGCTTTATTGTTAGGTACATATGTATTTAGAATAGGTAAGTCATCTTCAATTGACTCTTTTATTATTATGTAGTGCCCTTCTTTATCCTTCTTGGTTGTTTTGTTTGTTGGTTAGTTGGTTGGTTTAAAGTCTGTTTTACTTGATATAAGAATAGTGACACTTCTTTTTCATTTTCTATTTACAGATAAATCTTTCTATAGTTTTTTGTTTTTTTTTTTAGCCTGTGGATGTTATTACATGTAAGACATGTTTCTTGAAGACAGCAGAGAGCTGGGACTTTTCTTTTTATCCAGCTTGCCACACTGTACCTTGTTAAGTGAGGAAATTTAGACCATTTACATTAAGGTTTAGCATTGATACACATGATTTTATTTTATTTATTTATTTTGAGACGGAGTTTCACTTTTGTTACCCACGCTGGAGTGCAATGGTGCAATCTCAGCTCACTGCAACCTCCATCTTCTGGATTCAGGCAATTCTTCTGCCTCAGCCTCCTGAGTAGCTGGGATTACAGGCAGGTACCACCATGCCCAGCTATTTTTTCTTGTATTTTTAGTAGAGATGGGGTTTCACCATGTTGACCAGGATGGTCTTGATCTCATGACATCATGATCCACCCACCTTGGCCTCCCAAAGTGCTGGGATTACAGGTGTGAGCCACCGCACCCGGCCTGATACACACAATTTTAATCCTATCATTATGTTGTTGGCTGTTTGTTCTGTAGACTTGATTGTGTAGTTTCTTTATATTTTCTGTAGACTATGTGCTTGATTGTGTTTTTTATGGTAACAGGTTCCAATCTTGTTTCCATGTTTAGCACTACCTTAATGACCTCTTATAAGGATGTTGTGGTTGTAACAAATTCCCTTAGTGCTTGCTTATCTGAGAAGGATTTTATTTCTCCTTTGCTTATGAATCTTAGTCTGGCAAGATATGAGATTCTTGGTTGGAATTTCTTTTCTATATGAATGCTGAAAAAAGGCCCACAGTTTCTTTTGGCTTATAGGGTTTGTTGTCAGTCTGAACTTCCTTTTGTAAGTAATGTGATCTTTCTTTCAAGCTACCTTTATGATGTCTCCTTTTGTATCAACCTTGGTAAATCTGATGAATCTACTCCTTGCTAGATCTCATGATCATCTGGTATTGTAGTTTGCAAGACTTATCTGTAGTTTTTGAATTTTTATGTCCTCATTTCTACCAAGATTGGGAACATTTTCATGGACTATACCCTCAAATATGTTTTCAAATTTTCTACACTCTCTCTGTTTCTCTTTCAGGAATGCCAGTGAGTTATAGATTTGTTTTCTTTACACAATTCTTTCTTTTTGGAGGTTTTGTTCATTTTGTAAAATTATCTTCTCTTTATTTTTGTCTGACTGAGTTGATAAGAAGAACCAATACTCAAGCTCTGAGATTCTTTCCACAAATTTATTTTTATTTATTTTTATCTTTTAATTTATTATACTTTAAATTCTGGAATACATGTGCAGATTGTGCAGGTTTGTTACATAGGTTTACATGTGCCATGGTGGTGGTGTGCTGCATCCATTGCCCCGTCATCTACATCAGGTATTTCTCCTAATGCTATCGCTCCCCAATCCCCCCAGTCCCTGCTATTCCTCCCCTATCCCCCCAACCTCTAGGCCCCAGTGTATAATGTTCCCCTCCCTGTGTCCGTGTGTTCTCATTGTTCAACACCCACTTATGAGTGAGAACATGTGGTGTTTTTTTTTCTGTTCTTGTGTCAGTTTGCTGAAAATGATGGTTTCCAGTTTCATCCATGTCCCTGAAAAGGACATAAACTCATCCTTGTTTATGGCTGTGTAGCATTCCAAGGTGTATCTGTGCCACATTTTCTTTATCCAGTCTATCTTTGATGGGCATTTGGGTTAGTTCCAGGTCTTTGCTATTGCAAACAGTGCCCCAGTGAACATATGTGTACATGTGTCTTTATAATAGAATGACTTATAATCCTTTGGGTATATACCTAGTTATGAGACTGCTGAGTCAAATGGTATTCCTATATTTAGATCCTTGAGGAATCACTACACTATCTTCCAAAATGGTTGAATTAATTTACACTCCCACCAACAGTGTAAAAGTGTTTCTATTTATCCACATCCTTTCCAGCATCTGTCTCCTGATTTTTTAATGATGGCCGTTCTAACTGGCATGAGGTGGTATATCAATATGATTTTGATTTTCATTTCTCTAATGACCAGGGATGATGAGGGTTTTTTCTCATGATTGTTGGCTACATAAATGTCTTCTTTTGAAAATTGTTCATATCCTTTGCTCACGTTTTGATGAGGTTGCTTGTTTGTTTCTTGTAAATTTGTTTAAGTTCTATGAAGATTCTGGATATTAGCCCTTTGTCAGATGGGTAGATTGCAAAAAGTTTTTCCCATTCTGTTGGTTGCTGGTTCACTCTATTCCTAGTTTCTTTTGCTGTGCAGAAGCTCTTAAGTTTAATTAGATTCCATTTGTCTATTTTGGCTTTTGTTGTCATTGCTTTTGGTGTTTTAGTCATGAAGTTCTTGCCCATGCCTATGTCCTAAATGGTATTGCCTAGGTTATCTTCTAGAGTTTTTATGGTGTTCGGCATCATGTTTCAATCTTTAATTCATCTAGAGTTAATTTTTGTATAAGGTGCAAGGAAGAGATCCAGTTTTAGCTTTCTGTGTATGGCTAGCCAGTTTTCCCAACACCATTTATTAAATAGGAAATTATTTCCCCATTGCTTGTTTTTGTCAGGTTTGACAAAGATCAGTTGGTTGTAGTTGTGTGGCATTCTTTCTGAGGCATCCATTCTGTTCCATTGGTCTATGTCTCTGTTTTCATACCAGTACCATGCTCTTTTGATTACTGTAGACTGGTAATATAGTTTGAGGTCAGGTAGTGAGATGTCTCCAGATTTGTTCTTTTTGTTTAGGATTGTCTTGGCTATGCAGGCTCTTTTCTAGTTCCATATGAAGTTTAAGGTGTTTTTTTCTAATTCTATGAAGAAAGTCATTGGTAGCTTAATGGGGATAGCATTGAATTTACAAATCATTTTGGGCAATATGGCCATTTTCACAATATTGAGTCTTCCTAACCATGAGCATGGAATGTTTTTCCATCTGTTTGTGTTATTTTCTTGAGCAGTGGATTGTAGTTATCCTCAAAGAGGTCCTTCACATCCCTTGTTAGTTGTATTCCTAGGTATTTTATTCTCTTTATAGCAATTGTGAATGGGAGTTCACTCATGATTTGGCTCTCTGTTATTGGTGTATAGGAATGTTTGTGATTTTTTGCACACTGATTTTGTATCCTGAGATTTGCTGACGTTTCTTATCAGCTTAAGGAGATTTTGGGCTGAAACAATGGGGTTTTCTCAATATACAATTATGCCATATGCAAACAGGAACAATATAACATGCTCTCTTCCTATTCAAATTCCCTTTATGTCTTTCTCTTGCCTGATGGCCCTAACCAGAACTTTCAATACTATGTTGAATAGTAAGAAATGGCATCCTTGTCTCATGCCAGGTTTTGAAGGGAATGTTTCCATTTTTGCCCATTCAGTATGATATTGACTGTGGGTTTGGCATAAATAGCACTTATTATTTTGAGGCACAATCCATTGATACCTAGTTTATTGAGAGGTTTTAACATAAAGGTCTATTGAATTTTGTCAAAGGCCTTCTCTGCATCTATTGAGATAATCATGTGGGTTTTGTCATAGGTACTGTTTATGTGATGGATTACCTTTATAGAATTGTGGATGTTGAACCAGCCTTGCATCCCCAGGATGAAGCCTACTTGATTGTGATGGATAAGCTTTTTGATGTGCTGTTGGATTCAGTTTGCCAGTATTTTGTTGAAGATTTTTGCATCAATGTTCATCATGGACATTGACCTGAAATTTTCTTTTTTAGTTGCATCTAGGACAGGTTTTGGTATCAGGATAATGTTGATCTCATAAAATGAGTTTGGGAGGATTCCTTCTTTTTGTATTGTTTGGAATAGTTTCAGAAGAAATAGCCCTCATCCTCTTTGTACCTCTGTAGAATATGGCTAAACCCATCTGGTCCTGGACTTTTTTTGGTTGGTATGCTATTTTTTTTTTTTTTTTGAGACGGTGTTTCGCTCTTGTTACCCAGGCTGGAGTGCAATGGTGCGATCTCAGCTCACCGCAACCTCCGCCTCCTGGGTTCAAGCAATTCTCTTGCCTCAGCCTCCCGAGTAGCTGGAATTACAGGCATGCGCCACCATGCCCAGCTAATTTTTTGTATTTTGAGTAGAGACGGGGTTTCACCATGTTGACCAGGATGATCTCGATCTCTTGACCTTGTGATCCACCCGCCTTGGCCTCCCAAAGTGCTGGGATTACAGGTGTGAGCCACCGCACCATTAATTGCTGCCTCAACTTCAGACCTTGTTATTTGTCTAGTCAGGAATTCAACTTTTTCCTGGTTTATTCTTGGGAGAAAATAAGTGTACAGAAAATTTATCCATTTCTTCTAGATTTACTGGTTTATCTGCATAGAGGTGTTTGTAGAAATCTTTGACGACAGTTTGTATTTCTGTGGGATCAATGGTGATATCCTCTTTATCATTTTTTATTGCATCTGCTTGAATCTTCTCTCTTTTCCTTTTTATTAATCCGGTGGTCTATCTATTTTGTTGATCTTTTCAAAACACCAGCTGTTGGATTTAATAGTTTTTTTGAAGGTTTTTTTTTTATGTTTCTATCTCCTTCAGTTCTGCTTTGATTTTAGTTACTTCTTGCCTTCTGCTTGCTTTTGAATTTGTTGGATCTTGCTCCTCTAGTTCTTTTAATTGTGATGTGTGGGTGTCGATTTTATATCTTACCTCACTTCTCCAGTGGGCATTTAGAGCTATAAATTTCCCTCTAGATACTACTTTAAATGTGTCCCAGAGATTCTGGTACATTGTGTCTTCATTCTCATTGGTTTCAAAGAACATCTTCATTTATGCCTTCATTTCATTATTTATCCAGTAGTAAATCAGGAGCAGGTTGTTCAGTTTCCATGTAGTTGTGCAGTTCTGAGTAACTTACTTAATCCTGAGTTCTAATTTGATTGAACTGTGGCCTGAGAGATGGGTTGTTATGATTTCCATTCCTTTGCATTTGCTGAGGAGTGTTTTACTTTCACCTATGTGGTCAATTTTAGAATAAGTGTGATGTGGTGCTATGAAGAATGTGTATTCTGTGGTTTGGGAGTGGAGAGTTCTGTAGGTATCTATTAGGTCTGCTTGGTCCAGGTCTGAGTTCAAGTCCTGGATATCCTTGTTAATTTTCTGCCTCGTTGATCTGTCTAGTATTGACAGTGGGGTGGTGAAGTCTCCCACTATTATTGTGTGGGAATCTAAGTCTCTTTGCAAGTCATGAAGAACTTATTTTATGTATCTGGGTGCTCCTTAATTAGTGCATATATATTTAGGATATATGCTAGTACTTCTTGTTGCATTAATCCCTTTACCATTATGTAATGCCCTCTTTGTATCTTTTGGTCTTTGTTGGTTTATAGTCTGTTTTATCAAGGACTAGAATTGCAACCTCTGCTTTTTTTTTTCTCTCTCTATTTTCTTGGTAAATCTTTCTCCATTCCTTTATTTTGAGCCTATGTGTGTCTTTGCATGTGAGATGGGTTTCCTGAATACAGCATACCAATGGGGGTTGACGTTTTATCAAATTTGCTAGTCTCTGTCTTTTGATTGGGGCATTTAGCCCATTTACATTTAAGGTCAGTATTATTATGTGTGAATTTGATTCTGCCATTTTGAGGCTAGCTGGTTGTTTCGCCCATTAGTTGATGCAGCTTCTTCATAATGTCAATGGTCTTTACAGTTTGTTGTGTTTGTGCAGTGGCTGATACTGGTTGTTCCTTTCCATATTTGGAAAGAGTGCTTTATTCAGGAACTCTTGTAGTGCAGGCCTGGTCGGGATGAAATCTCTCAGCAGTTTCTTGTCCATAAAGGATTTTATTTCTCCTTCACTTATGAAGCTTAGTTTGGCTGGATATGAAATTCTGGGTTGAAAATTCTTTTCTTTAAGGATGTTGAATATTGGCCCCCACTCTCTTCTTGCTTGTCAGGTTTCTGCCAAGAGACCTATTGTGAGTCTGATGGGCTTCCCTTTGTGGATAACCCAACCTTCCTCTCTGCCTGCTCTTAGCATTTTTTCCCTCATTTCAATCCTGGTGAATCTGATGATTATGTGCCTTGGGGTTGCTCTTCTCTAGGAATACCTTTGCCATGTTC
The DNA here is from genome assembly GCA_028533165.1 of Leontopithecus rosalia. NCBI lineage: Eukaryota > Metazoa > Chordata > Mammalia > Primates > Cebidae > Leontopithecus > Leontopithecus rosalia. Next base: position 4,460,594 of record CM052649.1, read on the forward strand.
TCTGTTTTTCCTGTGTTTGAATGTTGGCCTGCCTTGCTAGGTTGGGGAAGTTCTCTTGGATAATATCCTGAAGAGCGTTTTCCAACTTGCTTTTGTCCTCCCCATCACTTTCTGGTACACTGATCAAAAATAGTTTTGGTCTTTTCACACAATACCATATTTCTTGGAGCCTTTGTTCATTTCTTTTCACTCTTTTTTTCTATAATCTTGCTTTTTTACTTTATTTCATTGAGTTGATCTTCAATCTCTGATATCCTTTCTTCTGCTTGATCAGTTTAGCTATTGAAACTTGTGTATGCTTCACGAAGTTCTCCGGCTATGTTATTTTTCAGCTCCATCATGTCATTATGTTCTTCACACTGGTTTTATCATTAGCATTTCATCTAATCTTTTTTTAAGCTTCTTAGTGTCCATGCATTGGGTTAGAATGTGCTCCTTTAGCTCAGAGAAGTTTGTTATTACCCACTTTCTGAAGCCTGCTTCTGTCAATTTGTCATATTCCTTCTCCATTCAGTTTTGTTCCCTTGCTGGTGAGGGGTTGTGATCCCTTGGAGGAGAAGAGGCATTCTGGCTTTTGATGATTTCAGCCTTTTTGTGCAGGTTCCTTCTCATCTTCATTGATTTATCTACCTTTGATCTTTGAAGTGGTGACTTTTGGATGGGGTTTCTGAGAGTATGTGCTTTCTGTTGATGTTGAAGCTATTTCTTTTTGTTTGTTTGTTTTCCTTCTAACAGTCAGGGCCCCTCTGCTGTAGGTCTGATGGAGTTGCTGGAGGTCCACTGCAGACCCTGCTTGCCTGGGAATCAACCACAGGGGCTATGGAACAACAAAGATTACTGCCTTTTCCTTCCTCTGTTAGCTTCATCCCAAAAGGGTACCTGTCAGATGTGAGCCTGAGCTCTCCTGTATGATGCGTCTCCCCGTTAGGATTCATGAGGGATCAGGGAGCAACTTGAGGAGGCAGGCTGTCCCTTAATGGAGCTCAAGCACTGTGCTGGGGGATCCGTTGCTCCCTTCAGGGCTGCTGGGAAGGGACATTTAAGTCTGCTGAAGCGAAACCCACAACTGCCCCTTTTCCCAGGTACTCTGTCCCAGGAAGGTGGGGGCTTTGTAAGTCCCAGAGGGGCTGCTGTCTTTTATTTTCAGAGATACCCTGCCTAGCAAGAAGGAAATCTACTTGACAGTCCACCTGCAGAGGCCTTGCTGAGCTTCCATGCCTGGCCCAGCCCAACTGCTGTGTAAACTTACCAGCAGCATTCTTTACACAGGCAATGTTGAAACCACCTACCAGAGCCTCAGCAATGGCAGGCGCCCCTCCCTCTACCAAGATCCAATATCCCAAGTCAAGCTCAGACTGCTGTGCTGGCTGTGAGAATTCCAAGCCAGTGGATTTTAGCCTGCTGGTCTTCATGGGGGTGGGACCTGCTGAGCCAGCTTGCCTTGCTCCCTGGCTTCAGCCCCCTTTCTCAGAGGAAAGGGCAGTTCTGTCTTGTGGCATTCTACGTGCCTCTCAACTAAAATGGCTGCCCAGTTTTGTGCTGGAAACTCTGGGCACTGGCTTTGTAAGTGCAGGAGGAAATCTGGTCTATGGGTTGTGTAGACCATGAGAAAAGTACAGTTTCTGAGCCAGAGTGCCAGAGTGTCTGGAAAAGTCCCTAATGGCTTCTATTGGCTGGGACAGAGTTAGTTCTCTGGCCCCTTGGACCTCCCAGATAAGGATATGCCTCACCCTGCTTCAGCTTGCCCATGTTGGGCTGTTATCACTGTCTAACCAGTCCCAGTGAGATGAACCTGGTACCTCAATTGGAAATGCAGAGATCACTCTTCTTCTGGTGTGCTCTTGCTGGGAACTGCAGACTGAGCTGTTCCTATTTGGCCATCTTTGTGGAAGTCTCCACAACTTGATTTATAAGGTTTCAACTTTCTCTTAACTCCTGATGAGCTTCCTTCCCATTTAGATTCTGAATTCTATGTCTGCCATTTCAGTCATCTCAATCTCATTAAGAACCATTGCTGGAGGACCAGTGTGTTTGATTGTAAAGAGACATGCAGGCTTTTGAGTTGCTGGAGTTCTTGCACGAGTTCTTTCTCACGTATGAGGGCTAGTGCTCCTTGTACTGTGGTAGAATTTGACTGTAGTCCGTTGGCTTTATTTCTGGATGTCTATAGAAGGTCAAGACTATGCAGAACCTTTATTTGTGGATGAACTTTTTCTTTGTTTTCTTGGGCATTGTATACTGGCAGAATATTTTGGTGTTGTATCATGGGCTTCAATCAGTAGGTGGCACTTGTGTTGGCCAGCAGATAGGTTGCTGTTAGCCTTTTGGTGCAGTTGGCAGAGTTCTGTGGTAGGGAGTAGAGAGATTACTCCCCTCACGTGGCCTGCTCCTGGGCTTTGAAGGAGCTCCAACCAATCACTGGCTCTGCACCCGTATTTTCTTTGTTAGGTGCTCTGGTCCACGGGGATCCTTCAGGCAGAAGCCATGGTTGGCAGACAGGCCATGCCCTTCCCAGGTTGGCTCTGCAAAGAGAGGTATGCCCCAACCTCTGCCAGTCCACAAATGCAGGTGTTTCATCTCTCTCAGTGTTCTGAGAGTGAGGGCTCCCCTCCTGCTTGGGAGCCACCCAGGCCAGTGAGTCCTGATTAGCCAAGAACAATGAGGGTAAATGGAGTCACCTATTCCACCATCTGAGTGCTTCCTGGGAGAACATGGGGCTGTGCCCACCTGTAGAGTTCAGGCAGAAGTTGGTCCACTGTGCTGAAAGTCCCAGCAGGCATGACCCATCCCACTAGGAGTGGTGTGGATGGGTGGAGTTGTCTTTTCTGCTCTCCGGTTCTTTCTAAGGAAACACAGGACTGCACCTACCCACAAAATTCAGGCAGAAGCAGAACCACTGTGCTGGAAGCTGTCATTAAGTCTTGTCTAGTAGGGGTTTATACTGCTGCCAGGCACTGTAACTGTGGCCTCTATGGGGTTATGGCACTGGTGCCAGGCTTCTCCAGAGTCCAAGGCCCAAATGAGGCCCCACAGTCTTGAGTGCTTCTTCCACAAATCTCCAGATGCTTTCTTTATCAGTCTAGAGGCCAAAAGGTTTGGGGAATCCTCTCATTCTCAGGATTTCACAGGCCCTTCTTGGACCTTTGGATTCCCGGGGGCTATCACTCACTCACCCTTTCCCCATGTTGAGGAGCTTCTCTTGGCTCCACACCAACATCAGATGGGCAGCTGCTTGGCTTCACTATTCTCTGTTCTCCCTTCACTCCCTTGATGGATTATTCCCACATGGTTTATTAGATGATCATCTTGCCGTATCAGTGTTTACTTGTCACCTTATCTCCTCTCTTTAACAGTGGTGAACATGAGCTATCTCTGGTTTATAATCTTGAGTCTTCAAGCTGATCCTTACTCCACTCCCACAAACGACTACAGCTGAATCAGAATGAGTTCATGGTGTTCTTTGAGGGTTAATTCCAGTATACCTGGAATTGACCTGACCTGCATGGTTCTGACAATAGACAAGACATGCTCCTCTGATGTTTTAATTGACCGTTGCTGTCAGCACCTGCCTCTGTGCATACCTGTGCCACCCCAGCCTTTTAGCCACTCCTGACTTTTGGCTTTGCTGTGCCACTCTGTGTTGATCTGTTGTCTGGCCCAGCTCTGTTCACTGGCAGTGCCAGATTCCTTACCACGTGCCTATCGAGGGGTAAAAGTCCCACTTAGGTCTCCCTGGTTTAGTTCCTTCTCTAGAATCTGATCAACCCTTCATTTCTAGTCCTCTCATCCTAAAGAATGAAAAAGGTACAGCCCAAATAATTAAAAAATATATGGGTATGTGTTGAATTGAAAGGCTTAAACATCTCTTTGAAGTCTACATATTTGGTCAAAATAAATAAGTAAATGATTAAACTTTCTTCATGTCCTAAAATATAAAGGTCCAAATTGTCTTCTTCCCTGTGCTGACTGCTAAGGGTAGGAATGAGAGAAGCAGTACAGAGACTGAATGTCCACAGTTAATAAGCATTCCACTGAAAAATGAGGGTTTTCTAGCCGCAGTGTCTCTGGACAGAAAAAATCAGGTCATTCTTTCAATAATTTGCATGCTAAAATACATAGTGTGACCTCCTCCTTTTTGTCTATCATGAAAGCAGAGTTTGAAGTTTTTGAGCACAGGCTGGAGGATATCAGCCCTTCTGTTACTGTTCCAGGAGATTAATAGCCATGGACTTTTTTCAAATATCATAAAAGGTAAAAGGAAACTTGAATATAGACCTATTCCATCATCCAGGCAACTAACAGGTATTCAACCTCACTATGTGCTGGGCACTCTCTGAGTACAAGGGATAGAGCCGTGATCGAGACATTCCAGGGGGAATGCAAATGATCAGCAAGGCACTGAACAATTATGTTATGTGATTTCAGGTAGTAGAAGAGTGATAAAGAATATAAACCAGGGTAAGGGGATAGGGTGTGATTACCTCTTCTGAGAAAGGCATATCAGTGTGGTCAAACCCTATGACTCAGAAGGGATAGGAAAAAAAGGAGAACAATGTTTGCCCAGTCCTGTGTTTTATCAAGAATGTTTCTATACAAAGTGATTTTTCAAAGTAAAAATTACTGATTCACAATCAGAGTGTCTGCCTTTGCTAGAGATATGTTAAAGGTTTAAGTTATTTGAAAAAGTATATTTAATCTACAATTTCATTGATTTACTTTGTTTTAGTTATTACATATGCAGTTTTTTAAATTCTAAATTGCATTAAGGGAAATTATCAGATACGTAACTTATCAAACTGGATTTGGCTTAAGGATATTTCGGAAACACCAATCAAATTCATCAGTTCTTTTGAGAGAACAGGTAGAAAAAGTTAGAGACTGAGATCTTTTTATTTTGATTATTAAAATGTAAAAATTAGCCATTCAAATTTCTCATGAGAAATTGTCACTTGGTTATCAGAAGTTAATATTCTAGTGATTTTACATATGATTAATTTTGTTCATAAAAGAATACTATTATTATAAATACTCTGGTCTTAGTCTGTAAAATTGTATCATACGGTTATGGAGTTAGAATTTCATAATTTGGAAACTTGAATTTTTTCATCTCTTGAAGATAGAAAGAGACAGCTGAACTAAAATCACTCCATAACAGAGTCTTTATGCTAATTAGTAGACCTATCAAAGTTTTCCACTTGAATCTATCCCAGCACATGAAGAACATTATAAACTGTGGTGTTTGCAACATCATAGATGATATTCATTATCTCTGAAAATGATCGAGACTTTTCCCATATGCTTTTGCAAAGATTAAGATGGGTTCTCTTCTCCTATAATTTTTGTGAATCTGATGGGAAGTTCTCCCATTCATTCGAAGTACTTACAAATGAGATGCGATATGGGAAAAATGAATCAGATTTGTCACAACAGATTTGCTGTGCAGTTTTTGGTCTTTGGGTTGCAGGAATGCTAAACTCCATTCAAGAGCTGCAATCTTTATCCTGGAAGGATCACTGGAACTAGTCCCCATGTAAATTAACCAGATTTGGAAGCAACTTTTAGAACAAAGAAAATGTTCATGTCAATTTTGAATTTGGTCATTACTGATCAGATACTGCCAACTATTTTTTCCCATTTGTTTTATTTTTTAATAACATGTATTATTTTTCCTTTAAATGTATTATATTTCATTTATATTGAAGTTTTATTAAACTTACATTTCAGATCCTATGTTTCACGTATTGTTCTAATTTTTTAAAAAAAAAATTAGTCTATTCTATCCTCATAACAACCTTCTGAGTTGGGTTGTATCTTTATCATGTCCACTACGCAGATGAAAACGTGAAGACTTTTGGAGGTCTTCCTCGCCAAGAAATGCATTCATGCTCATATCCAGTTCTCCCTGTTATCTACTTACCTGAAAAAATACTTTAAAAATTTAATATTAATTTAACAATTAATTTAATTTCGTATTTTAATTTTCCTTTGTAGTATGCATGTATTCCAAGACTATATTGTTAAATTTCAATTCTTCAAAATAATATAAGACCTCATTTTGTAATAAACAAATTTTATCTATTGCATGTAACAGATTAATTTTTTTGCATCTTCTATTCATCTTATGCCTTCTGATTTAAATTTTTCTGTTGCTACAGTGGTTTTTTTCTAAAACAGCCAAAGCTTCTTTACTTTTATAATGTATTCTGCTCATTTTTACCATCAATATTTTACTTTCGACATTTCAATACTATTTTAGTTTATTTCTCTGATTTTCAGTTATGAGTAAACAGTATTTCCTTATCTGTGAGACAGAATTTCAGTAAAATTTTACTTCACTTTTCTGTCACTTCTTCCCTTTCTGATCCTTGAAATTATCATGAACAATATGAAGCATACTATTTTTATTAATCTCATTTAACTAAAGGTATACATGCATATATATTTTTAAGTGATTGTCTTTGTTATTTTGTGATTTCAACAGTTATATAAACTCTCAGCTTATCTATTTTAATGCTAGACACTATTCATTTAATATTATATATCCTCAATAATAAACACCTATGTATATAGATCTTTCTAAAGCTGGAAAACTAAACAAAACTGACTGTAAGGCTCAAAAAAGTTCATGATGTTCCAGGCAAAATGAATGGCAGAATGCAGACAGACACATCCTGAAAAACACAGGGTCAGAGGCACATGAAAATCCTATGAGGATCCAGTCTGAAGAACAATAAAGGTTACCAATAAAACAGCAAAACCAAACTTGCTTCCAGATTTCTCCTCTGCAAAAGTACATGTCAGATGACCACAATGACATGTTAGAGAGGAACAAAAGCTGTGGTTTGTAATTTCTATTCCAAGTCAATGTCTTTGGTAACGTAGAGAGAAGAAACAAATTGTCAGACATGCACTATTTGTCTCAAGTGTTCCTCACCCATGATAGTTTGACTTCAGTTCAAGATGTTTCCTCCTCTTCCTTGGGAACTCGTCACTCCGCTTTGGCCTCCGCTCTGTGGCGGTAGAGGGGAAGAGGAGGTTCAGTGGTTGACTTGTTCTGGGCTAAATGTCTATATTGTTGACACAAGAGCATCAAGCTCTAAAGAAATATGAGCTAAAAGTGAAGGTGAAAACATAGAATGATTTATTTTGTTCATAGAGACTTTTTGTCATGAAAACTAAATATACAGAAGGAAATTATATTAACACAGTGGAACAAATTAAAAAGGGAATCAGCACTCAAAAAATATCAGAAAATACACTAACGCAAGTTAAGTAATACAGAAAACAATAGAAGATAAAAATCAAATTGATGCCAGGAGATAATTTATATACAAGGCAAAAGATGCTCAACAACATATGGGTATAATGGGCTTCCAAATTATAAATAACAGAATCAGAACTCAAGCAGATGCCAGATAACTGTATTCTACAATGTCATTGATATGGGTCCAACATCCAATGTAGGGGTTTTCTTTGCAGGGATTGGGGGTGAGGAGGGAGGAGGATAGGGAGGAAGGGTGGTAAACCACATTGTTATGTTAAATATACATTTAGGTTTTAAGATGCAATTCCAATTTAACAGACATTAAGATGGGAAAAATTAACTTTACAATTGAGGACATGCAGACAAGAATTAAGACTTTACTGATCAGAACTGGGATAAGCCTGGTGCAGTTCCTCACTCCTATAATCTCAGTGCTTTGGGTGTTCAAAGTGGCAGAACCGCTTAAGGCCAAAAGTTTGCAAACAGCCTGGGCAACAAGGCAAGGTCCCATCTCTACAGAAAATTTAAAAATTAGTCAAGCATGGTGGCAGGCATCTCCAGTCCTAGCTACTTGGAAGCCTGAGGGAAGAGGATTGCTTGAGCCCAGGAGTTTGAGGCTACAGTGAGCTGACTGTACCACTGCACTCCAGTCTGGGCAACAGAGCAAGACCCTTTCTTAAGAAGAACATAAAAAACTGGGAATGAGAAGATTTATAGATGTAGACAGGAAAGAAATATATATTTATATATTTACATAAAATGTATTATCATAAACTTGCAAAATGTTTGAAGAAAAGCCCAATTAATAAATGTATTCTTCAAAAAAGTTCAAAAGTAAAATTATAAGGCACAATAAACCTTCACGTTACCCTCTGCATTTCTTCAAAATACACAATCACTGAAAATGAAATTGTTCAACCTTTGTCTTCTCCACTGAGTAATAAGCATTAAGGGGAAAGGAACTTCCATAGTGGGTTCTCAACAAGTAGATAATTATTCCTAATTAAACATGATTAACGAGAGACTAATAAAAAAGTAAACGGGCAAAAGAAACTATCCTAAAATGATTGAAGATCTCAATAAAAGGAATTGTCTTACAGGAAAACATAAACGAAAATTTGCTTTAAGAAGATGGAGAGGGGCCGGGCGCGGTGGCTCACACCTATAATCCCAGCACTTTGGGAGGCCGAGGTGGGTGGATCACGAGGTCAAGAGATCGAGACCATCCTGGTCAACGAGGTGAAACCCCGTCTCTACTAAAAATACAAAAATTAGCTGGGCATGGTTGTGCACACCTGTAATCCCAGCTCCTCAGGAGGGTGAGGCAGGAGAATTGCTTGAACCCAGAAGGCGGAGGTTGCAGTGAGCCGAGATTGTGCCATTGCACTCCAGTCTGGGTAACAAGAGTGAAACTCCGTCTCAAAAAAAAAAAAAAAAAGAGAGAGAGAGAAGATGGAGGGGAAGTGAAGGCAATCTGGCTGCAGCATCTGTCACCCCACTGATCGCCAGGGTTGATTGGGCTGATCTGGCTGCATAACTGGGTGTCCCCTTCATCCCTCACTGCTCCACATGCATCTCTCCTAAAGCTGCACACTCAGTCCAAGAGGATCGCCATACCCAGCAGAAGAGGCACGGTCTTCGGTCAAGTGTACATGAGTAGTTGCACTCCCTGCTGAAACCTTCAAACAAGCTCTCATGATGATGGAGGAAGATGCAACAGGCCATTAACAATAAAACTCATTGAATAGTTAGGGAAAAAATTACCTCCAAAAAATAAATCAGACTCTAATCATTGTACAAGTGTTTTGTCAAATCATGAAGAAGCAGATAATTTTCACTTGTTTAAAATGTTCCAGAACACAGAAATCATTTGGGAACATTTCCAGTTAACTTTACAAGTGGCTAAAGCACTAAAAGCAAAATGTAAAAAGGGAGGCAAACAGGTTTTCATTGCCTCTTTTTTGCCGCATTGGTGAGGGAGGAATTCCTGACCTAAGGTTATGAAGAGGGTCAAGAGCATGACACACGGCGCTGGGCAAGTGGAGACGGCAGCTTTTTATCAGCCACCTGGGAAGAGGACGCCGCACTCCATGGAGGGCTACATGAGGCTGCACTTGGAACAGATGGAACAACAAGGGCTTTGTTTGTAGGAACAGGAGGGTGAGGTGCTCCTATTCCCATGGGAGGATGTGATTGGCCTGTTTGAACAAGTCCATGAGATGGCAGAAAATGGAAATCTTCTACTCAGGAATAAGCAGACGCTGCCTCATCACAATGATAAGGAAGGTTGTCAATTTTACCAGCTGTCAAGACAGCATATACTAGTGACCCTTAATTTTAGGTCTCACACTCCAATATGTCCAGGGACAACACACAGACAAACCCCTGCAACACACACACACACACAATTGACCAATGTCTCTTATTATTTATGAAAATATACTCATCAAAATATGCTAAACATGAATTAATCGATATATTTTAAATGTAAATTTTAATTTTGTATATTAATCAATATAGTTTAAACATACCAAAACAAAGCAGGATAAATTCAAGAATAGCATTGTTCAATTTTTTTAAGTTAGGTAATTACATTAATGAATAGAGCAAATAAAAATTAAAACTTTTGGGAATCGAAAAAGGAGAAACATCCACTCCCCCAACCTACACCAGAGGGATATATTAGAATTACTTCTAAGGGTTAAAAAAATCCCCCCTTTCTCACATTTTCTTAACTTTCAGAATGAGAATCATGATGGAAATTTGGATTTGTTGAAGAAGAAAACTAAACCAAAGAGATGATGTTAAACATTCGTACTTCTTAGCAAACTAGAAAAGAACTCTTTTTAGCATCATAAAGCACATCTACTGGAAACCAAGGGCTAACAATATCCTTAGGAACAGAATGCAAGAGCCAATCTCATTAAATTCAGAGTAGGACAGCTGGCCTCCTGATCACCAGTATTCTGCTCTCTCTGGAAACTCTATTCATGGCCGGGAGTAGGGAAAAACTGAGGTGTAAATACCAGAAAAAAAAAAGAAAAAATACATTATCAGTTATTTGAGATAATGTAATTTTGTTTGGATGGAAAAAAACAAGCAAAAGAATTAAAGGTTTATTAGACCTCATAAAAGCAGAGGAAACTGGCCAATAAAGTACCTGTACCATTTCTATATGTTATTTATTTTAAAATAAATCCCTGCATGTATAGCAGGAATAAGCCTCAAACACTGTTTTAAGTTTTTTAAAATATTCACTCATTTAATCTCGTAAATGAGGTAAGTGCTTTTATTGTCATTATCATCGTCTCCATTTTACAGCTGAGGACACTGAGGCTCGGCGAGGCTGAATGACATCTCCATGGTCACCTGTTGACAGGTAGGCAAGCCAGGATTTATTCCCTGGGTCTTGGACATCTGGTTTCATAGCCTGTGCTCTGAGGCAGTGCACCCAGCTGGCTGCCATTCATTATTTTAACATTCTTATAAAATGAGTTACAATGGGCCAATTGAATTCTATAAAAATATGAATATCCTAGGAATAAACATTAGAAAATATGTTAAATACCCATGTGAACAAAAATACACATTTTATATTTAGAAGCATGTTTAAAATGAGAATACATGGAAAATGTATTGCTTGACCTGTAATATTGAATATTTTAATGATTTTGATATTGTCTAAATTAATTCATACATGTATGTGATCACAATCAGAATTGCAATTGGGATATTAAAACTTGATATAAATAAACCTAAGAAAATGTTGAAAGAATAAACAAGAATACATGGAAAATTGTTGAAAAAGAGGAATAAGAGAATACAAGTCAGCTAGTGTTAGAAATCTATCATAATTGGAAAATAAAATATGTCACTAACAATTGAAACAGTGTTTTAATGACAGTAGTAAGACAGAAGCATATTCAAAATACTTATTTAAAAAAGTTAAATTTAAGAAGTGAATTATCCAAGTAATTGAGAAAAATAGGATTTTTTTATCTTTTAAAAACTTGAAAATTAAATCTCTGCTTCATATCTTGTAAGAAAATAAATAGCAATTTAAATTTAATTTAGCAAATGTATTAAAATAATAAATGTGTTCAGAAGAACATATGAGACTATTAATTTGGGGAGATATTTCTAATTTGGGGGTGCAGATAGAAGATGTTTAAAGAAACACATAAATGATATTATTTGGCTGTGTGTCCCAACCCAAATCTTGTGGGGAATCGTAATTCCCAGTTTTGGAGGAGGGTCTTGGTGGGAGGTGACTGAGTCATGGGGGCAGACATCTCCCTTGCTGTTCTTGTGATAGAGCTCTCATGAGATCCGGTTGTTTGAAAGTGTGTAGCACCTCCTTCTTCCCTCTTTTTTTCCCTGTTCCCACCATGTAGGATCGGCCTCCTTCCTCTTCACCTTCTGCCATGATTGTAAGTTTCCTGAGGCCTCCTGAGAAGCAGAAGCCAGTACAACCTGCAGAACTGTAAGCACATTAAACCTCTTTTCTTTATAAATTACCCAATCTCAGGTAGTTTGTTAAAGCAGTGTAAGAATGAAATAATACGAATAGCAAACACATAAAATGTTGACTCTTACAGCCAGGACCAAACCTGGCATAAGGAAGCTAATGTGGAACCAATCTCCTCTCCAGAAGAAAAGAAATATCAAGAAAGCTTTGTCAGTCCCAGTCAAACTAAAAATTAAGTCAAAACATGATTGCATTCAAGCAGAGACTTTCAGATGGCTCTCAAACCAGTGATAGAAACTCTCCTCTGGAGAGTCAGCACAGGGCTGTCTGTGGACCACATGGCTAAGGAATGCTGAGCCGAGCAGAGAAGGTGCCACATGGGACATGGGCTCACAATGCATTCGAGGCCGGGGGAAAACAGAGGCCACTTTAGCAGGTTCAACACAGGGAACTGAGAATTCCACACCAGGGCACGAGTCGGGAGGCAGAGGCAGGAACCCCTTGGGAGTGAGGAGTACCTAAGAGACCACTGCTGCCCACCGCACCATGGTGGGTGATTCCCCAGAGGTGATTTCCTGTCCCAAAATGATTCCAAAACCCGCCTGTCCTCTGCCTTGCTGGCCCGTCTCTTTGCCTCTACAATGAAAGCATGTGCCCCTCCCCAGCTCCTTCCAGCAAAAGAGCCTGGGCAGCATTGGTTTCTGATGATGCATAGCCTGGGAAAGGTGGGCCGGCAGCCGGTATCACTACCCAGAACAAAGTCTGCACCACATCTTGGCGTTTCCTTAGCAGGAGAGTCTAAACTTTTTCCATACAATCCTGCTAGAAAATGTGCTTGAATGAGCACAGCACTCTCGTGTCCCAGATCCCAGCCAAGGTCATGCACAAATAATGCAAAGGCGCTGGGTCATGGCTGTGCCAAGGAGCTGGAGGAATGCAAGACAGAGGTAGGACCGGAGGTAAAGCTGTGTGTCTGATAGGTCAACTGGCCACCGGGGCTACTATAAAGGGTCAGGAATGATTGTGAAGTGGATACACACACACACACACACACACACGCATGCACACATACACACACACGTGCACACACACATACACACGCATACACACACCCCTCATGAAACTTCCGCTCTGGGGCCCCTCACTTACACTGTTGCTTTCTAAAGCTTAGTACCAATTTTGTATTTATAAGTGTATAATTTATCGTAAAGAGGCCCCCAAAGGTGAAAGTCTAGGTTGCACTGAGCCTGGATCTCCCACTCTTCAGCTCCAGCTGCCCCAACTGCAGACAACTTCACAGCACTCAAACGAGCAGTACATGGTGAGAGGAAGACTACACTACAGGATTTGTGTGCATGGCGGACACAGCGCATGTTTTCTGTTTTTTCTTTTTTGTTTTGAGACAGAGTTTTGCTCTTGTTGCCCAGGCTGGAGTACAATGGCACGACCTCAGCTCATTGCAACCTCTGCCTCCTGGGTTTAAACAATTCTGCCTCAACCTGTGGAGCAGTTGGGACTACAGGCCTGCACCACCACAATTGGCTAATTTCGTGTTAGTAGAGATGGAGCTTCTCTATGTTGGTCAGGCTGGTCTCAAACTCCCAACCTCAGGTGATCTGCCCGCCTCAGCATCCCAAAGTGCTGGGATTACAGGCGTGAGCCACTGTGCCCCACCCCAGTGACATGAATTTTTAATGTGTGCAGGAAAGAACAGAATGTTTCAGAAACTGGGGAAGGAATGATTTCAGATACCAGACAGCACTAAGTACTCCCTGTGGTGTAGGATTGGGTTTTCTTTGGAAGCTAGAAGAGGTGGAGGGAGGGAAGAGAGTGACTGTAGAAGCAGACAGGTCATTTTTGATGGGATTCTGCTTCAGCACCCCTTGTACCACACCATTCAGGAGAATATTTGGCCTCCAAGAGCCCCTTTCAATATGGGAGTGTTCCCTCTTGGGGAACACGATGCTGATACAGTACTAGATGTTTGCGTTTGTTTGAAGTTAGCTTCACACTCCACCAAGGTTAGTCACAGACAGGGGGCTGTTTCTGAAGAAGGGTCAAGCATGCAGGGAAACAGTGTCCAGGGCCCCGTGGCACTGGGACAGAAGGCATCAGGCAGGGAGGACTGCAGGAAGAGCCCAGCCTCATGCACCCGACAGTCTTGGTCAGCCCACTGGGCTCCCAGAGGGGCTTTGGCTCTGCTGCTGGGTGGTGAAGCTGAGCACATCCTCCATCCCCGGTCAGGAAAGCCACCTGTGCCTTGTGCCCCACTCAGGCCCCCTCACCTGTCTGGGAGCTGAAGGGGACACTTAAGTGATAGAGAATGAAGGGGCAGGAAAAGGGGGTGCCTGATCTGTGCCTGGCTGGAACGGCACCTTCTGGAGCCCATAAACTCGTTCCTCTTCTTTTTCCTTGTGGACCACTCAGAGGGTTTCTCCTCATGAGATCTCCTCTGACTCCAGTTTTCTTCTTATTTATCAATTAAAGAGAAAAGTGGTTTTTTCACTGCTCTGTCCAATGTAGTTATCCTTCCAAGAAGAAATGAATGGGCCAGGAGTGGTGGTTCACATGTGTAATCCTGGCACTTTGGGAGGCTGAGGCGGGAGGATCTCTTAAGCTTAAGAGTTCAAGACCAGCCAGGGCAACCCAGCAAGACCCTGTCTCTACAAAAAGTTTTTGAAAAAATTTTTAGAAGAAGTTGGGCCGGGCGCGGTGGCTCACGCCTGTAATCCCAGCACTTTGGGAGGCCGAGGCGGGTGGATCATGAGGTCAACAGATCGAGACCATCCTGGTCAACATGGTGAAACCCCGTCTCTACTAAAGATACAAAAAATTAGCTGGGCATGGTGGCGTGTGCCTGTAATCCCAGCTACTCGGGAGGCTGAGGCAGGAGAATTGCCTGAACCCAGGAGGCGGAGGTTGCGGTGAGCCGAGATCGCGCCATTGCACTCCAGCCTGGGTAACAAGAGCAAAACTCCATCTCAAAAAAAAAAAAAAAAAAAAAAAATTTTAGAAGAAGCAATAACATTGCTGAAAACATAGTCTAAATTTCATAGCCCAGTCTGTAAAAACTAAACTTGCCAACATTTCTTAGCAAAACAGCATTATGATTAGTTACAGAATAGCACATCAGTAGTAATGATGGCTATGCCATTCTTAGACGTTAAAAGTCATTCTTTGATTGTTTAAAAGTGAGATAAGGAGAAAATAATCTAACCATGCCAACATCTGGTTTCAAATGAGAAGAACTAATTCCATATTTTAAAATTCATTTGATTGGCTTCTTAAAAAATTTACAGAAATAATACATAATGCCATTACAACCTAAACAGCATGAAATGTGTTTTAGTATGAGGCCCACAGTCCCTGCTTCTCACCAGGAACCACCGGCACATCTTGTTCTCTAGAAATCTTAGCATTTAAAAACTCAAACAATAATATGCACACGACTTGGAACTTGCTTTACATTACAGGTAGAGAGACGCCCACACACACATTCTCATATGCACACTTCATCCAAACCACACCTGCACACACAGTAGCATGAAGACTCACTGCACACATGCTTCAGGGTGGGGTCGCCTCCATGGTAGAGAATATCTAAGGGGCTGGGCACAGTGGTGTACACAGAGCCATCTCCCCCGATGGACACTCGGTGTCTTCACTGTCACCCTCCCAGCCTGGAGGCTGTGAGCTGCCTGGTGTGATTCTTCTCCCCCAGCTCCGTTTCAGTGTCTGCAATGGTGGAATCGCCCCAGGGAATTCTCCAAATTGAATCCTGACATCCAGGCACTAGCCTTACCCAGGACATTGGGCTCCGGTGATGGGTCCAGAAATCAGTAAGTTTACAATTCCTGAGGGATTCTGAGCACAGGAGGAGGCCCATGGCCCAGTGAGCCTTCTCAGGGAGGGGCTGACTGGGAGGGGAGCCCCTGCCAGGGTGGGCATAGCAGCAGGCTGTTCTTGGTGGGGCAGTGGGAACCTCCTCCCTTGTTGGGGCTGACCGCAGTGCTCACAGGCCTCCAGGTGCAGCAGGAGGGACTGAGCCTTCAGCCCAGGGGCCGTCCCTGAGGAAGCACAGGGCACTTGAGTCCTGCCACCTCCCTGCTGGCCCCGAGCCTCCGCCTGCACTTGCTGCCAACAGCCTCAAGATGCCAGCCTCCCCCAGCTCTCCTGCTGGCAGGCCACAAATCCCACATGAGCCTTTCCTCTGAAAACCCCTCACAGAGGCACCTCCAGAGCGGGATGGAGTCTCGGAGTGTCCTCCATTAGGCCCTGGGGTTGAAAGAGGACTGCAATGAATGTTCACGTTTCAGTGCTTCCACACTCTTTCCTAGGGGTAGAAACGTCATTGGCTCCAGCTGATTGTGTGAGTGTGCACACCCTGAAGATCTCATTTTAACTTGGTCACCTCGGTGAAGACCCAATCTCCAAGGAAGGTCCCAATCTGAGGTACTGCAGTCTGGGCCTTCAGCATAAGAAATGGAGTGGGTGCGTTCAACCGCAAACACTGATTAACCTACTATGTTCCAATAAATGAGGAAAACCGAGACTCTTCTTAACCACCGTGGAGAGCGTGACTGGGAGAAGGTGCAGAAAACTACCTCTCAAACAGCCCCACCCCACCTCACCCCCACTCCCGCCAGCACCGCAGCCCTGACCCACGTACCTCTGTCCTCCACCTGGCACTGCCTGCAGGGCAGATATTCTGGGACGGCATCACAGGAAACGCCATTCCCTAGATCCAGTCTGTATCTCAGGTCACTGACACAGGTGATGTGAGAGCAGCCACACACGTTCCCTAAATCAAAATTCACAAATGGTGAGGTTTGAAATGAAAGTCCGCAGACTGATGGCAAGCATGACTAGTTTTCTCTACCCCTCTATGTCTTCACACCTTCGAAATGTGGCCTTTCGGCCTCTCCCAGGAAGCAGCAAAGGCTCTTCCCCGTGCCTGAGCTGCCTATACAGCTTGGCCAGGAGGACGTGGCAAAAGCAGTCATGTGGGTACAGCAGCCCCAAGCCAGGTCTTCAAGGTCTTCCATGCAGGTACTCTCTCAGAACCCGGCACCACCTGCAAAGCAAGCCCAGGCTGGCATGCAGAAGGGCAATAAACTCTAAGAAATAAAGCTGGATCTGCCAGGCGCCATGGCTCATGCCTGTAATCCCAGCACTTTGGGAGGCCGAGGCGGGTGAATCACGAGGTCAAGAGATCGAGGCCATCCTGGTCAACATGGTGAAACCCCGTCTCTACTAAAAATACACAAAAAAATAGCTGGGCGTGGTGTCGCGTGCCTGTAATCCCAGCTACTCAGGAGGCTGAGGCAGGAGAATTGCCTGAACCCAGGAGGCAGAGGTTGCGGTGAGCCAAGATCACGCCATTGCACTCCAGCCTGGGTAACAAGAGTGAAACTCCTTCTCAGAAAAAAACAGAAAGAAAGAAAGCTGGATCTGCCCACTTGCTCCAGAAATCTGAGCTAGCCCAACTCTACCCAGGTCACCATCCAACCCCACTGAGGGCACACCTGCGTGAACCCAGCCAAGATCAACAGGCCCGTCATGACCAGAGATAACCAGCCGGCATGCAGATGCTCAGGCAAAAAGAACTGGCTTTGTTTTAGGTTTGGGGGTATTTTCCTGTCCAGCAATAGCTAAGACACAGAGCTCCGCCAATTACGCATCCTTTGTACCCATTCGAAGAAAGTGTGTTTGGCAGAAGCCAGTGTTGGCACGAACCAGAACACTGCAGGGAAAGGTGCTGAGACTTCTTTCCCGAGGTGTCTGAGAGACTGAGCTTCAGCCCTGGGGGAGAGTGAAGGGACTCACACAAGAGTGGAGTCTCTTTCCTGTGTGGAAGAGACTCTTGGTGTGGAATACCAATAGCAATAGCAATAACATAATAACAAACACTCAATTTCTTATTAGAAAATGATACATAATTGATGATAGCACTAATTATCGGATAAGATACATTACTATTTAACGTAAATTTTTCAGTGTTTAATAATAAAAGGAAAGGAGCTTATAAATGCCATATTGTAAATTTGGGAATCTACTATTATCCTCATTGGTTCCCGACTTTTCTTTCTTGTTTTTACTAAAAACAGTCAAGCATCAAAGTAAGGGAGGACGGCAGAGACAAGAATGTAGTGACCAACAGAATTGTCCTGAAACCACGAGCTGACATGATCTCGTTACCGCCAGGTGTTTGAAGGACATGATCATGCCATTAGCACTGCTGAGCTGAGATGCTCGGGATCAGTTAGAACTTGGCCGAGGGGCAGTGAGGAAGCCCAGGAGACTGTGTCCAGTGTCGCCAGCCATTCTGGAGGAGCCGGTCTTCCAGTGCCCTCTCATTTCTCAGGTTATGCTCAGTCCAGCTTCATAGTGAGTTCTATGTTTTATGTAATTCATTTAAAGTTTCTTCTGTCAAAATCTTCTTTTCTTGTTTTTTACTTGCCTTTCTCACATTATGGGGGTACTGTCAGCACTGGGAGAGAGGGAGGCGCCTCACTGCTTTCAGCCCATACATCATCTTATTGCAGGGGGGCCGAGAGCGGGGCTGGGAGGGAGGAAGTGTCCCAGGCCCCAGCGCGCTGACCCTGCGGGGCCAGGAGGCTGGCTTTACCTTCCCGAGGCTTGGCTTTCTCACCTGACACCTGCAAAGAAGGACAAGAGCCACCCATAGGCCTCCACGCTGGAAAGGTATTTGACATTATTGTGTTTGTATTTTAATGAAATTTTGCTCTTATAATTTCTATAAAGTAATAAAGAATGACTAATCTTTCAGAAAACAATATGAACTACAAAATACATTTCATCCAATCCTCGTGATCTTTTCCAATAAGGAAAAGTGTTGATGCCCAACACAGTGGTGACTGCTTTGAAACCTGAGGAGTTTCAGCTGGGTATGAGATGAGGAAGGAAGAGATTTACAGACTAAGCAGAATCTTCCCAGGGTGCAAACATATCCACTTCCCCTCTGTTTCAGTGGACGGTGGTTTTAGAGAAAAGGTAACGTGCCCCTTTACATTGCTTTAAAGTTTATGCAATTTAGAAAAGGGCTATGACAAAGTTTGATCCTTATAATCTATTTTTTTCTTTTTATTGCATTTTAGGTTTTGGGGTACATGTGCAGAACATGCCATCTGTTTCCAAATGAAAAAAAGCCCTGGCTCCTTTGATTTTGAAAGGGCGCTGGGCGTGGGTGAGCATGAAGCCATTAGGAGATACTCTCCACCAGAGTCTTTGCTAAGCACTTTGTTTTTATTTTTGAATCAATTTTCTCTATTGAACATCTACATGATATTCACAATAACCTCCTAAGTAATGAGACCCTCTGTCTGAAAGGAAACAAGTGCAGACTGTGAATGGTCTAAATAATTTACCGCAACGTTTTTCTGTGAAGGGCCAGAGGGTAAATAGTGTAGGCTTTGCAGGGCACAGTCTCTGCGGCAATGACTGGACTCTGCCATGGTGAAAGCATTCACAGACGATATGCAAACACATGGATCACGTTCCAATAAAACTTTATTTACAAAATGAGTCAGCTGGCCAGATTTGATCTTAGGCAGTCATGAGTTTTCTGACCCTGGATCCAAACAAAGGATGACAAAATTACTTTCCTAAACTCTGACCTCAAAGTTGAGTGCTAAGTTCTTGAGGGGCTGCAAAGTGAAGGACTTTCAGCCTGGCAGTTTGCTTTGACCCTTCGAATATCTGTTCTCAGGGTTACTTTTCTGAGACACATTTAAATTGAGGGAACTCCACCTACATATTTGGACTTCCATTTTACCCTTTAAAATTAGGCAGGTCTGAGCCCCCAGACTGTATGGCAACACCCCATGATCTGGCCACTGAGTGCCAACAGTCTTTTTTAAGGCAGACACGTGTACTCCATTTTGCCAGGGCCCTTCCCCTCCTCTCCACCCCTCCCTGAGACTGACAGGCAGCTGTGAATTACCGCATCCTGCACCATGTTGGATGGCTGTTCTTAAACTCGGCCCTCTTGTGTGTTGCACACCTCAGCTCCCAACCTGCCCTCTATAGGCTGGAGTTGACCACCCCTCTGTGTTATCTGAAGACATCCACACTGTGGGAGGAGCGCTGAATTCCGTGCACAGCTAGAGGAACCGGGAAACTAGTCATTATAAAGAATGGTGTTCTTTCTTTTTTTTTTCTTTTTATTGCATTTTAGGTTTTGGGGTACATGTGCAGAACATGTAAGATAGTTGCATAGGTACACACGTGGCAGTGTGTTTTGCTGCCTTCTGCCCCTTCACCCATATTTGGCATTTCTCCCCATGCCATCCCTCCCCCGCTCCCCCCCCCCGCTGTCCCTCCCCTATTTCCCCCAACAGACCTCAGCGTGTGGTACTCCCTTCCCTGTGTCCATGTGTTCTCATTGTTCATCACCTGCCTATGAGTGAGTAT
>CM052649.1:4480858-4491673 GCA_028533165.1 Leontopithecus rosalia
TATGTGCCACATTTTCCCAGTCCAGTCTATCATCGATGGGCATTTGGGTTGATTCCAGGTCTTTGCTATTGTAAACAGTGCTGCAATGAACATTCGTGTGCATGTGTCCTTACAGTAGAACGATTTGTAGTCCTTTGGATATATACCCAGTAATGGGATTGCTGGGTCAAATGGAATTTCTATTTCTAGGTCCTTGAGGAATCGCCACACTGTCTTCCACAATGGTTGAACTAATTTTCACTCCCACCAGTACTTCACAGTGAAGAGACTCAGTAAGCACTGTTCTGCTCTCACTCTTTTTAAGCACATCCTAAGAGTGAATCCTTTTATATCAGCCATTTTTCTTTTATTCCATCTGTGTGAACTTTTATAGAAGAAGGCCCCTGGGTATCTCCATTCGATCATCAGACTCGAAAAATCTCACTCCCTTTCATGTTACACTGGGCATAGAAGTATGCAGAGATCCCCGTTTATCAAGCGTGCAATGGACTCAGGACAAGGGAAATCTGCCGGCAGGCAGGAGATTTTGGAGACTTCCAGGCACTGCCCAACTCCCCTTCCAGATAAGTGAAAGCTCCGTAAGGTGGAAGCTGAGGCAGACACTTGTTAGGCATTGGCAGAGGGGAAGTGTGCCAGGTGTTTTAACGTCCTGCTATGCCAGCCTAAAAATAGTAAAAAATAGTTGCACTTTTGAAGAATGATTTCAAATAAATGAATAAGAGACGGGCATATGTCGCTATGGAATGGGGATTACCCAAACACAGCCAGGCGGTTCTGCTGCTCCTGCCTGGAGTCTGGCGCTTCAAGACAGCCCTAGCAGGAGGCTTGCTGGGAGCTCTCCCTGAGGACCCACAGGCTGCGACAGGACAGTCTGGGCAAAAAACCCAGAGGCCAGGACACCATTTCCCCCAATCATCCCCCTCTCCAAAGTGTGCAAAAGAGGCAATGTCCTCCTAAGCCTTCTATGAGGGACACTGGAGCCAAAGGGCGGCGGAAGGCCCAGAACCCCTCAGAAGGTGAGGGGTGGGAGAGCAGCCAGGGAAGGGGAGCGCACACGCACACACGTGTGCAAACACGCACTCCCACGCGCGCAGTCCTGAGGGCGCACAGCATGTCCTCGTGCACATGCAGCCAGGTGCCGGTGTACACCCTAGCACACCCAGGCACAGGTCCACCCTCGCCTCACACACCCCATCCAGCTACGCAGAACTCTGGCCAGGAGGGTGACCAAACACCTGCTACCTCCTTGCTCCCCTTGTCCACTCGGCAGCTCCATCGACCCCTGAGGTGGCCAAAGCCCGGGCTCCTCCGCAGCCCCGAGACCTCCCTAGGGATTGCACCCAGCAGCCAGTCACCGGCACCTGCGGCCTGGCCAGTCGAGGGCGTCCGTGACCCCGGGACCAGGAGCGCCTCCACCTCCCGGGGCAGACGGCGCGGGAAGAACTTCCTCTTCGGCTGCCTGGTCTCCCATCGCTCTGCAGACTCAAGAGCGATGCACACGCTGTCAGAAGCAGGTCCGCGGCTCCCCCAGGTCCGAGCGCCCCGTTTTCGTACCCAGTGTCCCCACAGCTGTGCCCTGGCACGGCGAAGCCGCCGCGCCGCGCTCCGCGGGCTGCAGGTGTCCGGGCCTCTGGCGGCGCAGGTGCGGCCCCCGGGGTGGGAGCCCGCGGAGCGACTCCAGCAGCCGGAGCCCCGCCGAGTCCCAGCCCCTGGGCAGGGCCGGAGGTCCACCCTGTGCACCGCCAGCGCTGGGGCCGGTACCCTCTCCAGCTGCTTGGTCCCCGCACAGCCAGCGGGGCCGAGACTGCGGGCCGGGGGGGCAGCTCCATCCTCCCGGTCCTCCTCCCACGGCGCCGCCACGGTGCACGCCTCCCCTCTGCTCCCCGCCCGCCTCCGCCCCAGCGCCCCGCGGCCCTCGCCTCCTCCCCTCCGCTCTTTGTCCCTGTCCTCTCCCCTCCTCGGTCCTCTGACCCCCGCTGCCCTCGCCTCCTCCCCTCCCCTCCCCTCTCCCTTGCCCGCTCCCCCGCCCGGCTCTCCCACGGCTCCCGCCGCCCCCGCCGCCGCGGCTGCCACTCCGCCCCCAGCGCCGCGCGGAGCCCCAGTAATAACCCCAGCGCGGCGGCAGAGTCGCTGTGGGGAATCCTCCCGCGCTCTGACGGGGTCGAGTCCTCCCTGCCCGCTCGCACGCTGCCGGCCGGGGACCCTCCGGAGGCCCCCAGCCCCTCGGAGCGCCCCTGGATGAAGCCTCGCGAGCGCGGATGGCGAGGCTGCGCGGCGCTGTGGCTGCTGCTGGCGCAGGTGGTCGAGCAGGTGAGTCCCGGGCGCTCCCCGCGGCGCGCGGAAACCGCGCGTCCCGACAGCTGGAGGCGAGTCCCCCGCGGCTTTTCTCCCGCGACCCCGCCGTCTCACTGCCGTGTCGCCGCTGTTTTCCGCAGGCACCTGCGTGCGCCCCGGGACCCACAGCGGCAGCGCCAGGGAGCCCGAGCGTCCCGCGTCCCCCCCCTCCGGCGGAGCGGCCGGGCTGGATGGAGAAGGGCGGTAAGTCCGCGAGATGGGGGCTCTAATCCTTGCCATTTAGCAGCTCGTATTCCCCGTGCCGCTGGTTTATTAGGTGCTATGAATGTTCATGACTCTTGGAACCCTACTTTTAAGATGCTGCTGTGAACTTTTTTTTAACTGTATGAGCGACCACCGATGAGTGGACTTCCACGAGTATTTATATTTTATTCCCTGGCAAAACGGTTTGCCAGCGTTATTGATGTCACATTAGGGAGAAGGTGAGGAAATTCATTGTATTTTATTCTAAAGAGCTTAGGAAGAATCTAAAGCTATTAATGTATGCATGAAAGCCGTCATGAAGAGCAAATTACTCCCTTTGCCATTCCCTCCTACCTCCTCCGATCCCCCTCCCCTCACCCCTTCTCCTCCTCCTCCTCCTCTTCCTCCTTCTTTATAAATTGAGGTATTTCTGTATCCTTGCTCATTCTCAGTGAAGGAAATAAAAGAACATCTTTCCTCAGTGCTTGCATCTCAGTACTAAAGTCGATGCTCCAAGAATCAGAGCGTACCTCAAGCATAATAGTTCCTGAACCCGCTGACCTTATTGTGACACCGTCAGCAATGTTCGTGCCCTGAGCCATTATGTGACATGAGGGTAATTCTTACTCTTTTTCAATGTATGCTTTTACTTCTGCCACTTACAAGTGACATTTGCAAATTTTGCTGTCTTACGGGAATGGAGCTCTGTGTCTTCATACTGCATCCGGTAAATGAGAAAGCAGGTGTCACATTGGTTGCTAGGTGGATTTTTAACCTGAACCCATCCAATGACAGCTAATAAATATTATCTTGCATTGTTCCCAGTAAGTTGCCGTATAAAATGTTAATAGTAGTTGACTTTTATAGGAAGAACTACGTTTGATTCTCTCGATAAATTTCCAGGAGATCTAGAAAATTAAAGAGTTAATAAATCAGAATTTCTCAGTATAGTTACTTTAATTTGATAAAATAACATAACGCAAGAATTTATGCATTAACTTTTGAAATTCTTCCTTACCAAATGAGTATACAAATAGTATGTGAAGTGACCAGCATCAGATTACGCTCCCCATAGGACCCTTTTGAGAACCACCAGAGGGCGCTAACTGCAAATGATATAAAATGTCTAAAAATAATTACGGTGTATTTACAAGAGAAAGTTAATTATCTGTCTATTTACAGCCTATCTTCTTGTGATTATCCTTGTCTCATTTAGTGTTTTGCTTACAATACTAAAAGTTAATTCTAATTCATCTTTTTAAGTAAGATTTTCGTAAAAAAAATTCTAGTTCCCTAAAATCGTGAAAATTCCAGAGGGACTCAGATTTCCAGAATAGTTTATGGCATTATGAAGTCTTATTTAAGAGGGGCACATTATAGACAGAGAAGAAAGAAGAAGAAAAGCCAGGCTTCCTGCCTAAGTGTGCCTTTCCCCTGGAGGGATTCCAGCCACTTGAGGTCCTTCTCTGGGTGTGGGGTGCCTGCGTGCTACTCTGAACACCTGGCATCTCAGCTGTTGTCACAGCCCAGTCTCCATGAAAACCACTTACCTGGCTTGGTGAGAATTTGAAGGGGAAGAGGCGAACCTTCCTCAGTGAAGTTCTAGCCAGTGGATACAGCATACCCTCTTCTCCTACCTTCTGTGCACTTTAACTCCTTAAGTATAAAAAGCTAACATGTGACCCTGAGCATCCATGATAAGCTTCTATACCACCAGAGAAAAGACACCACTCAAAAGTGTTACCTGTTTCCCTCTGACCTGGAGCAGAAGAGCCAGAAGACACTTGGTGACTGCTGAGGTCAACTTACTTTTGCCTCTTGAGGTATCCATTAGACAAGATGGTTCTGAAATAACTAATTTTTAGCCATACATTTTGTTTAAAGTAGCACATGATTCAAACTATTATTGCAAATTGTTGTTGGTGTCTGAAGTAATTACAAAATAGCAAAGAGAACAAACCTGGACATGCCATACTATCTGATTTCAAACCATACTACAAGCCTACAATAACCAAAAAAGCATGGCACTGGTACCAAAACAGATATATAAACCAATGAACAAAACAGAGGCCTCAGAAATAACACCTCACATCTACAACCATCTGATCTTTGACAAACCAGACCAAAAAAAAAAAAGGAATGAGGAAAGGATTTCCTATTTAATAAACGGTGTTGGGAAAACTGATTAGCCATAGAGAGCTATGCAGAAAACTGAAACTTACCCTTTCTTTATACCTTATACAAAATTTAACTCAAGATGGATTAAAGATTTAAATGTAAGACCTGAAACCAAAAGCAATTGCAACAAAAGCCAAACTGACAAATGGGATCTAATTAAAGAGCTTCTACACAGCAAAATAAGCTAGCATCAGAGTTTCTATACAGCATCAGAAACTAGCAGGGAGCCTACAGAATGGGAGAAAAATTTTGTAATCTATCCATATGATAAAGGGCTAATATGCAGAATCTAGGAACTTAAACAAATTTACAAGGAAAAAACAACCCCATCAAAAAGTGGGTGAAGAATATGAACAGACACTTTTCAAAAGAGACATTTATGCAGCCAACAAACAGATGAAAAAAACTCGTGATCACTGGTCATTAGAGAAATGCAAATCAAAACCACAGTGAGATACCATCTCACGCCAGTTAGAATGGTGTTCATTAAAAAGTCAGGAAGCAACAGATGCTGGAGAGGATGTGGAGAAATAGGAATATTTTTACACTGTTGGTGGGTGTGTAAATTAGTTCAACCATCGTGGAAGACACTGCAGCAATTCCTCAAGGATCTAGAAATAGAAATTCCATTTGGCCCAGCAATCCCATTACTGGGTATATACCCAAAGGATCATAAGTCATTCTACTGTAAAGACATACACATGTATGTTTATTGCGGCACTATTTACAACAGCAAAGACTTGGAACCAACCCAAATGCCTATCAAAGATAGACTGGATAAAGAAAATGTGGCACATATACACCATGGAATACTATGCAGCCATAAAAAAGGATGAGTTCTTATCCCTTGCAGGGACATGGATGAAGCTGGAAACCATCATTCTCAGCAAACTCACACAGAAACAGAAAAACAAACACCACATTTTCTCACTCATAAGTGGGTGTTGAACAATGAGAGCATGTGGGCGTAGGGAGGGGAACATCACACACCAGGGCCTGTTGTGGGGATGGGGGGGTTGGGGAGGGATAGCATTAGGAGAAATACCTAATATAGATGACAGAGTGATGGATGCAGCCAACCACCATGGCACATGTATAGCTATGTAACAAACCTGCTCATTCTGCACATGTACCCCAGAACTTAAAGTATAATTTAAAAAAAATCACATGCTCATTAGTGAGCATAACAACAACCAGAGAACATGAAACAGAATAGTGACAGTTTCTGTCCCCAGCCCCCTCTGCCCTTGCTATCATTTGCCTTCTGCATTTTGACCAGATAATCTACAAGGATTTATTTATTGCCTTGTGTTCCTTACAGGTTACTTATTTTTTATTTTAAAAGGTCACCTGGGCTTCAGAGCTTACAACCTACTTTGAAAGCTTACTATATTATGAACTTTACCTCATGTGGTGAAATAATCTTTTAGATTTCATTCTTTTAGAGTATATTTTTTACAGCTTTAAGATATTCCATTCTATGGCTTTACTGTAATTTAGTTACCAATTCTTTGATCTTGATTATTGTTTAAAATCTTTGCCTTGTTGTAAATAATGCTTCTGTGAACATATTTACATAAACGTTTTAAAATTCATCTGGGATGATTTCCTCGGGGTGATTTCCTAGGTCAAAGGGTTTTGCAACTCATGGACAAAGCAGACTTTTGTAGTGTCGTTTTTCTTGCCTGACCTCAGCAGCGTTTGAGAGGTGGCTGGTGGTGGACTAATTTTTTTGTTTATGCAACTGATTTCTATTTAGAAGGCTATACATCTCCTGCCACCCGCCCCACCCTTCTCTCTCTGTTTTCTGGATTCTCCTACCCTGATATCCTTTTAGGGCGCTGGTGAACATTCCGTTGCTTTTGGACAGTTACAGGTTCTTTGAGTCTGGGGCGAGCTGCAGTCAGGTGCCATCTAAGCAGCCAGCTGGGGAGAACATGAAGGGCGGAGCCTTGCAGGGCTTCTTGGAGTTGAGTTTGCCTGAATGTTGAGGTTGGAAATATTCCATTTGTATATATGAGTTTTTAGATAGGAAAAACTTTTCTTCTTGCAAGATTGCTGTGTTTGAAGTCTTTTAAATGCATCTTTCCATTTTATGGAAAAATACTATATCAATGAAGATACTAATCACTGTAAAAAAATTAAAATATATGTTTACAATGAGATAAATTATATTAAAAACATTGCGATACTCAAAACTCATCATTTAATAATTATTTCACTGAATTGGATGATAATTTAGGCCCTTGATGCCATTGGCCTGTTTGGCATCGGTAGGGTAGAAATACCGCAGAGGGGGCTGTTGTGTGTCTCTGCACACTGCATGTTCAGTGATGGCACAGCAGTCATTGAAATCAGCCATGGGGTGGTGGGGGAGGATTTACACCAAGGAAACTGGCAAATGCCAAAAAGGTCATTCAAACGCCAAAATCCAGCAGGTTATTGAATGTTTATTAGCACAGCATTGTGTTTATGTGAAAGTGGCTTATCAGTAGGTAGTTGGCATGATAAATATATATGCCTCCAGTAAAGAACAAATACTGTCTGCTCTCCAAAATAAAGATCATAAGAATATGGCTTATTTCATCCAGGAATAATTTGACATTTTAAAGAGCAATCGCCGTTTACACACAATAAAATGTGCTAACCTGCCGCTGTCTGGAACAAGCCATCCTGCTTTCCGTCACCCTTCCTCTGCCTCAGCTACAGTGGTAGGAGCTGGTAGGAGGGGAGGAGCATGCCGCTGAGTGGCTGGGAGGGCAGCATGGCAACTGTTAACATGGCTGCATTACCCTGGCCCCTGCCCTTCATCCAGAGACCCAGGCATAAGAGAAGCAGAAGTCTCGCTGTGTGGAAAGTGGCTTGGGGAAATGCAAACCAAACCAGTGTGTGCTTTTCACTTGTCAGTGAGTGGCTCAAACACGGACTGGGAATCCACATACCTGTGCCAGACAAGCTGCGTCCTGCTGTGCTCTCCTATCATTGCATACAATTCCACCAGATCTTTTGACTTTCTCGTTTTCCTAATACATTTTAAATAATTCCGATGTATGTTACCGATGAGACCACAAGTTACTGGCTTTGCTGTAAATCTCAATGGTTAGCTGTCAAGATGTCTGCCAGAACATACTGACCCCCTCATGTGGCTACCTTCAGAGTACCTGTCCATACCTGTTTGCAGACTTGCCAGCCATCCCTGGCCTCCTTCTCTTCTCTCAAGCCCAAACACCTGCCTTTCAGACTGGCCACTAGCTGACACCTCTCTCCATTTCTCTGTAACCGATTACCTGCCAGGATGGACAGAAGTTGGTGGACAAGATCTGCACTGAGAGTTTTAGTTGTAAGAGAAACTTTCTTTTTCCAGAAAAATACAATTAACTAAGAGTACTGTTCACTTCTGACCAAATGCACCTTGTGTAGGATGCTATTCTACATTATCCTACAATCCCAAAAAGAGTGTCCAACTCAGGCCAAGGCAGAGAAGGGCCCTGATTATGAAGCTCCTGACAGAAGTGTCTCCTCACA
Source organism: Leontopithecus rosalia (assembly GCA_028533165.1). Lineage (NCBI taxonomy): Eukaryota > Metazoa > Chordata > Mammalia > Primates > Cebidae > Leontopithecus > Leontopithecus rosalia. The sequence goes on from CM052649.1 coordinate 4,489,100, forward strand.
GCATATGTTGGTAATAAAGGGGAAGATACAGAACATTAGAATCAGGGTCTTAAACTAGTAAGAGGAAGTTGCACTTTTGAGTCTTAGAGGACTGACCTCCTCGTTGTTGGGCTGGAGAAAGATCTGCTCTGGGACCTGACTCTGACATCCCTTTTCAAAGACATCTTAGAGGAAGTTTGGAGAAAGGGTTGGCATCATGCTGAGCTGTTATTTTCTCATAAGTAGAAAACTTCAGGTTGGACGCAGACCCTCTCCTAACACGTGGAGGCCCCAAGCTCCCCTACAGTTGGAGGCACACATACCAATACTTACATATTTAATAGGTATAAAGCAAGCTAACAAATCATTAACAAAAATTATTTTAATAAAGCTACCTTCCCATGACCTAAAAGTCCAGGTCTAAATTGAGAAGGTGGAATGCAGCAACATCTGGCCAGGGCAGGAGGCCTACCCTTTCCTGTCTCATCCAAGTTCTGGCCTATCTAAGACAGAAGCAACCACCCGCTAAACTGTAGAGAGCAGAGATGATATTGTTATGGAGTTAATGAGAGAACAAATCCTTCTGGTAACCATGAAAACTCAACGATCATTTTCGAGAAGGGGAGGAACCTCCTTGGAGAGGATGACTATGATATTTACAGAAAAGCAGCCCAGGACCACTGCCCAGGATCCGGATGAGCTTCAGGCTGTGCATCTGTTTCCTACTGAGAGAGTAGTGACCCAGTGTACACGGAAGGCATTGCTGGGAAGCTGGCCTCTGACTACAGACCTGCAGACCTACAGGGATCTGCCAAAATTTGACGGCTCCTTGGGGTTTTCTTTACTTTTTTAAAAGAAATAATTTCCTTAAATATGATTCAGACCGGCACACTCTACCCTACAGTGGGAAGATGAAAGTGTTGCATGTCTTCGGAAAGTCTTGAGGGTAAATCTGATCAAGTCCCAAGAACCCAGGCCAGTGGGAGGGTCACCAATGGTTTTACATGCACATGTGACCATTTCCAAATGTCACCATTTGGTAGACCCGGAGTGTGGGTGTAACCGGTCTTTCCTCCTCCATGTTCAATGATTTCATGAATAAATATTTTCAAAAATTAGCAGAAAAGTATGCCTATCATATTTTTCTTTTTAACCATTTTTTGAAAAATTGTGGATATTTTTAAGCTAACATTTCTTATCAGTTCAATGAGAAACAGAAAGAACATGACTGAAGGAATGTCTTAAAACCAGAAAATTATTATATTTGATAGTTATTAGTAAAATTTATGAAATATAATCCTAAAAGTTCAGTTTGAGTTTCATTTAATCAGTAATTTATTTTCCCTTTTAAGTGTCATAGAATTTCCTAGCTTGGTAAAGGCACATTATGGAGCTTTTTAACCATTTTTTCTTCAAACAGTGATGTTACATATTCTACACTTTGAATTGAGTATGGGTAGGTTTTGCATTTTTTTTTCGTCATTTTTTCCTGGGTAGAAAGGTTATGTGGTAAAGTAATCTTCTATCTTAAGACTTCCTGATCCTTCTCAGAATCCTGAAATAACTCAGCCTCTCCTCACCCTTTTGATTTCAGAATATGACCTGGTCTCTGCCTACGAGGTTGACCACAGGGGCGATTATGTGTCCCACAAAATCATGCACCATCAGCGGCGGAGAAGAGCAGTGGCCCCATCAGGAGCTGACTCTCTCCACCTTCGGCTGAAAGGCTCCAGGCATGACTTCCACGTGGATTTGAGAACTTCCAGCAGCCTGGTGGCTCCTGGATTTATTGTGCAGACATTGGGAAAGAGAGGCACCAAGTCTGTGCAGACTTTACCACCAGAAGACTTCTGTTTCTATCAGGGCTCTTTGCGATCCCACAGAAACTCCTCAGTGGCCCTTTCAACCTGCCAAGGCTTGGTGAGTACAGCACAGTCCCTGGTAGGGAGGTGAGGTTGCTGATGGCGGAAAGGGGAGCGTATGGAGGACTTTTCCTTGAATTAGTGTAGATGCTCTTCTAGTAGTGCAGTGCAGATTAAGCAGGAGGAATATTGCCAATAGAACTTTCCAAAACAAATTGTATGCCTCTTCTGGCTTATTTGGAAACTGTGCACACCCACCCTGACGCTGCCGTTCTACAATTATTGTGGAAGAGTCCTTCAGCTTGAAAACTGTACATAAGAACCACTGGCTAAATCTGAATTCTTTATCTTCTTAGGGGATGTTTTTACTCTAACTTACAGCTTCTAACTGACAGAAACTAGAGAAATGTCTTCATTTTGAATAGAACAACAGTATTCAATAGATTGACCATGAGGATTATTTGATCAGATATTTGAAAGACTTTGAATACTGTACATCTCTTATTCTGCTGATGATCATTGGCTTACATATTAGGCACTCATCCATGGCAGGGCGTTGCTGGTCATCCTGCGCTGGTGAATTCAGGGCTGCATTCCCCGTGTCTGCATATCGGGCTTGGAATTACGCATCAGTTCTATGGGCTTGGAATTACACGTCAGTTCTGTGGGCTTGGAATTACGCGTCAGTTCTGTGGGCTTGGAATTACGCGTCAGTTCTGTGGGCTTGGAATTA
>CM052649.1:4491773-4529062 GCA_028533165.1 Leontopithecus rosalia
ATGCTTCTGGTGTGCAACTTACAGGGACATCACTGCCACATGTACATGTCACTACCCTCTCAGTCCCTATACAGGGACATTAGAGTGAGGGGCATCTGGCCAAGCTAAGAATCTACCTGCTTCCCTCAGGCCTACCCAAGCCAAAACGTCAATGACTTGTTTTTCACTTTTCTTAAAATATTTTCATATATTTAGTGAGAAAATCTTAGGAGATTCTTAGATTCTTGGCAACAAATGAATTGCTCAGGTGCAGAGGAGTGAAAGTGTGACTTCGCAGAGTGAAAATGTATGGTCAACAGTTCAAGGTCTGAGGATGCTAAAGGTTTAGCCAACAGGTCTGGGACATTTATTGCTTTTCTAGAAAATGCTTTCAGTGTGTCTTAAGTTTTCTTCCCTCTTTAAGGAGAGGGAATTCAGATCCTACGACTCATTAGGATTTTGTGTGTGTGAATTTTCGATGCTGAATTCATAAGCAATTCCATAAAATACTAAATGTATGCAAATGCTAAATCCTATAAAAATGTTTTTAAATGTTAACATTCTGCTTTTTAGAGAAATTTGATATAAGTTGATCTCATTGCTATTTCACTTGTAAGAAGCTTTTGGGTTGAGTTGTCAGGGATAGGGTGGTGATGATTTTGCGCTCTTGTTAAGCACGAAGACAATTGGGCTAATTTCTTCCACGGTCTCCCAAGAAGAATAAGTCTTCCTTAATGGACTAGAATTCCTCATGAAGCGCACAAAATGAAGATATCTCTTCCTTGGCTTTCTTTCACAAAGGCTTATGCCAGAAATGGAAGCCATCTGTGTGGCAGCGAGGCGTGCCCTGCCCTTCAGACTTGGGTAACCTTGGATGTGGTTGTGGAAATTGGTGAGGTGCTTCGTGCTAACCCAGCAGGGATGGAAGCTCCCTGAGGCTTCAGCGTCTCCCTGAGCCAAGGTGGCTGAGTCCTGCCCTGGAGACTGTTCCCTGAATCGAGGTGGTTGCCAGAAGCTTGAGATTTCTGGCTCTTTTTGAGTTTGACAGGAGTTAACAGGAAAAGTTAACAGTAAAGTAAGTGTATAATTATAATGAAAGATAAAGAAATTATAAATAATGGAAAAAAGTGCTTTTCTGGATAATAAACAGTTGTATCTGCTACTGCAGTGGCTAGAAGAGAAATTTGTATGTCTTCTCCATTAATGTCCCAAACACCTGTACTCCAGCTTTGCTGATGTTTTCTCCACAGGTGATCACTATAAATGTGATCTCAACCAGACTTAAGAGTATGAAGTTTAGGATGTTTGTCGTAAGAGAGGACAAGTAAAAGGCCTTTGAAAGAGCCCTGTTCTTACTTAGGTATCTTTGCAGAGCCCAGGGGAGAGCACTTTGAAAAGAACATTTCTTCTAGCAGGAAAGGCTCTATGTTGTATTCTATCTATCTGATTTGTAAGGTAAGAATATGACTTTTGAGTTTAGAAATATATTGCTTAATTATTACATAATATCTGTATCCTTTAATTAGAGAAAATGGTTTACAGTTGTGAGACAATGCAATTTCCAACCTGGTTCTCAGATTGTGCGTTTGGGAGGATTTTGCTGTTGCCCTCTAACGATTGATTTGAGGAATAGCGTGAAAGTGAATTATAGAGGTGTTGTCCTATTTATAGTAAACATAAAGAAGAAAGGAAAAACTAAACAAACATTGTGCATTAAATCTCATGTTCATAATGGCAATGTGAGTACTGAATGACCTTGCACGTGGCTGCAGCCTGGTGGACCTGGGCCCCAGGAGTTTATTGTCTAATGAGGGAGGCAGGACACAGGCCAGTCCCCTACGGGGGTAGGAAACGGGCAGACAAGGGAACCAGAAGAACCCAGAGGAGGGTGTCTCCATGTGCCTTGCTGGTAGGTGGAGAGTGTCAGGGTAGGATTTTGGAGAGTATCCTGAAAGCAAGTCCAAGCCCTGTCCTCGTAGTAAGCTTAGAATGTGATGCCCATTGATGGAGGAGTAAGGAGCAGTCCTGCTGGCATCCGCCACGCTCACAGATTCTTGTTAACACCACCTATAAATGTTAAGGGTTACTATTTGCATATTAAACGCAGGTGAAATACACTCAATGAGCTCTGTAAACCCTAAAATTATTTCTAGAGTGTAGCCTGGTATTGCCACCAAGTATCTTGACTTAAAATATTTCTTATTTAGTTAAATAAGGGTAATTTTTTGGAAAAAGGATACCTGTTATATTTATGTCTGTCAATAGACATTAGAGATCTGTTGTGGCCACGAACCACAAGTGTATCAGTGTGTGTCCCTCAGTAAGTATTTTCTAGTACTCGGTTAAATAATGGATAGACCTAGGGGGCTACTTATGGAGTAAGAGACAGTGACGGCCATGGCAATAGCACAAAGAACAATGACTTACTGAATGTTATACTTTGCTAATAGTTTTATAATTGTTGTCTCGCTTAGCTTGAAGATAAGTCTAAGAAATAGGTACCATTTAAAAAACAGATTTATTGATATATAACTCACCCCCAAAGAATTAATTAGCTCTATTTGTTTATTAGAATAGACCTAATTATTATTATTATTTTTATTATTTTAGAAAGAAAAAAGAGAAAGAGAAAGGGGGAGAGAGAACAGGAGTCTTGCTCTGTTGCCCAGGTTGGAATGCAATCCAAAAATAGGTATCAAAATCCTCCTTTATGCTTTTAATTGTGCTTAACAGTGGAGACAGGAAGGAATAAGGGAAGAGAATAACAAACAGACAGCCAACCAATATTTCATTTAAGTCTGTGAAATGTGTGAAAGAGTGATTTACTTCCAATTATGTGGTCACTTTCAAAATAGGTGTAATGTGATACTGAGAAAAATATATGTTCTGTGGAGCTGGGGTGAAGAATTCTATACATATTCACTGAGTTTACTTGTTCCAGGTCTGAGTTCAAATCATAGATGTCCCTGTTAATTTTCTATCTCGTTGATCCATCGAATATTAACAATGTGGTGTCAAAGTCTCCCGCTATTATTGTGCAGGAGTCCAAGTCTCTTTATAAGTCATTAAGAACTTGTCTTATGTATCTGGGTGTTCCTATATTGGGTGCATATATATTTATGATCATTGACTCCTGTTGTTGCATTGATCCTTTTTCTGTTGTGTAATGTCCTTCTTTGTTTCTTTTGTTACTATTAAAGTCTTTGTTACTATTAAAGTCCATTTTTTCAGAGATGAAAGTTACAACTCCTGTTTTTTTTTTCTTTTTCTTTTTTCCTCTCCATTTGATTGATAAGTCTTCCACCAATCCTTTGTTTTGAGTCTTTCTGTCTCCTTGCTTATGAGATGGATCTGGATACAGTGTTCGGATGGATTTTGACATTTTAATTCAATTTGCCTGTCTGTGTCTTTGATTGGGGCATTTAATCCATTTAGATTTAGAATTAATATTGATATTTGTGAGTTTAATATTGTCCTTTAATGCTCACTGGCTATTTTGCCCATTAGTTGATACAGATTCTCCATTATGGAGATACTCTTTACCTTTTGATAAGTTTTTGGGATGACTGATACTGGTTGTTCTTTTCTGTGTATAATGCTTCTTTCAGAAGCTCTTGTAAAGCAGGCCTGGTAGTAATGAAATCTCTGAGTGCTTGCTTGTTCATAAAAAATTTTATTTTTCCTTCATTTATGAAGCTTAGTTTGGCTGGATATGAGATTCTGGGTTGAAAATTCTTTTCTTTGAGGATATTGAATATTGACTCCCACTCTCTTCTAGTTTGTAGGGTTTCTTCTGAGAGATCTGCTGTGAGTCTGATAGGCTTCCCTTTATGGGTAACCTGACCCTTCTCTCTAGCTGCCCTTAGAATTTTCTCTTTTATTTCAACCCTGGTGAATCTAACGATTATGTGTCTTGGGGTTGCTCTACTTGAGAAATATCTTTGTGGTGCTCTCTGTATTACCTGGAGTTGAGTATTGTCCTGCATTACCAGGTTAGGAAAGTTTTCCTGAATAATATCCTAAAGAATATTTTCCAGCTTGGATTCATTTTCTTCATGACATTCAGGTACACCTATCAAACATAAATTAGGTCTTTTCACATAGTCCCATATTTCTTGGAGACTTTGCTCATTCCTTTTTACTCTTTCTTCTCTAATCTTGTCTTCTCATTTTATTTCATTAAATTGGCCTTCGACCTCTGATATCCTTTCTTCTGCTTGATCAATTCGACTGTTAAAACCTGTGCATACTTCGCAGAGTTCTTGTATTGTATTCTTCAGTTCTGGTAATTCATTTATATTCCTCTCTAAATTGTCTATTCTCATTAGGATTTCATCAAACCTTTTTTCAACGTTCTTAGTTTGTTTACATTGGGCTAGAACATGTTCTTTTAACTCACAGAAGTTTCTTATTATCCACCTTCTGATGCCTAATTCTGTTAATGGAATGCACTCGTTCTCCATCAGGCCTTGTTCCCTTGTTAATGAGGAACTGTGATCCTCTGTAGAGGGAGAGGCACTCTGATTTAGGGTATTCTCAGCCTTTTTACGCTGGTTTCTTCCCATCATTGTAAATTTATTCGCCTGTCATCTTTGTAATTACCAACTTTCAAATTAGGTTTCTGAGTGGACGTCCAGCTTGTTGATTCCCAGTGCCGGAATCTGAGCAACCCACTGCACTGGCTAAAATAGTGGCATTACAATTCATGGTGCTTTTCATCCCGGGAATCTCCAGTCTGGCTTCCTTCTTAAGTCCCTTTTTCAATCAGCTGAATAGGCGACTCTGCCTTCCAAGATCTCCAAACATCAGCCAGAATGGGACCCAGTCCCATTTACTCTGCACCAAGAACTGCCACACCGGCCACAAGTATCACACTGGTGACCCGTGGGGCTCCTCTGCTGGGAATCTCCTGGTCCATGAGCAACAAAAATTCGTCTAAAAGGGTGGCGTCCTCTGGTTCTCTGTGCTTTCACTGGGATATACAATCCTGAGATGCTAGTAATCGGCCATCTTGGATCTCTCTCTGAGCTAATTATTGTTAATTAGCTCTTATGTATAATTAGTTGTGTTTAATTTCAAAATGTTTAATTCAGTTTCAAATGTATAATTCAGCTGTGTTTAGTATATTCACATAATTTTACAAATATCACTAAAATCTAATTGGAGACATTTACATCTCCTCAGTCCTGATTTCCTGCAATCTCCCAGTTCCCATCCTAGGCAGTCACCGACGGGCTTTCTTTCTCTATAGGTTTGCCTAATCTGGCCATTGATTACAAATAGAAGCATACACGATGTGGCCTTTGTGACTGACCCCTTTCACTTCGAGTAATGTGTTCAAGATTCGTCCACATAGCAGCACATACCAGCACTTTATCCTTTTTTATTGCTAAATAATAATCCTATGTATATGTATACCACATATTTTATTTTTTTTTTTGTCAATTGATGGACATTATTGTTTTACTTTTTGGGCTACTGTGAATGATGCTGCTGTGAACATCTGTGCACAGGTTTTTGTATGAACATGTGTTTTCATTTCTCTGGGGTAAATACCTAGGAGTGTAATTTCTGGGACATATGGAAACTCAACATTTAACATTTTGAGGAATTTGTAACCTGTTTTTTACGTTGACTGTACCATTTTGTAATATCCTAGTAATGTCGGAAGGTTTCTCTTCCTCCACATTCTTGACAAACCTTGTTATTGTCCTCTGTTTTCAAATAGCCATCCCAGTGAATATGAATTAGTTTCCACTGTGGTTCTGATTTACTGAGTAGATATTATTTGCTTGTGAAGCACATTCACCATGAAGAGGTTAGCAACCTTGTCTGAGTTTGGTAAGACAGAAATCCCCATGCCCAAGTTACATGAAGCAGGTTGATTACTCAGAGATAGGCAGCAAGGGACAGCAGAAGCCTAGGGATCACCACAAGCTGGTGCACAAGGCTCAATACAGCTTCCTGAGTGGGTGAGGGCTTGTCTGTGTGTTCACCACGGCTGAGGCACCCAGGAAAGCAGCCCGCCCTGGGTTTTATACCTGGGCACATGACATGCTGGTCAAGTTCTACAGTTCAGTCATCACATCATGCTCCAAGGCAGGGACTGCAACAGAGTCCTAGTGGTTTCTGTCCTTTCCCTCCTATCTCATGATGTTGCATTTCCAGCACATTTTACAGTCATTCTTGAGAATGGCAAAAAAGAAAATGGGGAGTACTCAGTTGATCCATAGTTATCTGTAGAATCCTTCTGCATTGGCTGACAGTTTATTGTTGCTTTACTTTCAGTACTTTGAATATGTCATCCTACAGCCTTCTGACTTCCACTGTTTCTGGTGAGAAGTCAACTGTTTATCTCACTGTGGTTTATTATGCATATTGCATTATGTATATGTTGATAGGTTTAAATGATGTCCCACATTTCTCTGAGGCTCCATTCACTTTTTCTTCATTCATTTTTCTCTACGTTCTTCAGATTGCACCATCTCTATCAATGTATCTTCAAGTTCATTGATTTTATTCTGGCATTTCAAATACATTTTTAAGCCCATCATGAATTTTACATTTTGTATATTGTACTTTTTGACTCCAAAATTTTTATTTCTGTCTATTAAAAATGTATATTCATTCCAATTCTCTGTATAACATTGCCATCATGGTTCCCTTTATTTCTTTCTTCATTTTTATTTTTAGTTTATTTTTATTGTACATATTTAAGATGAAAACAGGTTTAATACACACACACACACACACACAATGAGATGATTACTACAGCCAAGCAAATCAATCTAGCCATTATTTTCCATAGTTGTGTGTGTGTGTGTGTGTGTGTGTGTGTGTGTGTGTGTGTGTGGATGTGTTACGAGCCCCTAAAATACTCTTTAATCAAATTTTCAGTATACTATGCAATACTATTAATATAGTCCTCATATTGTACATTCAGTCTTTAGACTTATTCATCCTCTGTAATTGTAAGCTTGTATTCTGTGACTTACTTCTCCCTATCATTTCCTCCTTTCTACCACTGGGAAGGAGTGTTCTAATCACTGCTCTATTGTCTACTTCTACGTATGAAGCTTCCTTTTTAGATTCCATGTATAAATAAGATCCTACAGTATTTGTCTTTCTGACTCTGGCTTATTTTACTTAGTATATTGTCTACCAGGGTCATCCTTGCTGTCATAAATGGTCCTTAATTTCTCACAACCAAAATCTTTATTATTTTTGACAATGCCCTTAGGCATGAACTTCCTACATTATGTTCCAAATAATGTCAGACGCTGGAGGCAAGCTCCTTATTCCTGCAGGCTGTCTGTTCCCCTGAGCAAAGCCACTAAGACACTGAATTGCAAATGGTACTGGTAGAGTGGCTTGCTTCTCCCACTGTGACACCCAAACTCTAAGAGTAGATCTCTGTTGTGGATGATAACCCCTTGTCTTCCTTGGTTTTGCTTCCTCTTGAAACTTTAACCTACAAGTGAAGTGGAGTGGAAGTATTCAGGGTTTCATCGCTGTTGGCTTATCGAGAGCAGAGTCCTTTCTATGTGTAGCGGTTGCTTGGTAGAAAAGAAATAAGTTCTCACGGCCATGCCTACTTGGAGTAGAATTTCTGCAACATGGAACTGGAGGAATTTCAGATGCAGGTGGCTTGCCTCTCCTGTGGTGAAAATGAAGTCTCAGAATAGAATTTGCTTGGTGGGTGAGGGGGATAAGGAAATAGGAATTCCTTATCTTCTTGGCCATACATGTCTACAGAAGATCTTCTGTCACACTGAGCTGGGGTCAAGGCAAAGAATTAAGCAGACCATAGTTTAAATGATACCAAATTTCACTGTTCTATTCAACGTTTATTGAAATGTTTTCAATAATTTTTTCTCCATATTTTATGCCATTAAGATAATTTCCAGGGAATTTAAATGGCTGATGCATATGTGTGCATGCATGTGTGCAATTTTCAGCAAGTAAGTGGTTGTTTCACTGGAGTGAAACCCACAATGCTCCTCAAATTGCCATTCTGGAGGTCCATCTTCAATAGACGCTATTATTAACATTTTTTACAGATTATGACACAGGACCACTTTATTAGCTCCATTTTACAGATGACCCAAAAGCTAATTCTTGAAAACATGGGAATCTGGAGCTAGCACTTGAAACCACAGTACTATTTCACTTCTCTTAATCATGAAGCTCTTGCTGCCTTACAGGGACCTGTGAGCTCACAGGCATGAATTGCGTTGCGTCACCTGAAAATTCTCTCAGGGGTAATGACTTTCTCATTGGTTTCCATGTCAGTGCCGTCTTCCTCAGCATCTAACACTGTATGAGCTTAGTGACCACATTTGCCGTGTCTAATGTTAAATTTGCAGTATGTAAATGTTAAAGCACATGTGTGTGCTTTATTCTATAATTATTTATTACAGGATTTTAAATAGCAAACTATGAACTCTTCAAGAGTTCTTTATTATTCATCTTTATATGCCAAATTTCTTGTTAAACGTTAATCTGAATTCATTTTTTTCTTGTAATGAGTGATTGTATTTCCAATTTACAAATAGAAATCCTGTATTTTCTCAACCTCTATCTTTGGGTATTAATAAATGTAAGATTAGTTTTATAATACACTTCTTGCTATGATTAATATCAAAGACTGTCAATTTTCTTTTAAAGTACATAGTTTATTAATAAATAGTTTAATCACTAGGATATTTAACAAAACTGTTTTTTAGAAATTTCATTAGCCAATATTTTTAAATGAAGCTTGTTTAAAAATGTTTTCTGTTGCATATGATGGGAATAGATTTTTCTTGGGATTTTCTGAAAGTTCTGTGCTTGGATTAGAAAGAAATTAATATAATCTGTTGACTGCCTTTGGCATTAAATCTGCATGAAATGTAACTCCTCTTGCATAAAACATGATGTTTATCAAGGCCTTAATGCAGAGAATAGGTATCATTATTCCTGAAATCTAATTATTGTTTTCAAAAATGTTGGAAAACTTGTAAAGGCTGTAATTCTCAGTTCTGTCTCTACTCTCACTTGATTTGAAACTTAGGCCCCTGTTGAATTGTACTGGGTTTTATTTCTACCCACAAACTCCAGGGATTCCCTGGAAATACTAGTCATTGAGAGATTTTTCTAAAACACTCAATAAATCCTAGGAAACTGTCTGAAATGCTGCCAGATTTTCAACTGACTTTTAAAAAATGTTCTTGAGTCAGGATAATAAAACAGAAATAGAAAGGACAAACCCACATGGGGGATGATCAGAAGAGATACTATAAGTTTTGAAAGAAAGGTATCACTATCTGAAAAGACTGCTGATCACATAAGCAGATGAAAATGTCAGTCTTGGGAGGCATGTGGGAAAGATGTAGTAAAAGTTAGGTTTTTGAATAAAGAATTCCCAAAGCTGGGGATGATTCAGAAATTTAAGGTGCTTGTGAAGAACTAATTGACAGTGTAGATACTTTCTTACTTTTCTGCTAATTACTTAAAAATAAATATAATAGTGCAATTTGAAATTAACAGAAGTGAACATATTTCAAAGGCTGAATAATATTTTATAAGGTATTTCTGGAGAAGAACTTCATCTTTGAAGTGATGACAGATTTTTCTATTAATTTACTATTAGTTATAAATAAAAATTAGATAACTAGAGAATTCTAGCTATAAAATCTATGGTTTTTGTTTCACTTCTCTCATTTTCGAAGTGATGAAACTGAGATCCAAGTGAAGTGGAGTCACTTGGGCAATATTACAAAGCTAGGTGGAGTTCAGACAGGTCTAGGGTATGCATCTTCAGGTTCTCTGTCCAGCACTGTTTTCACCGAGAACCACTTGGTGATATTACTTCTTCTTTATGAAATAGGGATCAGGTGGCACAGTAGAAATGGGATTTGTAGAGTTCCAGCCTCAGCCTTACAAAGCAGAGTTTAAAAGGAGAGTTTGGAATTAAGAGATGACTTCTTAGAAATGTTCAGACCTGAAACTTGATCCCCTGAGAGTAACAGAAGATGATCCCTGTGTCCAATGACTCTGGGGGATGATCCAGGCCTCAGACTGTGTGAATGACAGGATGCCTGAAATCTACTTTTAAAGAGAGTGCTTGCTCAAGCAAAAGTCCAGACCAAAGAGAGTAAAAGAAGCCAAATGAAACCAAGGTCTTGAAAGCAGGATCTTGCTTTGCCTGAGGTTTAATGAAAGGAGCTTGATTGCATCTGCCTAACATGTATGTCACCTTTCTTTCCTTCTTAAATATTACCTTTTAATAAGGAGATTCACTGAGGCCAGACAGGAAGCCCACTGGGACAGACAGGAAGTCTGTTAAGGACTTCTTTGGCCAATATATAACCTTACCCAGTCCCTGTTTCATTCCTACCCCTGCTTCCCACTACCTATCTCTATTTTATTTTTCTACTTGGCATTTATTATTAACTGTATCTAACACAGTCAAATCAGGAGACAGAAACCACACAAATTATTTGAAGAGAGAGAACTAATGCAATACATTAAGCAGGCATTTGAGAACTGAAAAATTAAAAAGAGAGTATCAAAGCATCCTAGACAACAACTACAAGAAGAATGTGCTGCCCCTGGGGCTGAAGGAACTGAGAGGAAAGGCTGGGATTTTCAAAAGTCAGAAGTTTGGAGCTGGGCCTCAAATCCCTTCGTAGTAGGAGCTGGCTGGTGCTAGGATTCTGAGGGAGAACAATGTAGTTGTGTCATCAAGCCAGCTACAAACTGGAATCAGTTGCTCCTACTGGAATGAACTGCCACTGTGAGGAAAAAGTGGGAATGACAGGAACAGGAAGCAGGAAGCTCACTGGAGACAGACAGGAAGCCCACTGGAGAAAAACAGAAGTCCACCCTCACCACCCCAGGGCAGACAGGAAGTGAGGGAACAGACAGGAAGTCCACAGGAGCAGACAGGAAGTGAGGGAGCCAATAGAAAGTTCACAGGGTGAGACAGGAAGTGAGGGAGCCAACAGAAAGTCCACAGGAGCAGACAGGAAGTGAGGGAGCTGACAGAAAGTCCACAGGAGCAGACAGGAAGCCTACTGGGACAGATAGGTGGTTCACAGTGAACAGAAAGTGAGGAGATAGATAAGAAGTCCACTGAGGCTTGCCAGGAAGCCCACTAGGACAGACAGGAGGTCCACAGTGAACAGAAAGTGAGGAGGCAGATAGGAAGTTCACTGGGGCTGGAAAGGAAGCCCCGTGGAACAGACAGGAAGTCCACAAGGAACATGCAGGAAGTGAGGTAGACAGTCTGCAGGGGCTAGACAGGAAAAAGCAGGTTCTTCCACCTTCCTTGGACTGTCCCCATTGTGTGGGCTATTGGTGGATGTGAACAGGGAGTAGGTGAAAAAGCAGAAATCGGATTTTTATAGTTCCAGTTTCACATCAGGAAACTGAGTTTGAAGGGAGACCTTTGAGTTGAGAAATGATTTCTTTGGAGAATCAAGCAGCGTACTAGCCTAAATATTGAGAGAATAACTAGCAGGAATGTTTGACTTTTTCTTGCTTTATCTCCAACACTTTCAATGATGCCTGGCACACAGTAAAGCCCTCAATAACAATTTCTTCAAAGAATGAATGATTTTTGTAATGGAGGAACAAGACTTCTGCTGCCTTACAAAAATCATCTGCATAACCACTGGTTTGAGTTGGGGAAAAGAGACCCCAAAAACTAAGGTAGAAATATTCCAGCCATATATAGGGAAAGGAATGGGCTGACTCAATAACTAGATCTTGCTAGGCCTTGTGACGGGCTTCTTCTTGTATGGGGCTGGAGCTGTCAGACACAATATGTCCAGACAGTCCTTCCCCATGGTAGGCTGCACTTCACCTCTTTTACTGCTTTGATTAAAACTAAGCCTCTTGTGTAGCTTGCCGGAGGGAGAAGGAGCCATTTCCTCAGTAGCCTTGGGGGTTGTATTTCATGACTCATACAGGTATAAATTAGCACTCAGGGGCTTGTGTGTTTGTCTGTTTTCAGTCTGAATTTGGTTACTCTAACTCATTCCTGAAGGAGAAGTTAGGGTATTATCATCTAGAGGCTTGAGGCCAGCCTCTGTATCAAAGCAAGTTTACACACTCAGTGGAGACCTGTCCTTTCTGATTGTGAACAACAGCTATTCTCAGTAATGCCCCTACCAACTCTCTAGCGCCATGCGCCACAGAAGTGAACCAGGAACCCCTAGTTGCACTTGCTCTTCCATTGATCCTCCATCCCCAGTGATTCCAGGCATGGATCATTTTTACTGACTTTGATTCCTTTTTAAATAACAATATCCATCATTTGTCATTTGTTGAACATATTTTTCACTACTTAAGAGTTTAACTTTTTATGGTAAGGAAGAACAGCATGTGTTTTAAATCAAGTAAATCAGCATTTTAAATTAGTAGCAAAATCAGTGCTAATTTTATATATTTTTTTCCTATGATTTCACAGAAATCATAGGAAAACTAAATTAAAACTTTATTTCAAAAAATGTCTACCTAACATCAGGTTGATTTCTATTTTTTCTTCATGTCTAATTGATGACAAATGGAAATACCAAATAAGGCATGTACTAGCATCTTATAAAATCTTAGCAGTTTTGAAGCAAAAATAAGCCTCACTGGAATAAAACTAAAAAAAAAATTCACATGCTGATTACTTACTAGCTTTGTATATATGATTAAGTGGTTGGTTGCCTTTAGTTTAAAACTGGTATTAAAACAGTAGAAAGCTTCAATAGTATTGACATATCTGGTGGCTCTAATTTTCTGTCACTGAATAGTTATTTGTACATCCCTTAAGACATTAGAAATTGAAAGCAAAACATGTCACGTGAAATGTGGCTTAAGCAGTTGGTGATTTCTTTTAGTATCCAAAGACTGTGGAAGGTAATTGTCTCAAAAAACCTAGGGTCCTTTTATTCTTTTATCATAATTTAAATTTATATGCATCTTTTTTCTTAGGTGAAAAACAAAGGCTTTTCCTTCAATGTGGTAAACCCCTCTTTACCTCCAGACTTGTGGAGAACTTTTTCAAATAACATGGACACAGGGAAGGGAGCACCACACACTGAGGTCTATTGGGGGAAATGGGGGAGGGTCAGCGGGGGAGGGATGGCATGGGGAGAGATGCCGAATATGGGTGAGGGGGCAGAGGGCAGCAAAGCACACTGCCACGTGTGTATCTGTGCAACTATCTTACATGTTCTGCACATGTACCCCAAAACCTAAAATGCAATAAAAATTAAAAAAAAAAAAAAGAATGTTATTTTTGATTGAGCTTTCCTCCACATAAAGCACTTTAAGTTGTGCCCTGCAGAACTTCCAGCAATTGTGGGCAAGGGACCACACCAACTTTTTGTAAGTTCCAAAATAAAGAAACGCCACATCCCCTCTGGGTTTTGGTGGATGCTGTTGCCTCTGCCTGTAAAACAATTCCCATCCCATTCCCTATGACTGTCACTTTGCTCTTTAGGTCTGAGTTGAAAAGTCACTCCCATAAGTAATATCACACTGTTTCACTGTCCCTCCAAGCCAGGGCTGGCTTCCTTCTTATGCATCCATGCCACACCTTATTTTTCTCTTCAAGAAGACTTATCTTAATTTAATTCTTATTTGGGTACCAGTTTAGCATTTATTCCTTCCTCTCAATAGACAAAGAACATTTTAAGGGAAGCACCACGATTGTCACGATTCCTACAGTGCCAGCACTGCCCGGCAGTGTTCCCAGCCCATGAAAGGAACTGGATGGATGGGTGAAAAGATGGGTGCATGGGTGGTTAAATGAGTTGATGGATGGGTAAATGGATAGGAAAAAGACAGTAGTTCCATCTCTACTGGAGAGAATCATTGTATCTACAGAGAGGGTGTATTGACTGCAAAAAGCGCAATCTAAAACTGGCCCTAAGTTGTGTTTGGGAAGCATGCATTCCCCAGTTAGCCATCATGCATGTCCAGGGAGTGTCTCTGAGGCCGTGGGAGCATGTCTCAAAAGCAGGGAAGCAAATGCGGCAATTGCTCTTCACATGTGGATGAGCTCAGGAGAGGCCAACTGGAGGCGAGCACCTTTGCAGTCTTAACCATGAGGGTCGTTTTTCTAGCTACAGATAAAGAAAATCTCCAAACAAATTCTAAATAATAAATGCTGCAATACACTTTAAGTAACATGATACGATATAATTTATATGAAGCACAAGTCAAGCAACTAAGTGGCATTTGTCCAGTCCTTAGCCTTTTGTGTCTACTGCTTAAGCCTAGAAACGTTGTCATTGCTGTGCTTCATTGTCTTAGGCATGTCTTATTTAATTACCAAGCTTACCCAAAGGAGAGATTGCCTACTGTGGACCAAGATTTTTGTGAATGAGCACTTTCTCCACACTGCATCCTCCACAATGCAGTGACCCTCTATACTGACTCTCAAAGATGAAAAGCTGACAGTTCTCGTAAAAGCAGAAACATGCCCCACACGTACTTTGTTTAGTTAATTAAGATAAACCATATAATAATCAATGTCTTTTATCAAAATCCAGAACCAAGTAAGTCAACAAGCACTTCAGAGAACCTGCAATTGAAGGGCTGTGGAAGTTAATCTGCAAAATAGATCAGCGGGAAAACATGAACTCTCCACACGCAAAGAAAGATACTGACTCAGACAAATATTCAAACAAGAAGCAGAATAAAAGTGCTTCTTAAGCAAATGGAAAGTATGATGAAAAACATGGCTTTGGGAATCAGGCAAGTCTTGATCCGATCTGATTTATCTTACTAACCAGCCAGCTCACTACCCTGGGCTTCAGCTTTCTTAATTCAGAATTAACACTACAGCCTCCTAAGACTGAGTGAGGTTTGAGTAAGAATATATGAAAACCCTTAATACGGGGCTTGGCAGAGGAGGAACTGAACAAATATTTGTTCTCCTCAGCTTCCCCACTCATTACTGACCTGTATAATGCAAATAAAATCTAATCAGGAAATCAGTGCACAATTTGTAATGCAAGCCAGTTCAAACAGAGCTAAAGAACTGAGAGGTGAAGTTATACTGACCTTCGGAGAAGCCCCACAGATGGGATGGGAATAGGATTAGAATGTATTTTATTACATAAGAACCTTCAGAGTGACTTATGACAGCAATTAGGATAATAAAAAGACATTTTATTTGAACAAGCTATTTAAAATGTGAGGGTGTTCTGCAATGTGTAGAGCCGTTGCTGACGCCCCCATTTTGGAAGAAAGTCGTCTATTTCCAACACCTTGGGAATCACTTGTGCTTAATAAGGTATCACAAAAGAGGGAAGTGCCCAGAATAAGCAGCATTTTGATTTGTATTCCCCCTGCAGCAGTCAAAGGAGCCATAAGCCTTGTCCTTATTTCAGAGGTTATCTAGCTGAAGATGGAGGAGTGTTGACTATTCCCTTTCCAGGTCATCATTAGGCAATAAATAAAGAATGATGGGTTGCAGATAATGAGCCAAAAAGAAGCTAGGATCTTTTATAGCACATCTCTAGCTGAAATGTACAAGTATGTGTAGAAGACTTGGGTGAGTAAATATTGAACGCTTAAGAATAAAGAGCTATGCAGAATAGGCACACCATATGTAAAAGCAAAAGTCATTATCTGTTCCATAAGAAGGCCCCGTACTTAGACTTTCCTTCACCATTCAGCACCATTGTTCTGAATTTCTAGTGTTGCTTTGACATATAAATGATGAGTTCGTGTCCTTTGTAGGGACATGGATGAATCTGGAGAACATCATTCTCAGCAAATTGACACAAGAACAGAAAAGGAAACACCGTATATACTCACTCATAGGCAGGTGATGAACAATGAGAACACATGGACACAGGGAAGGGAGCACCACACACTGAGGTCTATTGGGGGAAATAGGGGAGGGACAGCCGGGGGGAGAGCGGGGGAGGGATGGCATGGGGAGAAATGCCAAATGTGGGTGAAGGGGCAGAAGGCAGCAAAACACACTGCCACGTGTGTACCTATGCAACTATCTTGCATGTTCTGCACATGTACCCCAAAACCTAAAATGCAATAAAAATTAAAAAAAACATAGTTATATATTTACTACTTTAAAATTTTCTTGGATCTAATGTCAATCACAATTTTCTATTCTGACCCCAGTATTTTCAGTATGCTGTGCATTAGGAAATAGCTGTGGGCTTATCAGTCTAGTTAAAGCCCACTGATTCTCAACACTTTGAAGTTTACTGTTGTTACCCTGAGAAAAGTGAGAGTAATTCCTCCTCTACTAGATGAAGAGCCAGAGCCACTTGGTTTCTTCAAATGTAGAATTATTTATGCCCACGTATTTGAAACAGACTCAAGTCTAAAGCCTTGAGAATATCTGCAACTGTAACCCCAGGCTGTGGTAGATGTAAAATCTCTATGGGATAACAATTTCCTCTGATTTTCTTTCTCAAATACTGACTGGGTCATGCATAACTTTACATTTACTTAAACTAGAGAAAGTCTTCCTTACCTTGACTTAAAATTTTACAACCTTAAAAAATACCAAAGAAAAAGAAAAACAGCTTTTCTTGACCCCAGGCCTAAGTTACATGCGTGCACCATTGGCCAAGAACTGGCAAACCCAGCTTTTAGTCCCACGAGAGAGGACAATGCCCTGGGAGCCCTGTGCCTTTATATGTAAACAAAGAGCACAGTGTTCAATAGATTTGGGCACTTTTGTAAAAAGTGTTATGTATCTTAGAATAATTTGCTAATCTCACAGATTGAATATAGTATGCACCTAAAGTAAAATGAATAAATTTTTTAAAAAGCCCGTACCTTCATGTCAGCTTTCAGTTACCTACACCCTAGTTTATTAACTATATTTTTGCATGCACATGGCATTGTCTATGCTATGATAAAATCAAGAGTTATCTGTTCTATCCAACAGACATATCCAATCATGAAGGCCAAGCATATTAATTACATTTTGACATTGTATAACATTCCACTGGACAGTTTGCAGACTAATCCTCTTATTTGGCAATTATTCACAGTTGAGATTTCACCTTCATCTCCTGCACTCTGAAATGGATTAGAGTTGGAGACTTTCAAGAGGTCGTTTTTGTTTGATCTTGGTTTCAAAGTCAACCACAACCAACTTCTTTCTCCAGTTTCAGCCTTTCATCCACTCTTTGTCAATGGTGTGGGTCACTCCAGGTTCTGTCACGGGATGAGGGGACATAACACAGCTGTCCTAGATACAATGCACATGTGGGTGAAACCGTAGAGTCCATAAGTATAATGGACAGTTAATTACGATGTGGGGCAAAATATCAATAGATATGTAGATGTGTCAGAGGAGTCTGGTCGATGTGCGGTTGGATGCAGCTGGATAATTTCTTTTGTAATGAGCTACATTTCCAAATTTCCATAATGTCTTAATTCACCTTCCATTCACATGTCCTTTCCACTGTTTTTCTCTTCGTGTTAATGCCGTCCTTGCAGCCCACATTCACGGCCCTTACCTAGGAGAGTACCCCTCTGTTGCAGTCAATAATATATTTTCTATCATAGGAAGAGCAGACTCATTCTTAGGCTTTGACCTGCTTCAGTTATGGCAGGTCTTCAGAAATGGTGCTTCTGCTCCCTGTGACTAGACAATGGTTGGGGGTGGGGACAGCGACTGTGAAAGTTTTATGCAAAGGTTATTATTTATCTCACTGTTCTTTTTTCAAAATACATATCCCTTTTCTCCAACTCCCAAACCAGAGCTTGGGAGAAGAACTTTTTTCTTATTGGTAGCTTACCCCAGTGCTAAGGGGTGCTTGTAATCTAATTTCCATGTTTAGCTGTAATGGAGCAAACCTATGGTGAATTCTACTTTATTACCATAGACTCATGCATGTTAAACTATGTGTCAGTTATATAATTTGAATAGTTTCCAATAAAATCTGAAAATGTACCCATTATAAGTAGGGAAAATAATTGATATTAAAACAAGCACTTACTGTATTCCAGGAATTTAAAAAATTTTTCTAGGCAGATTCATTACAGGAATCTGCATTTAATTATATTAACATTGTGAGAAACATTTTATTCCTATTTTATTTAAGGGGAATCTGCTGATCTGACCCGTTATCTAACCTGCCAAAAATTGACGTCTAACAAGGGTGAGAGCCTGGAAACCGTACCATGATTGTGAGATCTCAGTGTAGAGGCTGAGCATTCGACCAGTCACCTGTATCTCCTCCCAGGAACATTCCCATGAGTATCCTTGGAGTCTAATTGATTGTTTGGACAAAATTGGGAATTGGCGAAAAAAGAAGAACTTAGATGTACAAAAGTCTGTGCTTTTAATCACTTCGGTGCATGCACAGGGAAAACCTCTGAAATTCTGCATAACCTTGCTTAGAAAGCTAAGGCTCCTAGAGAGAATTCTGGAGGGCTTCTTCGATTTTTACAGCTCTGGTGGTTATCAGCTCCCATGATTATATGATTGAGTGATGAAAGACCAGAGAGAGAGAGAGAGAGAGAGAGAGAGAGAGAGAGAGAGGGAGAGAGAGAGAGAAGAGAGAGGAAGAAAAGGAGTGAGAAGGGGAGAAAAAGAGAGAAGAGAGAATATGGGAGACAGAGAAACACATACATTTAAAGCATTTTTAAATAAAAAACTAAGTGAAAGAAGCCTACAGAAATTTCAAATCATAGTGGATGGTCTCCTTAGTTCAGTTTGATTCACAGCTATCTGGAATTCTGTGTTTACTGTGGACTTAACGCCAATAGTTCCAACAGCATTATTTCCATTTAATTGCCCAAGTCAAAAAAATGCTTCTGGAAAATTGACAGAAAGGTGACTTCAGGGAGCTCCGTGGTAACAGCCATCACTGCCTGACCAAGAAGAGTGAGGGTCTCACCTGCGAATTGCTGAGAGTACAGGTCCTGGGGCATTTTTATTTCTTTCTTTATTTTGGTGGATAAAAATATATAACTTGCCAGAAACCATCTTTGTCAATGAATGACATGCATACACACTGATACATAGTGATTTCAGAAAATTCTTTTTAGAAACGTTTTGTCATGCTTAATTATTTTATTGGGAAACCTGAGCACAAATAACTTTACAGCCTGCTGTGGTTTGGTTGTGTCCCCACCCAAATCTCATCTTAAATTGTAGCTCCCATAATTCCCACATGTTGTGGGAGGGACCTGGTGGGAGGTAGTTAAATCATGGGGGTGGGTCTTTCCCATCCTGCTCTTGTGATAGTGAATAAGCCTCACAAGATCTGATGGTTTTATAAATGAGAGTTCCCCTGCAGAAGCTCTCTCGCCTGCCTCCATGTAAGATGTGAGTTTGCTCCGCATTCACCTTCCACCATGATTATGCCATCTCCCCAGCCATGTGGATCTGGGAGTGAGTTAAACCTCTTTCCTTCATAATTTATCCAGTCTTGAATTATGTCTTTATAAGCAGCATGAGTACAGATTAATACACTGTCCAGGAGTTGTCTATTGATCAAGTAGTGTTTCAAGCTCTTACTTATATCTTAATCATATTTAATTATAAGATTGGAGAGCTGACTTACATCTCTGCAAAGTTGACCTGGATTTTGGACATTCACATGGGGTCCACGGCCACACACTTCAGCATGTTGGTAGCAGCCTCAGATGAACAAGCGTACATAGGGGCCAGGCTTCTGCCCAGGAGATGGCATTTTATGAGAAGAAATTAGGGTGAAATTCAAGGGGTAAATGAATGGACAGATATGGATATCATGAATATTAACACTGCATAATATAGTGCTTAGGGCATCTGGGTGTCTCCTTTTAGATCCAGTCCTCCATTGCTTAAGGTTCCATTTCCTTGTCTTAAGTAATACGTTGGAAATAATTTATTTGAGAAATTCTTTGATTGTTGAGGTAAAAATACGCAAAGAACTACCAAGTATATAGATGGTTAAGGTGAACCATGATGCCTTTCTTGTGAGATTTTACAGAAGATACTGACTCCTGCAAGGTTAGAATCAAAGTCAGCAAATACTTATTGAACACAGACAATTGCAGGACAGATAATACAGATCCTCGTCTATCTTGGGATATATTCGGTGGTTGAGAGAATTGAAATCATCACTGAAAGTGGGGCTCAATTGGCAGGAGCGTCCTGTTAATACGGAAAATATACTTATGTGATTCAGAACATCTGTTGCTCCACTTCCAGGGCCACACACCAGGTTTGCCTTTGCAGGGGCTGTTTTTCTGGCTGTAAGATAGGAGAAGGAAGTCATTGTCAAGCTTATCTGCAGTTTCTCCCTCTGAGCCAATGGTGGGAATCACATCCCCTCCTCACTGGCTGGCAGAGGTAACTGCAGACGGCATCATAATGGTTTAGAGAAATGAGGGCAGTGAGTCACAGTAAGGGGACCACCTAAGCCTGCTTTCTATTTATTAATTGTTGGTATCATTTGTTTATTTGTCTTGGTTTTTTATTGTTTGTTTCTCTAAAAGAGATGGTTCTGCCTAAGTTTTTCAGCAGTGAACTGTCTCTGGATGATGCCCTTTAGGAGACCTGTAGAGTAATATCCTAGACTCTCATGGGCTAATTTTTGCCATAGTGTTGCCTTTGTTTTATTTCTAGAAATAAAAGAGGAAATTTGCATAATACATTCCTGATAACAGTTTATTAGGAAGACATTCTAAAAAGAGCATTTTGAATACACATTACCCCATCATATGACGATTCTACAATTTGAGCTAGCATCCTGAAAGAGCAACCATAACTTTTATAATCCCCATGGGATTCTGACATGGATGAGAGTATATGCAGTCATATATATAACTGGGCTGGAATTTATGAAGGGTCAAATTTGGTAGCCACAGCAACAGCTGTTTAAAGTAGTGGCCTGGGTGTTACGTATGTAAGGGAAGTCATGTAGAATATGAGTATTGGTACAAATTATCATCCCTGGGCCCTGCAGTGCAAAGCCCCGAGGCCATGGCTTCAGTCTGTGCCAGTGAACTTAATGAAGGTTGTTGTACTCAGTATTGCTTTCGATATTCATCTATTTGCCATCAGAAAATCTTGATGTCTAAGGTCAACTTGCTTGAGAATCAGGAAATGTCAGTAATGACAAACTCCACACAAATGCAGATTGTGTCCTAACAGCCCTTTGGATACACGGTGGACACCCGTAACCCCATGCTTTCTTGCAGAGGCTGCACCCTGCTCCCTGACTGCAGGGCTGGGGAGAAAAACAAAGACAACAAACAGAGCACAGGGTGACAGGACCTAGGCCTTTGTGACCATGTGGAGTACCCCAGTGTTGAGTGTGTGAATCTGACAAACACGTCCTCACCCACACCTGCTGAGGCAGAATATCTGGGGAAGGAAGAGCTTCTCAGATGAGTCTCAGACCAGAGTTTGAGAATCATGAGTGGCTATGCAGAAGGTGGCAAACTCCAGAGATAACCCTCAACCTATCAGTCCCACTTTCAGCGAAGATACATTCAGTTAGTTCCTGTTGTATGCCCACAGCTGGAAACCCGCAGGTGAAAATATGTCTGACCTTCCATTTCGGGTTGCCCTGTGCAGTGGCAGTGTGGAGGAGGCAGTAAACAGCTGGGCTCAAATCGTAGCTGCCTCTAGAGTGACGTTGCTGAAAAGGAAACAGATTCTTGTACACCATCCTGCCGTGTTCTACATGACTAAAGGGGAGTGAGTTTAGCACATGCCACCTCCTGGGACTGGCTGCAGTCTCTCAGCTTTCTTATTTGCCTCTGTGTTCATTTGTGAGGAATCTGGCCCTTCAGTCAGCCTTCTGAGTCTTTTTGCTGCACTGTTAGACCGATTCTCTTCCAAGGGCACTCTCCGAATGACTTCAGCACAGCCCCCGTGCACCAAGGAAGGTGTGGAGGATGTGGCTGGAGTAGCAGTCCACTAGCTCCGGGTTCACTATGTCCTAGTCACCCTCCAGGGCTTCAGCTTTGTTTTATTTTCTAAATGCTTTAGTGAGGTATAATTTACATAGCCAGCCCTCACCACTTGAGTGCACAGTTCAGTAATATTTCAGTAAATGTAGAGTTGTGCAGCCTTCTTCACAGTTCAGTCTTAGATTATTTCCAGCACCCAGAAAGCACTCACATATCCCTTAGCAGACACTCCAGCCCCACGCCATCCCCAGCAACCACTCATCTGCTTCCCACCTCAATGCCTTTTTTGGTCATTTCATAGAAATGAAATCACACAATGCTGGGTCCTCTGCTCTGGCTTCTTTCACCAAGTGTAATGTGCTTGCATTCATCCACGTGGTGTCTGTCAGTATTTCCCACCTTTCCATTGCTCAGTGGCATCCCATTGTATCACTGTGTTTATCCATTCACCAGTTAATGGACATTTGGATTGATCGGGCTTCAGTTTGTTTCATCTACACAAATGCAGTTGCTAATCCCTAGCTTGCAAATCTGTTCCAAGGATTTTAGAAAATATAATAATATGTGAGACGGGGCAGGGGTGTAGTAGGTGATTGAGTGAATGCCATCAATGTGGATATGATGAAGAGAAGAACTGTTAATATGATGTCATCTTCCTGGAAGCCGAACCCTAAAGAGCATCGTTGCGAGAGACTAGAGATCAACAGCAAAACTGGTTGGGAGAAGTACCACTAGTGTCAGAATTAAATAGAGAAAACAGCTGATTCATGAGCTAAGTGTCAACTTGATGAGCTCAGCATAGAATTAACGTAGGCTGGCAGCCTGCTGTGGCCAGAGGGAAGGGCGCCATGGGGCTGCACGCTGGGATGCATTATTTGCGAGTGCAAAAACGTGGGTGATTTCAGCAGTGGCTCATAGGTCCAGGTGACAGCCCCTCAGGACCCATGGCCTCTGATGAGAAACACATGTGCATGCCTGACTTTCTCTCGCCCCACCTGCCAGTGTGGCCGCCTCCTCTGCCCTTACTCTGGCAGTAGCTGTCCTAGATCAGCTGCGACTCCCTTGCGCCACCCTCGACCTTTAGATCATTTTCAACAGCATGGAGTCCTGCACCCACTTTGTCTCCTGTCTTCCACAGGTCCCCACACACTGCCTTTACTCTTTAAAAATATGTCCTGTAATCTTGATTGATAGCTCTAAAATATTTTTTTGACATCTTCAAAGTTTGTTTATTTAATCTACAGAGTCACCCTGTGAAATAGTTATGGATTCATCCTCTAATTGCAAACATAGAAACTAGCCTCTGGATATACAGTTACTCTCTCCCCCTGCCCCGCCCACCATCACACACACACACACACACACACACACACAGAGTGAGTGAGAGATCTGAAGACAGGGAAAGTCAGAACTTGCACCAGCTCTTTGATCTCAGATGCCACCACTGGCTACCCAATGACCCCTGTGTGTGCCGAAGACCTGGGTCTAATATGTGCTGCACCTTTAAGAGCAACATGGTGTGGCTGGAGAGCCTTAAGCACCCAGAGAGGCAGGATGACCAGAGTCTGGGAGGAACCAACACTGGTCACGGCATGCAGGCTCCTGGGAAGCCTTCCCGCGGGAGTGCTGGGCTGTACTCCCAGAGATATTACTGCACAGTCATAAAGAGAGGGTGATCTGGTTTATATAGAAGTAGAGGGAAAAAAATTATAAGGATTGCCAGAGTGGTAGTAGTCAGATGACAAGGGTAGCTTTCTGGGGAAGAACATGGCGATGTCTCAGACGGCACAGAAAACCCCCAAACTTTGAACTGTCCCTTCTATATGATGTGCTGGAAGATAATTTCCAAGACAATGTTTCCAGTTGGAAAGTAAGGCCCTGCCGAACTACCACTGTGAATTGGTGAAGGTACCATATGTGGATATTTTGCAAAGAACGCAAATGTCAGTGACTGCCACGTGGAGCTGCAGGTCCTTGCAGTGTCTCTTCCCTCCTCCTGGCCCACGGCTTCCCTCCCGAGTGCTCACAGCCAGCTGCTCACCTCGTCAAAGCCCTCACTGAAATAATAACCCTATTTAATGATGGCCCTACCTGATGACCCTATGTAAAAGTCAAACCCCTTTTCCTACACTCTGATTTCTCTGTTCATCCGGAATTTTCTCTTTCTTTTCTTCATTTTTTGTAGTACTCATTACCTTTTAACTTCCTATGCTTTACACTTTATGATGACTACTGCTTATTTTCAGTTCCCCCACCCACATTGGGACCTAAGCTTCATGAGAGTAAGGATATTTGCCTAGTTTATCCATTGTTGTGTCTGGATTGCCTAGTAGAGTGCCTGTCTCATACCGGGCAGCTCATGAATAGTGACTGAATGACTGAGCAAAAACGCTACACTCCCTGGATAAGAGAGACTGAATTTATTCCACAGTATGGAATGAGATTCGTGTCTAAATGTAACATGGGCATCTCAGGTCCCAGTAATATATTCACTTCCTTGACCCAGTGATCATTTGCTTCAATATTTCTCTTTGTGTCTTGCAAATTTCTAAGTACAGGATCTCTGAATATAAGTTTCAGTCGTTCTTAATTCAGATGTTTTTGTGTCAACCAAAGCAGTTTTATTGATTTGTCATTCTAGGTTGGTGTGTTCTGAATATTTTAGCTGGGACAGTTTTAGAAGGTTGCTAGTGAGTGTGATTTCTGAGATTGCCCCTACCTGAGCTATGTGTGCCACTTATAGAGAAACATTGTAGCCACTTCTCATTTGTCTGGCAAATTCATCTTAAGTAAGCTTCAAAGATGTGTTAACTACCCAGGGTTCCAGAGCCATGCTCTCCACTAGCGCTCTGCTCTGGGATACAAATATCTGTGCTGTTCAATATAGTAGCCACCTACCACATATGGCATTTGAGGAGTTGAAGGCCTAAATTTTAAATTTTATTTCATTTTAATTTATTTAAACTTGAATTTGAACACCCGTGTGGGGCTATTCAGCAAGTGGAGAACTGAGTTTTTAACTCTATCCAATTTCAAATCATCTAAATTTAAATGTGCATAGCCACAAGTGGCTAATGTCTACCATACTGAACAGCCCAGGTCTGGAAGGCTTCCTCCAATCCATACTAGAAGAGTTAAATCTTTTTTTAGTATGTTGGCCTGAAAGATGTCATAGAATTGAAAAGCACAACAAATATAAGTACAAATATAACAACGAATTCACTGATGTAAAGTAAGCATACTTACTATAGAGACATTTAATCTCCATGAAAGTTCCATCACTCATTTTAAATCTCAGTCATATATTATAGTATCTATTCTCTTGACTTTTTAATATTTTTCTTGATTCCATTTTTATGAGGCATGTCCATTTAGGTCTATAAATCAGATCTTGACTTGTCTAAACTTCTGCAATATTCACATTTTTTACTCTTTTAAATTTATCATAAACTTATTTATGTTTATTTATCATAAACTTATTTACGTTTTTACAAATCTTTTCTGTTTTGTGGGAGGTCATTTTTGCACTTTTTAAAACTCTTTGAGTTAATGCTTAGTTTATTTATTTTTAATTAAAAAAAGCATCCAGGACTTTAAATTTCTCTAATTGCACCCTAAGGACGTATCACCATTTTTATTATGGATAGAGCACTTATTTTCCACTTTGTAATTAACTAATTATTATAATCTTTTGTATTTGATCTAGTAGTTACTAATTAGCAAGGAGCAGCTACCAAGCTGGGTCAGGAGCACCCTCACACATGAGCCTGGGCTACACCCTGAGCCCTGGATTCCTCCCAGGGCTGTGCAGTGCCTGCTCCTCTTAGCATGAGCATCCTCATAGCATGGGGGCTAGAGGGTTTGGAATTTGATTTCTCACTTCCCGGCTTCTAAACTCACATCGATTCCTTAACCTTCATAACCAAATCAACAGCATGACTTTCACGTGGAAGCTTTCACAAAAATCTACTCTAGTCATTGGTTACTGAGTAATAACTAATTTCCCATGCTGTAGCAGGTTACGAAGTTCCTGCAGCGTCTTCACACACAGGTCTACAGCAAAGACCAATGAACTAATATCTATGAAATGCAGTTCCTTGCACAGATGATAGGCTCAGTAAATGTCAGTTCTATTAGTAATTATTACTACGTAGCTTCTGGCAACATTCCTTGTTTCAATGTAAGGGGGAATACTGGTCTTTGGAAAACATTCATGCTTAGCTGCTATGAACTCTCACAGAGGGTCCTTCCAGTTTTGTTAAATACCTGGCGAAACCTGAAGAGGGACCTAGGAGGACCCCACATTCGCTCCTCATTGCACGGCACACTTGGTCGCCTGGAATTTTGATTTCCGGGTTAGTTGTACTGTCTGTGACCTCTCATGACTGGGTGTGCACTGTGGAATCCCTAGGTGGGCCTCAGCTGGCTTCTGTATCATCACCTTCCATGAACCTTTTATGTTCTGGTCCTCCTCTGTCGCATCTGACACAGCCATTAGTGATCTTCCTCCACATGGCTGGTTTGCCTTTCTGCAGTGATGATTCTCTTCCTTAACATTTAATTACATGCTTGCTATTTAGTCACAGGATTGCTCTCTAGGTGTCCTTGCTGCATATTCATAGACCATTTGCTGACTTCTTCTGTGGCTCCTTTTTGAGTGAGAAGCAGTTTGTCCATGCCCAGCGTCTGCTGAGAGGGTGCTTACTGGGTTCCTGTTCTCATCTGCTCATGTGCCCTTGGGGTCCTGCCTGGAATTGGGTGGACAGCAGAAGTGGATGTGTCCACTTGCTGGAGATGCGTCACCTCTGCTGAACTAATGTGAGCCACTTCACCTGCGTCTCTAATATCGGCCCATTGACTATGCCGGAAAGTCAAAATCAGCAGGTGGGGGAAGCTGTTCATGCAAGTTCGCTCTACTCATTGGTTATTTTGCAAATGGTGCCACACTTTCATTGCTTTCATTTTTGAGGCAAGTATACTTTCAAGGACTGATGTACTACACTCTTTCCCACCCCATCACTGGCCAATTCTACGACGTGTAATAGAACAGAGGGTGAATATGTAATGGCTGAGCAGAACTGTGGCCACATCAGAGAATACTTCCCATGCTGTAGCAAGTCAGCTTCCCATTCTGCAGTCCAGGTGCTGCCTCAACTATGAGCAGGTTGACAGGGAAAGCAGCCTTTGCTTTACTAGTATTTCTAGTCACCTATGCTGCTTCCACTCAGAGGACAGAGAGGGCCCGATGACTGTGTTTTTTAGTCTATGGTTTTTAGTTTTGACATCAAGGACACTGCCTTCCTCTTAGGGCAGAAGTTCTTCTTTTTTTTGAGATGGAGTTTTGCTCTTGTTGCACAGGCTGGAGTGCAGTGGCAGGATCTTGGTTCACTACAACCTCCGCCTCCCAGGTTCAAGTGATTCTCCTGCCTCAGCCTCCCGAGTATCTGGGATTACAGGCATGCACCACCATGCCAGGCTAATTTTGTATTTTTAAAGTAGAGATGGGGTTCTGCCATGTTGGACAGGCTGGTTTTGAACTCCTGAGCTTAAGTGATCCACCCGCCTCGGCCTCCCAAAGTGCTGGGATTACAGGAGTGAGCTACCCTGCCCGGCCAGAAGTTCTTCTTAACTACAGTGTCCAAACCTGTGGTCACCTTTCTTCCAGTTGCCCGTCTTCTGCTTGCATATTTTTAATGGTCAAGAAATGATTTAACAGTATTGCTAATGAGCGACTATGATTTCCTAGATGAATAAACTGAAATTTAGGGGAAGTTTCACTTACAGAAGTAGGATTGAGGAGGGCTGCTTTCAAACTGATGGCTGTTAAGAAAAGGTGATGAGTTTATGATGTGTAAGCTGCTGAGCAGATTGTGAAATCTTATACCATATCACTTAACCCCCTTAAATCTAATCCCGCCACTGACTTTTCCCTGTTTGGAAATGTGTGTTCAGAAGAACCCTGAAAAACTGGTGTTGGACCCGGCAGAGCCACAGAAGGAAGAGAGATTGCGCTTATGTAAAAATGCTGTGGTGGCTCTCCAAAGGATATCTGGCAGGGAAGAAAGAATAGTTAAGTGGGACATTATTAAATGCACATATTGAAAAACATTTCACAGAACAGTTAATAGAATGTGTCCTGTGTAGCAGCAAAGGTAAAGGCAAGAGGGCGACAGATTTCAACACACTTTTAAAAAAAAAGAATGTTGCTCAACAACGTTACCTTTCTGAGAAATCAGTACCAGGCAGGTAACAAGCTAAGTCAGGAGCATCTTCGCACGTTGAAGCTGGTCTAGACACTGAGCCCAGATTCCTCCCAGTGCTGTGCAGTGCCGTTTCCTCAACAGTGTGAGGTGGTGATAACAGACCATGGGTACCCCCACGGCATAGGGACTTTGGTTTCTAATTCACTCACTTCCTGGCTTGGGAACTCCCGCAGATCCTTAAACCTTGGTAGGCATCAGTTCCTGCAGCCTCTTCATAGGTCTACAGCAAAGACCAATAAACTAACATCTATGAAATGCAGTTCCTTGAATAGATGATAGGCTCAGTAAATGGAAGCTCCATGAATAAGTATTATTGTATGGCTTCTGGCAACATGTCTTCTTCAATATAGGAGGATATACTGGTCTTCAGAAAATATTCATGCTTAGCTGCTCTGAATTCTCACAGACTGATAATCCCTCCAGTCCATGTTGTTAAATGCCCAGAGAGGTCTGAGGAAGGACCTAGGAGGAACCCCACATTCATCCCTCATTGCCCCCACATTCGTCTGCTCGAATAGCATCAATTCGAAACAGATTTAGGCAACACCTTGTTTTTAGAGATTTTGTAATAATTTTGGATAATTTTGAAATAACTTTTTTCAAAAAGAGTTTAATATATCAAAATTAGCTTCTTTTTTACACAAATACATTTTATTTTGATTTTGTAAATTTGTCATTTAAAAGATTATTTCTAATTTTTGTGGGTGCATAGTAGGTGCATATATTTTGGGGTTCTTGAGATATTTTGATGCAATGTGTAATAATCACATCAAAGTAAATAAAATATTCATCACGTCAAGCATTTATCATTTTTGTGTTACAATCTAATTCTACTCTCTCAATTATTTATTTATTTATTTTTTTGACATGGAGTTTCGCTCTTGTTACCCAGGCTGGAGTGCATTGGCGCGATCTCGGCTCACCGCAACCTCCGCCTCCTGGGTTCAAGCAATTCTCCTGTAATCACCCTGTTGTGCTATCAAATACTGGATCTTATTCATTCTTCTGATTATATCTTCCATAATTACATTAATGGCCCCCATTCCCCCCCTCACGGACACACGCACTATCCTTCCCAGACTCCAGTAACCACCATTCAACTATCTAACTCCACAAGTTTAATTGTTTTAATTTTTAGCTCCTCAGAAATAAGTGAGAACGTGGAATGTTTGTCTTTCTGTCCCTGGTTTATTTCACATAATGTAATGATCTCCAGTCCATCCATGTTGTTGCAAAGGACAGGATACCATTCTTTTTTATGATGTAATAGAACTCCATTGTGTGTATGTACCACATTTTCTTTATCCATTTGGTTTTTGATGGACATTTAGACTGTTTCCAAACCATGGCTTTTGTGAATAGTATTGTAATAAACATGGGAGTGCAGATGTCTCTTTGATAGCCGGATTTTCTTTCTTTTGGATATATACCTGGGAATGGGATTGCTGGATCCTCTTTTTAGTTTTTTGAGGAATCTCCAAACTGATCTTCAGCGTGGTTGTACCAGTTTACATTCCCACCAATAGTGTATGAGGATTCCCTTTTCTCCACATCCTCACCAGCATTTTGTTGCCTGCTTTTTTTTAGATAAGAATCGTTTTACTGGAGTGAGATAATATCACATTGTAGTTTTGATTTGTATTTCTCTAATTATGTTGAGCACTTTTTCATATACTTGTTTGTCATTTATATGTCTTCTCTTGAGAAATGTCTATTCATTTCTTTTGCCCATTTTTACTTATTTTATTTTATTTTATTAATTTTTGAGACAGAGTCTTGCTCTGCCGCCCAGACTTGAGTGCAGTGGCACGATCTCAGCTCACCACAACCTCACCTCCCAGGTTCAATCGATTCTTCTGCCTCAGCCTCTCAAGTAGCTGGGATTACAGGCATATGCCACCACACTTGGCTAATTTTGTATTTTTATAGAAACAGAGTTTCTCCATGTTGGTCAGGCTGGTCTCAAACTCCAGACCTCAGGTGATTCACCCATCTCAGCCTCCCAAAGTGCTAAGATTACAGACATGAGGCACTGTGCCTGGTCCTTTTGCCCATTTAAAAATCAAATTCTTAGATTTTTTTTTTGTGGAGTTGTTTGAGCTCCTTATACATTCTGGTTGTTAACCTCTTGTCAGATGAGTACTTGGCAAATATTTTCTCCCATTCTATGGATTGTCTCTTCCCTTCCTTAGTTGTTTTCTTTGCTGTGCAGAAGCCTTTTAACTTGCTGTGATCCCATTTGTCCATTTTAGCTTTGGTTGTCTGTACTTATGGGGTATATTCAAGAAAACTTTGCCCATTCTAGGGTTCTGGAGAGTCTCTCTAATATTTTAATAGTAAATACCTGTCACTTCTTTGGTCAATCCCTAGATATTTTATTTTATTTGTAGCTATTACAAATGGGTTTACTTTCTTGATTTCTTTTTTCAAAATTATTCATTGTTAGCATATAGAAACACTACTGATTTTTATATGCTTATTTTACCTCCAGCAACTTTACTGAATTTATCAATTCTAATAATTTTTTGATGGAGTCTTCAGGTTTTTTTCAAATGTAAGTTTATTTCATTGGCAGAAAGGATAATTTGACATCTTCCTTTCTAATTTGAATGCCCTTTCTTTTGTCTGATTGCACTAGCCAGGACTTCTAGTACTACTTTGAATAACAGTGGTAAGAGGGAGCATCTTTGTTGTGTTCCAGATGACACAGGAAAGACTTTCAGCTTTGTTCCCATTCACTATGACACTAGCTGCGGGCCTGTCATATACGGCTTTTATTGTATTGAGGCGTGTTCCTTCCATACCTCCTATTTTGATGACTGTTATCATGAAGGAATGCTGAATTTTTCCAAATGCTTTTTCATCATCAATTGAAATGATTGTATGGTTTTTGTCCATCATTCTGTATCACGCTGATTGATTTGCCTATGTTGAAACATGTTTACATCCCAGGATAAATCCTACTTGGTCATGATGAATAATCTTTTTTCTCTTGTTGAATTTGCTTAGCTAGTATTTTGTTGAGGATTTTTGCATTCATGTTCATTAGGGATATTGGGTCGTAGTTTTCTTTTTTTGATGTGTTCTTATCTGGTTTTGATATCAGAGTGACACCAGGCTCATAGAATGAGTATAGAAGTATTCCCTTCTCCATTTTTCAGAATAGCTTGATTACGATCGTATTAATTCTTTAAATGTTTGGTAAATTCAACAGTAGAGCCATCAGATCCCGGTGTTTCTTTCCTGGGAGATTTTTTATTATGGCTTTGATATCATTATTTGTTATTGGTCTGTTCAGGTTTTGGATTTCTTCGTGTTTCAACTTTTGTGGTTTGTATGTGTCTAGGAATGCATCCATTTCTTCTAGGTTTTCCCATTTATTAACGTATGGTCGTTCACAGCCTCTAATCATGCTTTGTATTTCGTTAATGTCTCCTTTGTAATCTCTAATCTTATTTATATAGGCATTCCCTCTTTTTTCTTAGTCTAACTAAAGGTTCATCAGTTTTGTTTAACTTTTCAAAAAACCAACTTTTCATTTTGGTGACCTTTTTATTGTTTTACTTTCAACTATTTCTGCTCTGATCTCTATTATTTCTCTTCTATTAATTTTTGGTTTTGTTTGCTCTTGCTTTTCTGGTTCTTTAAGATGCGCCATTAGGTTGCTTAGTAGAAGCATTTTTTTACCTGTAAACCTTTCTAAGTGGGCTTCTGCTGTATCCCATAAATTTTGATATAGTGTGTTTTCATTATTATATTTTAAATAAATTTTTAATTTTTTTCTTAATTTCTTTATTGACCCACTGGGGGCATTCAGAACATATTGTTTACTTTCTGTGTGTTTTATATAGTTTCCAAAATTCCTCTTGTTAATTGATTTCTGGTTTTATTTTATTGTGCTTAGAGAAGATTCTTGGTGGAATTTCAGGGTTTTTTTTAATTTTTTGAGACTTTTTTTTTAAATTTTTATTGCATTTTAGGTTTTGGGGCACATGTGCAGAACGTGCAAGATAGTTGCATAGGTACACATGTGGCAGTGTGTTTTGCTGCCTTCTGCCCCCTCACCCATATTTGGCATTTCTCCCCATGCCATCCCTCCCCTGCTCACCCCCCGCCGCTGTCCCTCCCCTATTTCCCCCAATAGACCTCAGTGTGTGGTGCTCCCTTCCCTGTGTCCATGTGTTCCCATTGTTCATCACCCGCCTATGAGTGAGTATATACTATGTTTCCTTTTCTGTTCTTGTGTCAACTTGCTGAGAATGATGTTCTCCAGATTCATCCATGTCCCTACAAAGGGACATCCTTTTTGATTGCTGCATAATATTCCATGGTGTATATGTGCCACATTTTCCCAGTCCAGTCTATCATCGATGGGCATTTGGGTTGGTTCCAGGTCTTTGCTATTGTAAACAGTGCACATTCGTGAGACTTTTCGTGGCTTAACATACAGTCTATTCTTGAGAATTATCCATGTCCTGAGGAGAGGAATGTGCATTCTGCAACCATTGGATGAAATGTTCTGTAAATACCTGTTAGGTTCATCTAATCTGTAATGCAGATTAATTCTAACGGGTCCTTGGTGATTTCCTCCCTTGATAATGGGTGTTAAAACCTCCAGCTATTTTTTCACTGAGATCTTTTTCTCTGTTAGCTCTAATAGCATTTGTTTTTTGTATCTGGGTGCTGTAATATTGAACGAATATATATTTACAGTTGCTATATCCTCTTGCAGAATTGACCCTCTTATATAATGACCTTCTTTGTCTCTTTTTATACTTTTTTGTCTTGAAATCTATTTTTTCTGATATAAGTTTAGGACTGCAGTCTCTTTTTTTTTTCCCATCTGCATGGAACATCTTTTCCTATTCATTTATTTTTAGTCTATGTATGTCTGTAGACGAAGTTACCCATAAGTCGCAGATCATTGGGTCTTTTTGTTTTCTTAATCCACGCAGCCACTCTATGTCTTTTGATGGAGAGTTTAGTCCATTTACATTCAGTTTAATTATTGAAAAGTAAGGACTTACTTCTGCTATTTTGTCATTTGTTTTTTGTTTTTCTGTGCTCTTTTATTTCTTTCCTTCTTGTCTTCCTCTTAGTGAAGGTTACTTTTTCTGTGGTATATTTTAATGTATTGGCTTTCACTTTTGTGTAACTTTCGTATGCTTTGTTATTTGAGGTTACCATGAGGTTTACAAATAATTTTTTATAATTCATTACTTTTAACTGATGACAGCTTATCATAAACCAGTTTATAAACTGATCATAAATCAGTTTATGTATCATAAACTGATTATATAAACCAGCTAAGAAACAAGCAAAGAGAAAACTATTAAAAATTCTGTGCTTTACTTTGTCCTCCTGCATTTTAACTTTTTGTTGTTTTTATTTGTATCTTATTGTATTATGGTTCAAAAAGTTGTTATAGTTATTATTTTTGATCATCTTTTAGTCTTTCTACTCAAGATACGTATGATTTACAAAGGTAATTGCAGTATTATAAGATTATGTGTTTTTCTGTGTATTTACTATTTCTAGTGAGTGTTCTACCTTCACATTATTTTTCTATTGCTCATTAATGTCTTTTTCTTTGGGACTAAAGAACTCTACCATTTCTTATATGACAGGTCTTGTGTTGATTAAATCCCTCAGCTTTTGTTTGTCTAGAAAAGTCTTTATTTCTCCTTCACGTCTGAGGGATATTTTCTCTGCATATATTATTCTAGGAGTAAAGTTTTCTTCCTTCAGCATTGTTCGTATGTTACCCCACTCTTTCCTGGCTTGTATGGTTTCCAGTGAGAAGTCTGCTGCCAGATGTATTGAAGCTCCATTGTACGTTATTTGTTCTTTTCTCTTATTGCTTTCAGGATTTTTTTTTGTCATTGATCTTTGGGAGCTTGATTATTAAGTGCTTTTAGGTAGTCTTCTTTGGGTTAAATCTGCTTGGTGTTCTATCACCTTCCTGTTCTTGGGTTTTGCTGTTTTTCTTTAGGTTTGGGAAGTCCTCTGTTATTATCCCTTGAATAAACTTTCCATCTCTCTCTCTGCCTTCTCTTTCCAGCCTATAACTCTTAGATTTGCCATTTGAAATAATTTCCTAGATCTTGTAGGCATGCTTTATTCTTTTTTATTCTTTTATTTTGTCTCTTCTGTGTATTTTCAAATAGGCTGCCTTCAAGCTCACTAATTCTTTCTTCTGCTTCATGAATTCTGCTGTTAAGATTCTAATGCATTCTTCAGTATGTCTAATGTATTTTCAACTCCAGAATTTCTTATCGATTCTTTTTAATTATTTCAATCTCTTTGTTAAATTTATCTAATAGGTACTGCCTGGCTGCCTCCAATGCTCATTCAAGGCCTAAGCCTTCTTCAGTCAATGTGTGCTGAATGCTGCCAGGTCTGAGACTCACTTTTCAGGGCAGCAGGCTCCTCTCTGGCCCAGGACTGACCCTGAAATGCCATCCAAGAGCCAAGGCCTGGAATTGGGGGCCCCCAAGAGCTTGCTTGGTGCTCTGTCTCTCTGTGGACAAGCTGATACCTAAGTTGCAAGGCAGAGTCCATTTTACACTTTCCCCTGCTTTTCTTAAGCAGAAGTCTCTTCCCATAGTCATCACCCCTGGGAATGTGCTGGGTCACACATGAAGCTAGCAGGTCTCTGACTGTCGCCCAAGGCCCACGTCGAGACTGCCTGGGTACCACTGCTGATTACTCCAGGCCTCAGGGCTCTCTAGTCAGCAGGTAATGAATCCTGACAGGACTGGGTCCTTCCCTTCAATGCAGCTAGTTCCCTTCAAGCCCAGTGTGTGTCTAGCAGTGTCATCTGGGAGCTGGGTCCAAGAATGGGGGCCTCAGAATTCTGCCTCGTGCCCTATCTTACTGGGCAGAGCTGGTCTCAGAGTTGCAAGACAAAGTCCTCTTTCCTCTTTTTACTCCTCTCCTCAAGTAGAGAGAAGGAGTCTGGCTCAGAGTGGCCAGCTGTGCTGCCTGAGCTGGGGGAGGGTTGGAAGCAACACTCCCTTGGTCACCCGGGCTGCTGTCTCATTAGGTTGCATTCCCCCAAGTCCACCGGTTCCAAGCCTAGCACAGCACCAGAACTTGCCTAGGAGTTTCAGTTCTTGTGGCCTAGACTGCATTTCAAGTTTATGTAGGACCTCAGAGCACTTTAGCCCATAGTGGCAAGGCTTGCTGGAACTCAGGTTCTGTCCGCTGGGATGGTTCTGACTCTCCAGCTTGGCCTGGTCTGGTCTAAATTTCCCTCTGTGGGTGTTGGCTGAGTTCTGCCCTGTGTTGCTTTCCACTGTGATATGGTAGCACTGAGTTCCAATGCAAAGAATAGAATATTCCCAAAATAAATGACACTTCAGGAGAAAACATGAAGGAGAGTAAACATAAAAGTACTTGAAAATTAAAACGCCTCTTTCTCATACTAAGCCCAATTACTTCTTTACTGTGTTTGTGGATAAGTAGCTGTCATGAATAGGGCATTTGGCGTCACCTGAGACACGCTTTGAACTGGATCACTGGGAGTCTCTCTCACTGCAGCAGAATTAACCTCAGTGGTTGGGCATTTATTCATTTCTTCTCAGTTTCTATTTTATTTTTTGATCTAACAAGCAGTTTCCATGAATCTCAACAGATCACAATTAATACAAATCTACCAACTTTTAATTACGAACGACAATAGATATGCCACAGTAAACATTCTGCTGCTAAGTTTCAATATTTTCTTTACTTACATTGTTCAGATCCAGCATTTCCCAGCAGGGACACAACACACATTCGCTCGTTTCCTATGAAGGCAATATAGGTGTTTGGTGAGTTTTCTTATGTAAAATGATCTACGGAATTGGTCATGAGAGAGGCAGGCCCTGCAAGAGCAAAGCCTGAAGGACTCGGCCTCTTCTGAAGCCTGGTTAATAATCCACCGCCTTACCTTCCAGTGCTTACTGTCAGCTACAGGCAGGTTCCCCAGACATTTTGTGTTTCCAAATATTCTTGATTCTGATAAGAAGAAAACATTCATCTTCTGCAATTTACCTTATCTTTTAGATAAGTTTGCAAACTAATAATGCAACAAGCTAATGAAGTAACTTTTTTTGTATTTTTATCTGTTGCTTATCAAGGGATATCAAAATATTGTTCTTATCAGCTGCTATGCTCTATGTATTTAATGCCACTGGAGATTATTTAAATACAGAATATTGTAACTCAGACTAAATTATTAGTGAAACAACTATAAGGCTTCATGACTTTGTTAATGAAAACTCAAAAATCTGCCAGCTGCAACCAGACACCTTTGCCTGGGGATTTGGTCCTCTCAGCCTGGGCTACCCAGAATATAGCCTTGAACCCAAGGAAAGGAGGAGATGGTTCTGAATCCAGAACAGCTGTCAGATCACAAATGTGTAGGCAAGGCAGTTAGAAAAAGTGTAAAAAGCCAAGCACCAGGTCAGAAGCAAAACTGTGTTTGGGATGATTGTGGTGCGGGGCGCATGAACACTCAGGGCTGTTCATATCCTTTGCCCACTTTTGAATGGGCTTGTTTGCTTTTTTTCTTGTAAATCTGTTGAGTTCTTTGTAAATTCTGGATATCAGCCCTTTGTCAGATGGGTAAACTGCAAAAACGTTTTCCCATTCTGTTGGTTGCCGATTCACTCTAGTGACTGTTTCTTTTGCCGTGCAGAAGCTGTGGAGTTTGATTAGGTTCCATTTGTCTATTTTGGCTTTTGTTGCCAATGCTTTTGGTGTTTTGGTCATGAAGTCCTTCCTACTCCTACGTCCTGAATGGTTTTGCCTAGATTTTCTTCTAGGGTTTTTATGGTGCCTGGTCTTGTGTTTAAGTCTTTAATCCATCTGGAGTTAATTTTAGTGTACAGTGTCAGGAAGGGGTCCAGTTTCTGCTTTCTGCACATGGCTAGCCAGTTTTCCCAACACCACTTATTAAACAGGGAGTCCTTTCCCCATTGCTTGTTTTTGTCAGGTTCATCAAAGATTGTATGGTTTTAGATATGTTGTGTTGCCTTCGATGCCTCTGTTCTGTTCCATTGGTCTATATCTCTGTTTTGGCACCAGTACCATGCTGTTTTGATTATTGTAGCCTTATAGTATAGTTTGAAGTCCAGTAGTGTGATGCCTCCTGCTGTGTTCTTTTTGCTTAGAATTGTC
>CM052649.1:4529562-4550595 GCA_028533165.1 Leontopithecus rosalia
AGAATGGCAATCGTTAAAAAATCTGGAGACAACAGATGCTGGAGAGGATGTGGAGAAATAGGAACACTTTTACACTGCTGGTGGGAGTATAAATTAGTTCAACCATTGTGGAAGACAGTGTGGCGATTCCTCAAGGACCTAGAAATAGAAATTCCATTTGACCCAGCAATCCCATTACTGGATATATATCCAAAGGACTATAAATCGGTCTACCATAAGGACACATGCACACAAATGTTCATTGCAGTACTGTTTACAATAGCAAAGACATGAAACCAACCTAAATGCCCATCGATGATAGACTGGACTGGGAAAATGTGGCACAGATACACCATGGAATATTATGCAGCAATCAAAAATGAGTTTGTGTCCTTTGTAGGGACATGGATGAATCTGGAGAACATCATTCTCAGCAAACTGACACAAGAACAGAAAATGAAATGCTGCATATTCTCACTCATAGGAAGGTGATGAACAATGAGAACACATGGACACAAGGAAGGGAGCACTACACACTGGGGTCTATTGGGGGGAATAGGGGAGGGACAGCAGTGGGGGGAGTTGGGGAGGGATAGTCTAGGGAGAAATGCCAAATGTGGGTGAAGGGGAGAAATGCCAAATGTGAGTGAAGGGGAGGAAGGCAGCAAAACACACTACCACGTGTGTACCAGTGCAACTATCTTGCACGTTCTGCACATGTACCCCAAAACCTAAAATGCAATTAAAAAAAAAAATAAAAAGAAACACTCAGGGCTTCAGAGGGATCTCCAGCTGCACAGTGAAAAGCTCCTCAGGGGTTCTCTAGGCTATCAGAAGGAAATTAAAAATCATCAGGGTGAAGGATAATATTTTACGTCCTTCCTTCTATTAATTCAGCAAATCTTGTTTGAATGTTCACTAGATCATCTACTTTAAGTATATTAAGTCTTACAAACTCGTGACACGTAACTATTCTTCTATCTGCTTCCTAGATGACAGAGAGGCACAGAAAGGCTGAGTAGATCATCCAAAGTCACACAGCTAATAAATGTGAGAATGGGATATAAATTCTGCAGTGTCTGACTTGTCCAGCCATTCCCGATGCTGAATCACATCTATTCTAGGTTCTTAAGGAGCCAATCATCTATTGCGGGGTGATTTGAAAAGTGAGCAGTTGTTTGTATATCAAAAAAAGTGTTGTTGTTTAAGCCATACATGCATTTTTCTTCTTTTTTGGTTATACCTAAACTGGTTTCCTTCGGTAATAGGGACCCTAATTGGGTAGTACTATACAACGTTCAGCACCTTGGTGACTGCTTATGCTTCTTCTCTGTTAAAATGCAGAAAGGTCAAAAACCTAATTGGCTTCAACCATTATTTAACTTATTTCATACTTGGCATTCCCTGGTAGAATTGCAAAAGATTCTGTTTTTGTGTCTTTGTGCTGGAGTTTCAGAAGGCCAAGAAGGTTCTGAAATCATTCATGAACAGCACTGCAGGGCAGGCTGCCTCTGCTCCCTCCCTCAATCCTGGGCATAAATTCCAAGTATTTCACTTTCCCATGGCTTTGTGGTATTCGAGCTGCAGGAGGTCTAACCCCCGTGGTGGCTCTGATGGCTTTGCAGATAGTCTACCAAGCTTACCTTTGTCTTGCCTCCTCTCACCCCCAGTGGTAACACTGCAGCCGAAGTTCCTCTCCCAATATTTGTTAAACCTGCTCTCCTCTTCCTTTCATGTCTCCCACCCCAAACCCTATTTTCCTTGATTGTTGTTTTTATAAAATCACTGCTTTCCTACTTCCGTTAATATCTTGCTTAGAAAAACCTTCCAGATTCCCTAAGAAAAATTTTTACACTTTCCTCTGGCTTCATTTTGCTAAGTTACAGTTCTAGAAAGTAATACATTTTAAGCCAGGCATGGTGGCTCACACATGTAATCCCAGAACTTTGGGAGGCCGAGGTGGGTGGATCACCTGAGGTCAGCAGTTTGAGACCAGCCTGGCCAACATGGTGAAACCCCATCTCTACTAAAAATACAAAGTAGCCAGGCATGGTGGTGCGTGCCTGTAATTCCAGCTACTTAGGAGACTGAGGCAGGAGAATCACTTGACCTGGGAGGCAGAGATTGCAGTGAGCTGAGATTGAGCCACTGTACTCCAGCCTGGGTGACAGAGCAAGACTCCCTCTCAAAAAAAAAAAAAAAACAGAGGTGTTAGATTTTCTCTGTTTTCAAATTCGCTTTGAGTTTTGCACATCACTCTATTAGGATTCTAATTTTTAATCTCCTTATCTGAGACCCCTCCCCAGTGTGAGTATTGAATATTTTAGTGCACATGTGTTCTTGCACCACCATTACTTTTGGTGTGAATTCACTGACTTTGGCATGTGGTGCGCCCTCTGTCCCTTTCTCCACCCACAGCTCCACACCATCTTTCGCCAGGGGTGCAGAGCCGGAGAACTCAGGCTGGGTGTGGAGGCCTTTTTTGTACCTAATTCTCAGCCGGGGTTTCTGAACCTTCCCAGTGCTGGCGCCCGCTGGAGGGGACAGCATGCCAGCGAGAGAATGATAGCTAACACAGTGCATGGAGTATAGGCATTGGCTTCCACCGGAAAGTCTAACTGCGTTTTCTTTCTCCCTTTTATTTTTTCCAGTCAGGCATGATAAGAACAGAAGAGGCAGATTACTTCCTGAAGCCACTTCCTTCACACCTCGCAGGGAAACTCAGCAGCACTGCCCAGGGAGGCTCCCCGTCCCACGTACTGTACAAGAGATCCACAGAGCCCCGAGCTCCTGGGGCCAGTGAGGTCCTGGTGACCTCCAGGACACGAGAGCTGGCGCATGGACACCTGCGCAGCAGCGACCTTCACCTGGGACAGCCACAAAAGCAGCATTTCTGTGGAAGACGCAAGAAATGTATGTAAGGTTGAATCTTTGCATGTTTTTAGTGATTTCGACATTTACGTAAGCTCATGGAACCTTGTACGTTTTCTTCAAAGCATGTCTGCCCACGAGGTGACATGTATTGACTTTACTTGCTAAACTAAAGCAATCATTTCGGAGAGAGTTCCTTATCTGTAAGTTCAGCATGGGACATCCCTCCATGTCAGATGGACAGATCATGATAAATGAGGTTTTTTTTAACTCTTTCCTGGGCAGATTAAATGACACCCTGTGTGGAAGTGCAGAATCCACCAGGCATCTTCAAAAGAACCCTGGCATCACTACTCAGTCATTCTATACTTTTGGCACTTAGATTTATTCAAGCCCACATAGTTTTCTCGCTGAGGTAATTCATTTATACTCATATTTATATACATTACCACATCAAAAGGGGCAGACTCAGCATGGCATAATGCACCTACAGTTCACCACCAAGGCTTTATCAAAGTCTCTTTTTGTCATGACCATTTAGGAAATGATTTGTTATTTACATTTTATGTAGAATCCTCTCAGAAATTCAGGAACGGAAGTTGTGCTTTCTGGAATGTCCCTCCCTTCCTTGAGCATCCCTGGGTTTACCTTCCCCAGGAGCCTCAGGACAGACCCCCTCCCCCAGCCCGTCATTCGCTGCTTGCTTGGCTTCTGTGACTGCTCCACCCAGCACCCTGAACAGAGGCAGACCTGCTGCAAGTGCTTAGTGAATCTCATTGAATGAGGGAAGGAGCAAAAATCTCTTAGCACCTACAACAACAGAATCAGTGCTTGTGAAATCGTCAGTGCTTTGTGTCCTCTGAACCCATTTCATCCTGTCCCCGAAAGTCATGTGCTGCATTCAGATGACTTGAAAAC
This sequence comes from Leontopithecus rosalia, assembly GCA_028533165.1. Lineage (NCBI taxonomy): Eukaryota > Metazoa > Chordata > Mammalia > Primates > Cebidae > Leontopithecus > Leontopithecus rosalia. Next base: position 4,533,331 of record CM052649.1, read on the forward strand.
CTCACACACAGATGGACTCAGTGGGCTCAGGTGTAGGGCAGGCAGCAAGAAGAACCTGCTGAGGACAAACGGAGGTGAACAGGAGGCTGAGAAAGTTGGGAAGACAGGTTGGGTGAGTGTTGGAAAAGGGTGTGCATCTCAGCACCAGCTGCCCCAGGCTGCCTTGACCGACCGGTTCAGGACCCAAATGCACGGCGGAGGCTGCGACAAGGTCAGAGCCAGGACTCCTGCTGCCGAGGTTCGTGGTGAGGGTGTGGGCAGAGCAGGACAGATTCCATATACCAGGGAGATGAAGTGGCCCACACACTGGATCTCAGCAGGAGACAGAGCAGGGCCGTCTTAACCTCTTTGACACACCACATACCAGGTTCTTAAGCAGATGTTGCAGTGGACTCTGAAAACGTCACGCAAAGCAGACCGTTGTGAGAGGACTGCGACCCTTTCATTCTTATCTGAAGGTGGTTAGCATCACGTCAGCTGGTGGCACAGCAAAGGCACAGCTGTGCATGGCAGGCAGTAGAGACGATCCACATGTGTGCATGTGTGCATAGGCATGTGAGTGTGCGTGTGTGCGTGTGTGTGTGTGTGTGTGGTGTATGTTCCCTTGAGAAACATTTCAGAATTGTAATAGTGGTGGTTAGTGAAAGTCAGTTATTTGAAAAAGGATCCTAAACTCTCTAATACATTTTGTATTTGAAAAGTGGAGAAAAAGTTCCCATGGTTTTTATTATAAAATTGGAGAAAGCAAGCTCAACAAAATGCCTCCCATAGGTGGAAGACATTAGTGATTGACATCCTGCTGTTTAGTTTGACAATTATTTCTGTCCCGTCTGGGCCATGCAGGTGAGTGTCACACTCCTGGGCCTTGAGTGACCAGCGGCCATGTGACCAGCCCTGGCACCAGAAAAGTGAGCAGAATCCACAGCACTGCTTCCCACTGGAGTGTACAGCCTCAGGGTCCTGTGTCACCTGATCATGGACACACCCTCAGGGCACTGTGCATGGATGCTCCCTCAGGGCACTGTGTCACCTGTGCATGGACACACCCCCAGGGCACTGCGTCACCTGTTCATGGATGCTCCCTCAGGGCACTGCATCACCTGTGCATGGATGCTCCCTCAGGGCACTGCGTCACCTGAGCATGGACGCAGCCCCAGGGCACTGCGTCACCTGTGCATGGATGCTCCCTCAGGGCACTGCGTCACCTGTGCATGGATGCTCCCTCAGGGCACTGCGTCACCTGAGCATGGACGCACCCCCAGGGCACTGCGTCACCTGTACACAGATGCTCCCTCAGGGCACTGGGCCACCTGAGCATGGACGCACCCCCAGGGCACTGCGTCACCTGTGCATGGATGCTTCCTCAGGGCACTGCGTCACCTGAGCATGGACGCACCCCCAGGGCACTGCGTCACCTGTACACAGATGCTCCCTCAGGGCACTGAGTCACCTGAGCATGGACGCACCCCCAGGGCACTTCGTCACCTGTGCATGGATGCTCCCTCAGGGCACTGCATCACCTGTGCACAGGTCCATTCTCGGGGCCCTGTGTTATCTGTGCATCGATATTTCCCTGTTGTTTCTGAGGCTGTTGAACTTTCCCACAAAGTCGAGGCAGTCCTCTTCTGTCTCAGTGGAATTCACACTTACAAGGATTCTTTCCTATTAGGGTCTCCGGTTCAGAAAATGGGAGCCCTTTTCTGTGTTCGCTGAGGCATTTGTTGGTGGAAAAGGGCACACAGGGGCAGGTTGATTTGCTGAAAAACAATAGTGAGGTTGGACCTCAGGCTGATGAGTGGACCTGCTGCCCTTCAGGTGATGGCAGATGTGCACCCGGGGCGCATGTGTTCTAGGGACAATGTTGCAAGCTCCACATTGAGGGGCAGTCGTTTGCTGAGGGGTTTTCAGAGCCGAGGCCCATGAGATCGCCAATGACTCCTGTCCCCAGTACTGACTGCCTGTAGCTTCTGGGCCCTGTGCTAACATGTTGTTTTTATCCTAAAGACATTTTTCCACTAGTGGTAAGAACAAGAGCTTTAGGACCACACCATCCAGATCCGAAAGCCTTTCCAATGCTTTTGAGGGAAGGGCTGTGAGCATGTAATGTTCCTCTCCTCTCCCTTCATGACCTCATCTTCGGAACCCCGTGCTCAGGCTGGGTGCAGATGGCAGGAATTACACTGAGCCATCTATCTCCTAGGGAGGAGGTCACACCTGTGTGCGTTGCATAAACATGAATGGCAAATGATGAGTGCTCAGTAAACAGTGCCTGGTGTCTTTATTACTCTCCAAAGCCTTTATTTAGTTTTGGAAGTATTTTAGCAAAGGAAAATAAAATGTGTTGGTTGTACCAGTCAAACAAAATAGCATCTGCTCACAGTGTGCTCCGTGAATACAGTCTGCATAGATTTTGTGTGCACGCCACTCAAATATATGGGCTTTTTGAAGTCCACTTTCACATGAAACAATTCTAACCACATTTTCCGAGGCATCCACTAAGCCTAATTGTTTTCAATATAGTGTTAACGTGACAATTATACATGCCAAAAATATTTTTAAAGGGATTACTTCAAGAGGAAAGTGTATACTTGGTCTTCTAATCAAATTAGGTAAATATTTATGGTACTTTATAGGAAATTAAGCTCTGCAGTGAAGTGGAGCTGCCTCAAGCATTTTATAATCCACTGGAAACAATTTAGACAAGCTAGTTATGTGTCCAGACATTGAAATCAACTTTAAAATTCGTCAAGTCATTAAATGTCTTCAAGTAGGCAAACAATGCAAGCCAGCCAGCCCGTGTTCCTGTAATTCTTTGCTCCATTGTTTTGTCTGTGGAGGAGTCTGTTCTACAAATCCCTTTGCCTAAAGTCTTTGAACGCTTGTGCTGCTAGATGTTAGGACCTAGAGCAAAAAAGCGCCTTCTCTTGCTGTTTTAAATTAGGATGGAATTACATAAAGGGAAATACAGCAAAGGTTTCCATGACCCCTAGACTACATGAATTTTATTTAAATTTAGTGTGCTACTTTAACACAAGCTTCTGCATCACAGGGTTTTCAAGGTTATATGGTTTTTATCATGAGCATTCACTTTTGAGGCCACATTTCTCTGTGACAAGTTACGCCCTGATTTTGTGTGATGACTTCTGCTTTCATTTGCCTTCTGCGTGTCCCTCCATAGACATGCCCCAGCCTCCCAAGGAAGACCTCTTCATCCTGCCAGACGAGTATAAGTCTTGCTTACGACATAAGCGCTCTCTTCTGAAGTCTCATAGAAATGAAGAACTGAACGTGGAGACCCTGGTGGTGGTAGACAAGAAGATGATGCTAAGCCATGGCCATGAAAATATCACCACCTACGTGCTAACAATACTCAACATGGTAGGATCGTCCCTCCGGTTGAGCCCACCTGTGTCATGGCACTGATAGTGTGTGTGTGTGTGTGTGTGTGTGTGTGTTTCCATTTTGCTACCTGTGGATTTGTTTCATAGATGAGAAATATTTTATTAGTAGTAACTCCTTTAGTTTTTATACTCCAATGAAAAGAGTCATTTTCAGAACTTCAGAGAATAATTAAATAGGAAAAGTCCTTTGACCCCCTCTGTAAGTCTCTGTAAGCCCGTGAGATGTTTTGGGTTTACTGGTGTCTATTTACTAGACACCTCTAAGGGGATGCTGAGTCACTGTGGTGCGGTAAATCTGATGATCAGCATTAGATGTATGATTTTTTTAGATGGCTCTACAGAAATGCCCAATGTTTTAGAAATATTAATGTTCAAATGCTGAATATAAATTATTTTATCTACAAAAGCAGGGGGAAAGTGCACCCTTTGAGAATATCACCTCAGGCAAAATGAGTTTGTGTCTCAAATTGGCAGCTGCATTAATCACTGAAGAGTGAAGAGAGGTATACTAAGCCTCATTTCATGTACGTGAAATCTAGATGGCAGAAGACAAAATCTTGGGTCACCAAAGTGTGTTTTTAAGAGTAGTTTTAATGACAGTATTTAAAAAGTATGTCTTCACATTCTTCTGCCTCAGTAAACAGAGTACCCCTGAATATACCCATCTTTCCATGATGCCATGTGATGACTATGGCTAGTGTCATTTTTGGTAGACTGAACCATTCGGGTGATGGTCTCCCAGGAAACTGAGAAGGTGGTAAATAGAGCCACCGTCCCGCTGCACGGGATTGAGGCATTGCCCTCTTGTCCTCAACAAGCTGCTCTGATGTGTGGAGGTGTTTGCCTTTATCCTGCAGAACTTTCCCAATATTTCCGCACCTCAGTGTCGAATCACTTCCGATTGCTTTTCATGCCAGTCACGCTGTGCCTGCACCACCCCGAATGCCCCTCTCATCATTCAGTTCCGCCTCCGCGGTCCATCATCTCTAATATCTGTGTCCTTCTCTCATCGTCTTGTTACCACGATTTTTTCTTTCACTTTCTTGTATCCTCTTGGAATCCCAAGAGAGCTTGAGAAGTGACGGGCTTCTGTCGTCAGCATGATTAGCTGAAAAATCCTCTTGATATTCTAAGAAGAACACTGGCCAACCCACAGGTCTCATGGTCCTTTCATGCGTGTTTGACAGGAAGACGTGGACCCCATTTCCACCCAAAACTTGAGCTGTTTACAGTGATATGATTAACATATCTCCCTGCCTAGCAATACGAGAACATTCACATTGCTCTGTCACTGAAGAAGAAGGGCGTTGGATTCTAGACCCACTAGTAGGTAGAGGGTAAATGCCGTTTATGGGGCTGACATGGATTTCCCATGTTTTTCAGGTATCTGCTTTATTCAAAGATGGAACAATAGGAGGAAACATCAACATTGCAATTGTAGGTCTCATTCTTCTAGAAGACGAACAGGTAGTTTATCTTTGAATTTATCTACTCTTTCTATTCCCAGAAAAATAAATGCAAAATAACGCTTTCTTATTTAATGTAATTGTTCTCTGGGTTCTTCTCTCTCGAGGGTAAACAGTATTTAATATTTTGTGTCCACTGCAAATGAATGTCTTTTCAATTATTTTAAACATTTTTTGGGGATTTTTTTGTGGGTTTTGTGTGTGTGCAGAAGTGGTGAGAAATTCTCCTTTAATTGGCTTGTAAGAAAATGGCATGGAAAAGCAGCCTGTAACATACAGGTGGGACACACTAGGAATACATAGCACAAACTGTCTCTACAGCCATCATGAGCTTTTAGGATGCCAGGGGGAAGGAGCCCTTTCTGATTCTTGCTAGAAGAGTAAAATGTTTTGTGTCCATGAAGATACATTGTACTGTGTGTCCCTACATTGCACGGTGTGGCCCGACACTGCTTTATTCTATTATCTCCCAGCTCTTAACCCTCACCACCTGCAGCCTGAGATGTTTATTTTTATTAAGATTTCTGTGGACTGTCAAGAGCATTTCTCTCACTGCATGCAAAAACACGGACGACACAGATCTTGGTAGCAGTGGGTTAAAGATCCTTTGCCCCCATTTGGGACCTCCGCGTAAATGCAATAGAGGTGCATAGAGGTGGTCCGTTCACGATGTGGATGGACATGAACACCTCGTGACATAAGTGATGGGGAGGCATTTTAGGCACAAAAGGCTCTCACTTCTATTTTCCCCCAAGCTAATCATTAACTGGGCAAAGGAGAGTGGGTGCTAGGCAGGAGCCAGGTGCCCAGCCTCAGCTCCACCCTTGCTCACATTTTTCAGAGTCTCCCGTTAGCCACAGCTTTTTAATTGATAAAACAAAGAATTTTCTAGATGAAACCTGAGATGATTCATAAGATCTAAGATGCCTTCGTTGGTAAAGTTCTGGGATGCCGCTCTTTCTCTGTGCAGGGTCGGGGAATGTGTCGGCAGCGCTATTCTAGTCTGACCAGTCAGGAAAGATACCACCTCGTTGTCTTTTGTGTGAGGTTGCAGTTGGGGAGGGGGTTGCTGAACTCACCGGGCTTCTCAGGTGACAGGTTAATTATTTCTTGTATTAAAACATTTTCACCTTGGAATTCATCCAAGCTGCAAAGAATAAGCGAGGCTATCGCTTGATCATACACCTGTGTTAACTTTAATTAATGCAGTTTTTCTGGAAATCACCTGCTAAAGATCATCAGGCATGCCCCCATGTTTATGTGGAGCATTTAGCTTCTGTAGATTTGACTTTCTGGAGAATAAACTTTTCAGGAGAAAACATATTCAGTAACTAAGATAGAAAAATTTCAATATGACATTCTGGCAGTGAAAGCTTTAAACAAGCTAGCGTCCTGAAGTTGAGGTAGTTAAACCTGTTGTCTGACCAGCCTCGTGAAAATAGAGCATGCCTGTGAAGAAGGTTCAAATAACTTGGTGCAGCCTGGTCTGGTGCATATTCCTCCTACATCTCAAATTCTTTGGTTCCCAAGAGTTCCAGGGTTTCACACTCTGTAATTTCACTGTTGTGTTACCAGAACTTGATATAGATAGAGGAGGTTAAATATGGTTTGCAGTTTCTCTTTATAGTTGCAGTTTATTTTCCAGAAACAAAGCGTTACCAATTGACCTACCCCCTCTCAGAAACTTACTGCCTTTGCAGGAAGGGCATTTTAAGACTGTAATGATATACATTAAAAGACTTATTTATTGGAAATCTCACTTGCTTAGCTTGGTTATGAGATAAACATAAACATATCGCTGTCTAGATGTGTTTTTGTATATGTATATGCAAAACCATGTATACATGATTCTGTGACTTTATTTAATTTTGAAAAGTGTTTTTCAAAGATTTTGAACACAAAAAATTCATGCACAGAAGTAATCTTTCTCGGGGCTTTGAACATGCACTCAGAATTGGACAGATACATTTCAATTGTTTATGTATGGAACTAGAGAAATGTCCATGGATGTCTACAGTGGCTCTGTGCAGGTTTTATATAATACACAAAATAGATGCACTAGCTCGTATGCCATCCAAATCCATCCATGTATTTGGAATTCAGCTCAATGAGAGTTTGCTATGATGACAATGCAATGTAATAACATGTTTTCTCTCCATTATACCGGGGTCTTCGGTCCTTGTCTCTTGCACAGCCAGGGCTGGTGATAAGTCACCACGCAGACCACACCTTAAGTAGCTTCTGCCAGTGGCAATCTGGATTGATGGGGAAAGATGGGACTCGTCATGACCACGCCATCTTACTGACTGGTCTGGATATATGTTCCTGGAAGAATGAGCCCTGCGACACTTTGGGTGAGACCCTTCAGCAGAGTGTGAGGACCACGTGTGGAATGTGCACCCCTGGCGGTGGCACTGAGTATCGAGTAACTTCCCTTGTTCCTTGTAATAGGCAGTAGCAGCTTCTTAGTGCAGGTGTAAACAGTACACTCACTTCCCCGTATAGACTTTAGCCAAAAAGAAGTATGCTTGTATTCATCAAGAGTGATTATTGAACAAGGAAATGTCACTCACAGATTCCAGAATTCCTATCTCTTCGAACACAATAAATAATTTTTTCCATGTCTTCTACCATTTGTGAGAATGGGGTGGACAGATGGAAGGAGCTCTCATTATATAGTGAAAAGAGTACGTTGATGAGTATTTCTGGAGATACTATGACCATATTATATTTCCTGGTTTTTCACTCCTCTCTCTACATCTCAGTCTTAGAAACGTTTCAGACATTTACAGGGCTGGGTGGGACTTAGATGAAGTACTTTGTCATTTTTCCAGATGGTCCGTGTAAGACACTGTGCTACTGACCAGGACTCTCCTGAATATTTCTTCTAACCTGCCATTTCCTCCCAAGTTCTCAGGGAGGAAGGGTTTTTATTTATAAAAACTTTCAGATAAGACCCACTTTAATAGCAGTTAGGGTTATTGTGCAAAAATGAGTTAATGTGGTGTCCTGGCTGCTTGTCCTTAGACAGGCCTGCTTATTAGGCTGGTGCTTGGCTGGCCTCTGAGAGCTCAGGTTGTAGGATGATTCCCCCCACCCTACCTCCTACAAGTGGCTCACTGTGCCTAAATTGTGTGTACAAATAATGTGGTTTCCTTCTGAGGGTCTGGAATTTTGGTACGCTTTGGGCAGTGGGTGCCTATGTGACCTGGACACTGAGTGTCTAATGAGTGTCCCTGGTGGGCAACATTCACCTTCGTTGTCACGACTCATTGCTGGGGAAGAAAGCACATCCTTTGACACTCGGCTGGGAAAGGACTCTTAGATGTGTATGGCTGTCTCCCCCTAACTTCTTCTGGCCATGTGTTTTCCCTTTGCTGATTTTGCCCTGTATCCTTTTGCCATATTAAATAATAACTGTGAGTATGACAAATGTGGATCATTAAAGCTGACAGTGGTCTTGAGGACCTCCCAACACACCCATTCTCCACAGCACGTCTTCACTTGGTCTTTTGGGAACATAGCTGTTTAGAATAAGGCAAAGAACCTTCCTCCATCTGCAATGGATTCCCTTTTCTATTTTGCCCCAGTTAGAGCTTGCACCAGGAACCATGAATTGGGTTCCACAATACAGAGAGTCCTTGGGCTCCCTGGAATAGAATTCCTTCTTCCACTTGATTAAGTGCCCTTCTTGTGATTGTCTGTTTACCATTTCATATTTCCCCATATGAACATAAGAACTAAATTTCACTAAGGGGCAGAAAATTAAAAAAAATTAAATTTAAAAAAAAAATATATATATATATATATATATATATATATACACCGTGCTTTCTTTTATTACAACACTGCTATATGTTCTGTTGATCTTTGTGCCCAATAGGATTTGCTCCCATAAGTGGAATGTGCAGTAAATATCGCAGCTGCACGATTAATGAAGATACAGGTCTTGGACTGGCCTTCACCATTGCCCATGAGTCTGGACACAAGTAAGTGCATCTCCATGGGAATGTGGCACCCCGAGTTTTTTCCTTACTGATGATTTCCATAGAAATATTGACTCATCAAGTCCATGAAGGGGATTCCCATATATGCAATGAGAATGCCATTAATAGTTATACAATGCTGTCACTTAGGACTTTTGTTTCTATATGCCCCATCATGCAAATTTTATTTTTATTTATTTATTTACTTTGAGAGAGGCTCACTCTGTCAATTAGGCTGGAGTTTAGCAGCATGACCTCAGCTCACTGCAATGTCTGCCTCCTAGCTCAAGCGATCCTCCCACCTCAACCTCCCAAGTAGCTGGGACTACAAGCACACCCCACTATGCTTGGCCAGTTTTTGTAATTTTTGGAAAGACGGGGTTTTGCCGTGTTGCTCAGGCTATGCACATTTCAAAACCACAACCATGTGCATGCCTTCAAATCCCTGGGGTTTCTCTGACACTCCTGTACACACCTGGGCCTGAGATTGCAGATGACAGTACCTCATTCCATGGTCAGCTGCTGTCAATGATGAGGTACCGTGTCAACCCTCCCATTGCTTCCTGTTGTTACCCTCACGTTTGTGTTCGTGTGTGTGTGTGTGTGTGTTGGACAATTTCTAGCAATTATTTGTGGAAACTATTATTCGTAATTCCATTTCTGACGCTAACAATGCTGTGAGCCGCTTTACTTTGCAGTACTGTCTATGAAATAAAACATTCAAGGGCCTGCTTGGTGTCCAAGCAGCTGGGGACTTCCTGCAATCACCGTAATTAATCCCAGAACCACCAGATGGAATGCAAATATCGTCTTGCTATGCTGAAACAATACTTGAAATGTCTCCTAGAAAAATGTACAACCAGGAATTGTAATTTTTTATTTTTTTTAATTTTCAACCTGATTTTATTGGCCAAAGGAAAACCAAGGCAAGTGTTTATGATTTGTGATTTTACAAAGCTGACTTATCCATTATTGGAAAATGGACTGAGGTCTCAGACCTGTTCAAAGCAGTGTGTGTGTGTGTGTGTGTGTGTGTGTGTACATGTGTATATCCATGTGCTTGTGTTTAATGGAATTCCACGAAGGTTCTGCATGCTTTGGCTGTGTGTGAACTGATGACCTGAAAAATGAGGCTTCATATCCTGTTACTGATCCCTTCATCACTGCAGGTAATGATTGACTATTTCATTGCTTAGACAATTACACCTTCACTTTATAAAGCTTTCAGTTGAATCATAGTTATATTTTTAATAGTCTGCTAGAGTTAAAACTTCAAAAACTCTCATTATTGTAACAACTTGAGGCCCTAGCTGTCCTCTGAACCATACCTGAATTTAATTAAACAATCAAGGCAAGAAATATTTAAGTCACTGAGGGCCGAGCCAGTGAACATTCGATCAGCAGTTGAGATACGGGCATTGGCAGCACCAGCCGTTGCAGGTGGTGAGTTTAACTAAGTTAAACTCGATGCATCCAGCACGAGGCCCTCAGTCGGTCTTCAGTGTCACACAAGTATCCGTGTTGGCATCTATTTTTCTTAGAAGTCAATTCTTACTATTTTCTCTCCTCACCCAAATTGGGTGTAGTTGGAAAAAGATTTTCTCCAAACAAGAAAAAACTGGCTTTTTGTTTGTTTGTTTGTTTCTGGAAAGTTCTAAGGCAGATGTGAATAAAGAAAGAAGCTCAGTTGGGCATGGTGGCTCATGCCTGTAAACCCAGCACTTTGAGAGGCCGTGGTGGGAAGATCACTTGAATCCAGGGTTCAAGAGCAGCCTAGGCAACATAGTAAGACCCCATTTCTACAATAAATTAAAAAAATTAGCTTGGCAATGTGGTGTGCACCTGTAGTCCCAGCTACTCGAGAGGTTGAGGTGGGAGAATCACCTGAGCCCAGGAAGTCGAGGCTGCAGTCAGCTGATATTGCACCACTGCATTCCAGCCTGGGTAACAGAATGAGTCCCTGTATCAAAAAAATAAAAATAAGCCCTACATGTGGATGAAGGAGAGTCCCATTGCTACTAGGATTGACTGCCAGAAAGTGTCAGATCTTTCTTGAACACCTGACTTCACGTTGTCTGAGACAGAGAACCGGGAGCTTGTCAGTGAAAAAGCTTCTGACCATCTTGAGAAAGTAGGAAACGTGGGTATTTATCATGTGCTAAAAGCCAAAGTGATTGGCAATAATACTAATAGTAGTAATGGTCGTGTTAATGGTAATATCTGCTCTTTGTGGAGCACTTTTTGTAAAATTCACCGAGCAATTTCACATACAGCTCAAACCATGGAGACCACTCAGGACAGTCCCTTCTGTTGCCTTCACTTACTTAGGGGAGACTATGTGAAGTATTCAGCAAATGTGTATGAATGGAGCGAGGAGAATGAGTAATTCAGGGCATGAGCAAGTGACAGGTGAGGAGTGAGCATTTCACATGAACTGTTAGCTGTGACCACGATTTCAAATGAGAAAGGCTGTGATGTGTGAGACTCAGTGATAAAACTCCATGAATCTTAGTCGAACTAAACTGAAGACAAACACATTTGTTCAGTTCATTTATTTAGTGAGTATTATTTTTGGAGGAAGGAATAATGCATTTGATGCACAATGAGCTCCAAGCAGAGTCAACTTTTTATGTTCTGTACTTCAAAAATTAAAAAGCAATTCTACACCTATTATGACTTTTACTATAGAAAACATGTAAAACATCTTGCTTCAAAGGTAAGTTTTACTGTTTCACTTCAGTTTACCTTCCCCCAGGACATTATTTGCGATGAAGGACTACTTCTCCATGCCCTCAAGCCATAGGTTTTAAATTGTTTATGCAAATAAAGATTTCTGTTAGTGTCCATCCAGTTTCTCCTCCTAAATTTCATTTTTTTAATCTCAAAATATCATGCAGTTTATGCTGGGGAATGTGACCTAAAAATAGAAATTACTAAGAACAGGTGTTTGGATTTGTATTGGAAAGCGAAGAGGGGAGACTGGAACCAAAACTGAGATATGTATTCTCCTGTAGTATATGGGATTGAATCAAGGATTTGTATTAAGCCGGTGGTACAAAGAGAGTTTCCCAGTTACGTTAAATCACTTGACACAGGACATGTGGTTTGCTAATGCAGGTGCTGAAGTATTGGCACAGATAAACAAGGGCTGAACCACGCATTTGGGAGGATATGTCATCTATGCATGAATTCATCTGAAAAATTCCCATTTGCTAAGGGAAGTCATGTCATTTGATGGGTAGGGCTCTGGGATTCAGATTCCAGATCAGCACAGTGCTACCACAGCCTGATAATGACCAGGGAGTGTCCCCTTACAAACCTAGCTCTTACCTAGGTTTCCCATCTGCAAAACCAATAGAGCACTATATGCTCCGAAGCTCTACATGCAGGTGTAATGTTGCATTATCTGAGCTGCATTCCACTTATATAAAGTAGGCGTAAATAGCTAAGTTGCATCATCATTTGAGACCACTAAGGTGCTATTAAAACAAATGTACTATGTTCAAAAGTTCATTATTCATCAGTCTGTCTCTTGCATTTTCCAAAGTTTATGGTCCCAGTCATCGGACACAGTTTGCATTCTGACAGCAAAGCACTGGGTAGGAGTCTACAAAAAGAATAGTGATCTGTGACCTTCGACAGTTTAAGAGAAAAGAATATATAGATATGCCATGCAAGAGATCAAGTAATGAGAGCTGTTGGTATTACAGGAGCCCACACAGGGACAATCAGGGAGGTCTTCTTAGAAGAAGCAGCATTGGGCCGGGCACGGTGGCTCACACATGTAATCTCAGCACTTTGTGAGGCCAAGACCGGTGGATCACAAAGTCAGGAGTTCAAGACCAGCCTGTCCAAGACAGTGAAACCCAATCTGTAATAAAAACACAAAAATTAGCCAGGCGTGGTGGCAGGCACCTGTAATCTCAACTGCTCAGCAGACTGAGGCAGAAAATTGCTTGAACCTGGGAAACAGAGGTTGCAGTGAGCCAAGATCACACCACCACACTCCAGCCTGGGTAACAGAATGAGACTCCATATTAAAAAGAAAATAAAAGAAACAGCAAGCAGCAATGGTGGTGTCACTACTCGTAAGCTTGATAACACCAATACCATTCAGCTCAACCGGTCACTGGCGAGGCCCTTTTCAGTATTAGATGATGACATGTGCATCTACCTAATTTGTGGCTGTGCTTGTCACCAGTCTGGGCCTCTTCTAGTGCATCAGGGAGGCACGTGGTGATTTTTAAAGACTTGAAGAACATTGGAGAAAGCCAGCCCCTCTAACCATGATCAGGGCTGGAGATCGCCAGGGAGCTGTGGTAGGTCAGAGCATCAGTTCTTACCAATTTTAGTTTTGTCATTTCTCTTAGGATTTCTTGTCTGTTTCTGTGTCCAATGAGTATTTGAAATCCACTGATATTTGGCCAGACCTTCGCATACACATGCATACACACATGCATAGCTACCATAAACGACACTTAGGTGTCATGTGATTTGACCAAGACCACGTTTGGATCATAGAGGGAATAGAAGTTTTGAACTTTCCTTTGTGATGGGCACAGTCCCAGGTATTCTGTGCAGTTTATGAGAAAGACCTTACTATCCCATTTTATAGATGAGGAAACTGAGGCTTGGTAGGGTGGAGGGGTCAGATAACTTGCTCAATATCAAGCAGCTTGTGAATGATGGAGCCAAGACCCCATCTGAGGTCCCTGCACCTCCACAGCCCATGCCCTCTCCCATTATCTATCCTGCCCAGGTCCCTCGGTTCCCTGCAGCTGCTATCTTCAGCTCAGCCTTCTGGATGTCATAGCGGATGAGCTGTGCTGCTCCAGATGCCTGCATGAAGCCTGTGTCAGGACTCTGAGCTGCTTAGTTCTACCTGTGGTCACCATCATTGTGCCAAGGGTAGAGTGTGGCAACCAGATAACATTGGCCCGTGGTTCCTTTGAAAAATATCTCATGTCCTTAGCCACTACTGTCTGAATGGCCTGAAATAAGTGACACAGCTTCTACAAACACTTGGCTGGCTCTTCATCACTCTCACTATATCATCAGTAATACACAAATACTTCCCGATAGTAATTGAACCACTCAAAAATATTGTAGCAGACAGTAAAAGCATGACATTGAAATATAACTCCCAAATTCAATTTAATCTGAAATCAGGTTTACATCTGGGTATTTGAGTTAGTGTTATGGCAGGAAAGGTTGTCCCTTCTTCACCCAACAAACACGAATAGAAACCTGTTATGTACTGTCTAGTCCACTAGCAATGGGACTGTGAGCATAGATAAGAGGAGTCTCTGTCTTTTCGAAACTTACAAGCTAGTAAAGAGAAAAAGATAAAATATACTGATGATTTTAGCAAATGCGATGACCACCACTTTAAAGTACCATGGTGCACAGGAGCAGGATGCAGCCTCTGGTATGCATAATTTGAATAGTAGTTATATTTCTTGGTTGCCAAATAGCAACCTTATCTGCAAAATGTATTCTATTCATTCTTCTGTGAAGTTATGAATGTTGGTATTACATGTAATCACTGCGTGCTACTTTTATGCTGATCTGCTGGCATTCATTACATTACAAATGCAAGCGGGGTAGTGATTGGAGAAACAAATCGGGAAATACTGGTGCTGAGATTTTTGTGGGCATCAGAATCACCTGGAAATGTGTTAGAATTCACCCAAATGCCAGATCCTAAACCTCAACCTACGAAATTAGAACAATAACACTGCAGGCTTAGGTAGCTACATTGTGCCGTGTTTCTGTCAAAGGTTGATGCCTCTGAGTTTGAGACTTGACACTACAAAAAAAAATCCCTGAAAATACTTTAAATGTATAAGTGTAACACCAAGACTTCCCCTGGCTGGGGACACTGGGGACCTTGAATTCCTTAGGAATGTAGGCAGAAGTGGTAGCAAACGTATCAGGGTCAATTTCTGGACCATAATGTGTCTTCCTCATTAGCAGCTGGAGGGCCAGCCAGGGGAGTGTGGTTTGGTATTTTGTGTTCCTCCTTTTCTCCCCAAGGCACCCTCCCTCCCATTTGGGATTTCAGCCTGAATCTTTTTCACAGCCATGACACATTTCCTCTGCCATATGGTGACCCTGGCTTTGATTAGTTGCCTTTAATAGAACTTCAGAGAATGGGCGGAGGCTAAAATAACTAGATCCACATCATCCTTGGTACTGACCAGGACTTTTGCAGAATTAAGCAGTATTTGCACGTTCGATTGCCTTGGATACAGCCTTCAATCATGTTCAGGTTACACAGTTACACAAACCCTGCCTAGGCTCTGACATCAAAGTGTCCAGGTTGTAGACTTAACTCTGCAACCCGGGGTGCAGCGGCTCTCCGGCCCTCGGTATTGCTGCCTTTATGTTAAAGCTACCTCATAGAGCTGTGTTGAGTTTTAAATTAGAATACGGGCTATAAGCCTACCATAATGGCTGCAAAATGGTGAGGGCTTATCAACATTAGTTACTGTATTTACTAGTAATGTACTAATTCCCTACTAAATAGCTCTAAGCAAAGCAGTTAAATAGACAATGTGTCCTCAGCCTAGGCAACAAGTACAGATTCTCTTGGGATTGTCATTCGTCTTAGGATCAAGAAGATCCCAAGTCCCTCCAGCCCACATCAGCTTTTGGAGCTTTCGCCTGTGTTGGTGTCTTCCTGTCCCTGCTGCCTTCTGTCCACTCTTCAGGGAATTCACGGCAGCGGAATTCTAGTCCACCATATCTAGAAACCACCATGTCCTTCTTTGCTCTCTCTCTCTCTTGCCTTCCCCCTTTTCTCTGCATCTCAGCACTCGGGACCCTGTGCTCAGGGAATACCTACAATGGGTGGGTGCCAGACATTAATGGCAACAGTGGATTGCCTCTTCGAGAGTATATTTACCTTAATGAGAGGTCTTCAGAGCCATGAGAGTTCCCGAGGAAGTATGTTGTGTTCTCCTGGGATAATTAAAAATGGAATCATTGAAATGAGCCTTGAGAGCACTCAAGCCTCTTCTACAGCAAAGCTTTCACAGGTTAAGAGGAGGCAGACTTGCTGGCGAGGGAGGCAGTAGCCCTGGGAAAGGTGATTCTCACAGGTGCAGGGCTGCGGTTGCCACAGGTGTTATTAAGGGACTGGTGATTGGCATTGTGGGATCTGAACACCTCTGATGGCTCCTAGTAAGGGTTCCCATAGCCGCTGTAGCTTGAGATGTCCCTGTACTCTGAGCCAGGTATGGATCTCCAAACTGGTGTGGTTTTCACATGAAAGTAACCTGTGCCGCTTCAAATGACACCCACAAGTACATGCATCCATAGTCGCCTATTGGGTGTCTGTGGAACTACTCTCTCCAAAAAGACGAGGGATTCAGGCCAAGCACTGCCCGCCCATCACAGCCTCCAGCAGTGCAGGCCCAATATTTTGAGACGCAACATCCCCAGGTGGAGTAGGGACAGAACGTTGGGCCACCATGAGGTGCAGTAGCTGTTTGTAGTTCCGAAACTGCGTGAGCATCCAACTCACCTGGAGAGCTTGTTTGGAAAGCTCCGATGCCAGGATCTCTCTTCCGAGTGAACCATTGCTGGGTAGAATTCTGGCATCTGTATTTCTAAGGAACACTCCTGGAAGTCTAACCATCCTGCTGAGCAGAAAAGAGTGTGGAGAAAAAGCAGCAGCACAGAGCAATGTTAGCCTAATCAAGAAGATCCCAAGTCCCTCTGTAGTGCAGGCAGCTGTGGGAAACGGAGCTCTCGAACCACCGAATAAAGTAGGGAAGAGTTTATTCAGCTGGGAGACCAGGCAGTAATTTGTCTAAGGCCCAGCTCATTTAACAAAGGAAGGTTCTGCCTTTAAATGTTACACGTGGAAGAAGCTTAGGTTTTATAGCTTTAGGAATCACATATGAAAAGGTTCCGGTTTACAGTTTAGGACTCACATGTGAAAAGGTCTCTGGTTTGATCTTGTTTTAAGTAAAAATAGTGTCTTCCAGAGAGTTTCCCCAAAACCAAGAGTGTTATTTTCAGGAAGGAGATTCAGAAGGCGGCAGCTGGCCTGCTCTCTCTTCTACTGAGCTGCACAGTGGATGACAGAGGGGGAGGGAATCCCAGATGCCTGGGTCTCCTTCGTCACCTCCACCCCATTTGAAATGCAGGCATCTGGACATTTACTCTGCTTTGATATTGGTGTACACTTTCAAGCAATTTGGTGGATGGTCCATTCTTCAGAAACTGTCTGTGAACATGTGAATATTCTCAACCAATTAGCTGGTGTGGCTTTTATTTTTGCCTGCTTAGCATGCAGGGGTAAGGGAGTCTCGGTCTTGACATGTAATTGTCAGAGTGTATTAGATAATTTAAACTGTTTTTGTTCAGAAAGAACCATCTCTCTCTCTCTCTGTCTCTCTCTCT
>CM052649.1:4551095-4712055 GCA_028533165.1 Leontopithecus rosalia
TGCAGCCGCCAGTATCTACACAAATTTCTAAGGTAAGAACTCTTCTTCTGGTTTTTTGGTGCCTCTGCTGCTCACTGCCTGGTCAGCCAGATCCTGTGCAAGCAGATCCAGGCTGTGCTTCAAAAGGAATCAATGTCTCGAGACTGAAAGGGAGACATGAGACACTGACGTTTTACAATTCTCACTTCTGTAAGCAGGAATCTTCAGTAAGTGAATGGAAGATTGGAAATGTACATATATCTATACACAATAATAAAGCATAACTTTGGGTTTTCTTCCTTCTCTTTGCTTTTTTCCTTTTTCTTCCTCTTTCTTTCTCTTTCTTTCTTTCTTTCTTCCTTCCTTCCTTTTTCCCCTCCCTTTCTTTCATTTTACTAAATACATTCCTCATTAGGTGAAGAAATGTGTGTATATAACCTTTAACCTAGCTCTAATGTTCTATAATCATCAATAGTATTTTTAGAAATTTCTCGAAGCACTGATTTATGTAGGAGTTAAAACACTGGAGAGGCAGGGTTTGACCCTTAAAAAATAGTTCGTAGATTTGAAAATTTCAGAGAAATGAGGAACTTTATAAAGCATTCTTAGAACTGCTAGTTTATACACTATTTTCCAAATCTCTTTGGCTTTAAGTTTGAAGCTCGGTTTAAATCTTATGCCAGAACTTTATTTCTGACATTACAGCGCAGTGTGGATTGGCGTGTCTCAGCTTCACACAGTCATTCAGAGACCCAGGCTTTCCCCTTCCAGGCCCTAGTGGTCTTTCCTCTTCCAGGACCTAGTTCCCCCTGCAGCCGTGGGGACTGAAGGTAGAGAGCACAGGAGGGTATGCGGGCAAGGGCAGTGTTCCTGGAGGAACTCATATGACCTCCCAGAAGTGCAAGAGCCACTAAGAAGTGGCCTCTGCCCATGTGCTCAGGTGACAGAGAGCCATCTGTGCCACAAGATGAACTCAAATCCTATTGCAGAAAAGTAAATGAGACCTGGAGGGACCAGCTGGTTGGTGGCCAAGTTGTGAGTAGAACCCAGGCGTTCTGGACCCTAAAGTTGATCTTCCTGCATTTATCTCAAGGACAATGGATGCAGCCGGCAGAGGAAAAGCAACAGTGTTGCAATCTAGCCTTTATTATTATTATTATTATTAATCTTTAAGTACTAACAGAATAATTTGGTTCAGCTACTAAAAAGATGAATGAGAGTCTGTATGTGTTTAGAAAGCAGGTTTTGTGTCTTGAAGATGACTGATCTGTGAGAAACAGATCTGCATTTGTGGGCTCTGAGCGGATGCTACAAGCTGGATCTGCCTAAACTCAACACCCCTTTCCTTCCATTCTGAACACAACTGCTCAGACTCAATGGCAGCACCCAGGACAGATTGCAGCTTGATGTTTTTACTCCTCATGGGAGACACACCGATTTGCACCTTGGCTGTGTGAGGAATACTGTTTCCTCGGCCCTAGCAGGAAGACCTACTCTTATTCAGGACGGAGGGCATATTTATTCATTAGACAGACATGTACTTCACTAGACACATAGAAGGATTGTGTTTGCTCTGGACACAGAGCAAACATATTGACTCAGAGTAGTTCACTGATTCAAGTAGAGAAGATACACAAAAATGTTTCCTTATTTTCAAAATTCACTAATGCTTGAAAATACTAAAGGGAATGGGCTGCTGTGTTTAGTTCTCAATTAAATTCATTTCCAATGTTTTTCAAAATTATATTTTTGAGATTTATCAAAGAAAGTATAAAAATTATTCTTAATTCAAGGGAATGTTCTTGGTGAACACTAATAAACACAACCACCTTAAGAATTCAGAGAAGATCACACAAGGAATCACAATATTACTAGTAAAACTGAAAGTCAGATGAGGAGGAGAAGCAAATACAATTTAAAAATGAACAATGGAGGGAAGGACATCAATATATTGATTCTAAGGAGCTACCTAGTTGTGACAGGAAAGTTTGAAATTCAACAGGAGAGGAGATATATTTCTATTATTAGAAAGTAGGGCAAATCCTAATACTTCCAACAAAAGCAAAGAGTTTTTTTTTAAGTAACAGCTTTAATAAAATAAAATTAATACACAAAACTACACATATTTAATGTACACAGTAAGATGAGTTTAGACGTTTGCATGAACCAATAAAATAGTCTCCATGGAGATTCCACCAGATTTGGGGGGAAGAAAAAAATATCTTGGCAGCACACACGAAGTCCTCAGGCCAGGAAACCAGATATTTACCTTCTGAGTCTTTGTAACTCACATGTTCTTGCAGTTAAAACTAGGAGCTGGTTATTCCAAACTGAGAACAAGGGCAAAGTTCCCCTACTCTGTTAGATCCTGTAGACACTTCAGTGTTTAACTGGCCTCTTCGGTGCCTTTCACTGACCTTCCTTCTTTGTGTCCCACTTTTTCTTTCTTTCTTTTTTATTTATTTACTTATTTAATTAATAGAGATCTTTTTTTTCTGTTGCACAAATTAAGTCTTCTTATTCCTAGGACACTATTTGAGTGGGATCACACCAGTACTTGTGTTGGTTTTACTCCAGTTTATTTTCCAGTGGCCTGTTGCCCCAGGGCCCACCTGTGGCCGGGGTGCCCCATGGCTGCCTCTTCCCTCATTCTCTAGAGATCCTGACTTTCCATCTTCCCAGCCAGAATCTTGATCATCTGTCTCCTGGGGATCTGTTCCTCTAGCTTCCTCCTTTTCGATGTTCGTACTCCAAGGCCTAACTCAAGGTATTTTAATACATTTAGGAACGACTGTGTTTCATAGTTTATGCCACCCAGAATACGTGGCAATATTTTGGACAATATGTGTATCAGGTAATATAAACCTGTATTCTAGGAGTATACACTTGATTACTTTTTTTAACTTCTATTACCAAAAAAGACAATATTAAAGCTATTCTGCAATTGGCATAATGCAGACAAGTACATTTAGGATTTGTTTTGCCTGCATGGTATTGTCAGAGTCAAGCTGGGGATTGTTAGCATGGTTTTTAGCTGTTTCTTGCAGCTGTTCACATTTCTCTCTCTCTCTCTCTCTCTCTCTCTCTCTCTCTCTCTCTCTCTCTCTCTCTCTCACTCACTTTAGACTCACCATGCTTTTATTTGCATTAACAAGGAAAATTTGGAGTTTTCCATATTCCAGATCCTTTCTATAATTTTTCTAGATTCAGAATCTTTTAAACCTCTTTTTCATCTTAATGGTTATGAGGAAGATACAGTAACACTTTTTATATTTTGAAATATCCTCTGACAACTTAAAAACGGAGGGAATTATAATTTGGGTGTGTCGTGAGAACCAGCATCATGAAAGTCCAAAGAAAGTTTTGAAACTGCCAAGAAATATAGGCAGACTCATGGAAAGAAAATAAGTGCATGCTCAGGGAATAATTATTTCAAGGACATTGAAAACAGAATGTAATCTTGAAAACATAATATAGTCCTAAGAATCATTATTAAGATACTGAAATTAAAAGCCGTTTTCAGTCTGTGATACTGGAACACCTGTACTATAAGCTGAAGGGTGCTGATGTGTTTTTGTGCTAATCCAGCAAAACACTTCTGTAGCATTTCAATGGTAAACATTTATTTTCAGGGACTTTACTAATTTCTTTGGACCATGTGAATATGCATAAATAGGTAATGTTTTACATGCTTACAAATTTGTTTTCTTGAATAGTTTAATTTTCCAAGAAAGTCTCTTGTCAAATTCACTATTAAGGTTCATTTTACTCGAAAACCAGTTGCAAATTGGACACTTCTACAGTGTGTTAAATCTTGCTGTTTCACTGATTTAATGAATCTCAGACTGTCTTATTTGATTGTTTGCTGACTTCCTGATTTCCAACTAATCAAAATACCATCATATTCTCCACCAATTAGGTGGTTCTTTGGATATGATCCCAACAATGAGTAAGGACAGATGGCTACCTTTTAAGATGAATCTGTTCTCCTCGTTAGTAGTCAAGCATTTGATAGTGGAAAAAATGTAAGGGAACTCAATTGGCTTCAAGTGTTTTCAGTACAACTTTTCTCCATTCTTCGTAGAGCTGCTTGTCTGGGTTAAATCATCAACCTAGTCAACAAAGTCATGTGTCATTTTCCGTTAACAGACACAGACCTCACCAGAGTATTCATGTCTGTATCCAGGAGGCCTATGACTTAGGGAAATTCTAGCTCATTATTTTGAATTTAATGAAGCAGGGACTCATCTTCAGTTTACTTTTAAAACATTTAAGTCATGCCCTGCAGATCAGTGAAAATGCCAGCTCTCTGACCACGTGAATCTGAACACATCCAAGCATGCGAAAGGTGACCGTCATCCCAGGAAACTGGGAACGTAGGTGGTGCTATTATACCCCGTGCTACTTCTGCTGATGGGAAAATGAGATGTGACCTGAGAGCCCAGTAAGCTTGTTTTTGCACATAATGGAAATAATACATTTTGACTCACACCTTGCTCTGTGATACAAAGCTCATCTTAGGTCATGGCCAATTGTAGTCTCTGCGGTGCTAGTGTGACTGACTCTGAGGCTGCAGGGTAGGCACTTTGCTGAGGAGGAAGGAAGGGCGGAGGGAATCAGGTCATGTCTTGCTTACCCGTGTCTGGGGATGTCTTGACCTTCGCAGGTAATATAACCTTTTCTGAGGGCCCCTGTCTTCTTAATTGAAAAATGACTGGATACACCTGAAAAATCTCTCAAGCTCATTAACATTTTTTGGTTCACTGCTTAGAGTGGGAAAGGGATTTTGAAATGTTGTAATGATACTTTTGAGCTGCCTTAATGTGTTCATTAACATTATTTTTGTTGTATACAAAAAATATAGAAAAAAGTACAAAATGATAAGAGTGCATACAGCTCAATGAATTTTTACACAATGAACACAGTAGTATAACTTCTACTCAGATCGAGACACAGAGTGTGATAAGGACCTTAGAAGCCACTTCTCCCCACTCCAACCACTTCCTCTCTTCCCCAATGGTAACCACCTCCTGACATGGGACACTGTATACTGGAATCAGGAGTAATGTATCATTTTAGCGTTATGAGATTCAACCTTGTTGCTGCATCTAAATATAGCATTAGTCTACTTAGTTATGTTGTATATGATTTATATTCTAAATATATACATATATTAAAACTTATTCATTCATTCTGTTGGTGATAGACATTTGAGTTTCCAATTTTTGTCTATTATAAGGAAGTGCAGTAAATATTCTCTTGGTTTGCATATATGCCTCTGAGTATACATAGGAATGGAATTTTCAGAGTCATAAATGATAGGTACAGCTGCAATAGACAGTAATAATCAGCTTTCCTAAGTGACTGTGTGAAAGTACACTCCTAGAAGCATACATGAAACTTTCAAATGGTTTCAAATCCTTCCCAACACTTAGTCATGTTGATATTTTTCTTTGCAGGTATCTGGTGGGTGTGTAGTTTCATATCAATATGTTAATTAATGAGATAGAATACATTCCATATGTTTAATGGCCACTTGGATAACCTTTTTAATAACGTGCTAAAATCTTCTGTTCATGTAAAAAAATTAGACCATTTTTTTCTTCTCTCTTGATGGAAGTATTGTATGCACTATGAATATAAACATTTTGTCCCATTCTGAAATATATGTATTATAAAATCTTCTCTGACTCTAACTTTCTATTTATACTTTTAATGCTGATTTTTGCTAAACAGAAATTTTTGCTTTTTTAATGGAGTCAAATTATTAATATGTCTTTAGGATTAGTTCTTTTGTACACTGATGGGAAAAAAACAAACTCCACTTGTAAGTTGCAAAGGTGTTCTCACACATGATCTCCTTCAAGTTTTATTGTTTTCCTTATCATGTGTAGACCATCTAATTTTTGTATATAGCATGCAAAAAAGTCAACATTTATTTTGTCCATGTGGTTATTGTGGTCAATTGTTTATAAAGTGGTTGCAATGATTTTCTTTTGTGCACCCACACTTTTGGTGGCTGGACCATTTGCATTCTCACTGGAGGTAAATGAGAGTTCCTGTTTCTCCACATTCTCATTAGCATTTGACATCGTCAGTGTTTCAGATTTTCACTATCCTAAGAGATGTGTAGTGGTGTCTCATCGATGTTTTAGTTTGCCATCCCCTAATGGCATATGATGTTCAGTCTTTTTATATGCTTATTTGCCATCTTTATCTATTCTTTGATTAGGCGTCTGTTCAGATTTTTGTCCACTTTTTGTTTTCTTATTCTGGAGTTAGAAGTGTTATTTTCATGTTTTGTATAACAGTCTTTTGGCTATAGTCTATTGGCTATGTCTTTTACAAATATATTCTCTCAGTCTGTATCTTGTCTTCTCATTTTATTGATATTTATTTCACAGAGCAGACATTTTTTATTTTAATGAAGTACAGATTGTCAATTATTTCTTTCATTGATTATGCCTTTGATGTTGCATCAGAAAAGTCATTTTCATGTTCAAGTTCACCTAGATTTTCTCCTATGTTATTTTCTAGGAGTTCTATAGTTGTACATTTTATATTTACAACTATGATCTATGATCTATTGTGAGTTACTTTTTATATGGGTTATAAGGTCTGCATTTAGATATTTTAAAATTATTTTATTTTATTTTATTTTTTGAAGTGAAGTCTCATTCTGTTGCCCAGGCTGGAGTGCAGTGGTGCAATCTTGGCTCACTGTGACCTCTACCTCCTGGATTCAATTGATTCTTCTGCCACAGCCTCTTGAGTAGCTAGGATTACAGATGCACACCACCACACCTGGCTAATATTTTTGTATTTTTAGTAGCGACGGGTTTCACCATATTGGCCAGGTTGGTCTCTAACTCCTGACCTCAAGTGATCCACTGTCCTCGGCCTTCCAAAGTGCTGGAATTACAGGTGTGAGCCACTGCTTTCAGCAGATTCTTTTTTTTTAACATGTAGATGACCAGTTGTTTCAGTATGATCAGTTTAAAAGGCTATCTTGTCTCCATTTCATTGCCTTTGCTCCTTTGTCAAATATCATTTGATTATATTTATGTGGGTATATTATTGGCCTTTCTAAACTGTTCTATTGTTCTAATTGTCCATTCTTTTGACAATGCCACTTCTTCTCAAAGTTCGATGTTGTCAGTCTTTGTTCTCTTTTTTTTAAGTATTGCTCTGGTTATTTTGAGTGTTTTGCCTCTCCATATAAACTGTAGAATCAATTTGTTTATATCCTCAAAATAACTTCCTTTAATTGGCATTGTATTAAAGCTATAGATTAAAATGGAAATAATTAATCTCCTGACAAGATTGAGTCTTCCTATCTATGGACATGAAGGATCTCTCCATTTATTTAGTTTTACTTTGATTTCTTTCATCAGAGTTTTGTAGATTTGCTCATGTTGGTCTTGTACATATTTTGCTAGATTTATATCTATTTCATTTTGGGGGTGCTAATATAAATGACATGTTTTTAATTTTCAGTAAATTCTGCTTGGTTGTGACTGGTATATAGAAAAGGATTGAGCTCTGCATATTAAGCTTTTGTCCTGAAACTCTGACATAACTTACTTGTTCCAGGAGTTTCCTGGTGGATTCTTTCACATTTTTGCATAGACAATCATGTCATCTATGAACAAAGATAGTTTTATTTATTCTTTTTCAATTTGTAACCTTTTATATAATTTTCTTGCCTTATTGCACTAACTATTACTTCCATTATAATGCTGAAAAGGAATAATGAGAGGAGTCATTCTTATTTGTTCCTGAGTTTGGTGGAGAAGCTTTAAGTTTCTCACCATTAATTATAATGTTAACTGTGTGTTTTTGTAAATGAAAATTCTCTTCTATTCCTAGTTTGCTGGGAGTCATTTTTATCATAAATAAGTGATACATTTTATCAATTTTTTTCTTCATCTATTGATATGATCATGTGTTTTTTCTTCTTTAGCCTGTTGATGCAATAGATTACATTAATTGACTTTTGAATACTAAATAGGCCTTGCACACCTAGGATTCATCCCACTTGGTCATAGTGCATAGTTCTTTTCATGCATTATTGGATTCAATTTGCTAATGTTTTTTGAGAATTTTTATATCTATGCTTGTGAGAGATAAGAAAAGCTTTCTTTTTTTGTAATGTGTTTTTCTGGTTTTGGTATTAGGGCAATGCTGACCTCATATTATAATGTAGGAAGTATTCTCTTTGCTCCCATTTTTTGGAAGAGGTTGTAGAGAATTGGTATAATTTCTTCCCTAAACTCTGGTGTAATTCACAGAGAACCCATCTGGGCTATTCGGTGTTTTTTATGCATAGAGTCCTGATCTCTGAAGCAGTGGAACATGGGACCAGGGTCCTAGAAATGAGCCAGAAATTTTCCAGTCAAGGTGGGCAACCACTCGAAACCAAGTTTAGAGGATGATCTGTTATTGCTCATTGTATTGTGATTATAGGTTTTTGCTTTTTGGTTTACTGGGGGAAGAGCCTATTGACATTTATAGGAGGGATTTAGTTGCTATCTGAAAAAACAAAAATATTTTCATACTCTTCCCCAAAAGCATAAATTATACCAAAGAACATCCTGGTAGAGAAGAGGATACTGTATTTATGGAAAAAGAAATTATTAGGTGGTCTTTAGCCATCTACCAGTGAATTTTAGCAAGATTAGTTTTCTGCTTGACTTGGGGTTATCAGAAATCCTGAGCATAGAGCATTGCTGGTGAAAATCCGGTGTTCCATGAAGAACGTCTGGAATCTGCAAGATAATATACAGGTGACTCTTAGCCTATGGGGAAAAAAGAATAAAAAGCAAAGAAAGAAAATTCCAGTCTTTGAGATAGACTGTGTTTTATTTTCACAATGCCCATATGCTGGCTGATTCTGGCAAGAAGAATGCATAAAAAGTGTCCGTAATAAGAGCTTCTCACACTGAATGCTTGGTTGCAATTATTCCTCCACTTTTCCTCAAAAGTTTGAGAAATTTAATAAATTTAAATTTCAAAAGTATAGTTCTTCAGAAACTTCCAAATCTTTCCTCTTCCTGGAACAGGTACAATGTATAATAAATAATTTCAGAAAATGAAATCTCTGTATTTAAATGTAATTAAAATAAATATTACATGTACCTCAGGAAAAGAAAGTTCTCCCCTTTCTATCCATAATCTATGTTGTAAAATTGCATGCAGAAGAAAGGCATACTTAGTGGCACATCCTTTGGTAACTCTGTGGACAGTCACTAGTAGCTCGTCTCCTGTTTGTTTTAGCACGGCCCAAGCTATCTGCCTTGCTGATCAGCCAAAGCCTGTGAAGGAATACAAGTATCCTGAGAAACTGCCAGGAGAATTATATGATGCAAACACACAGTGCAAGTGGCAGTTTGGAGAGAAAGCCAAGCTCTGCATGCTGGACTTTAAAAAGGCAAGTGATTATTGGCACATGCTCAATGCAACGTGATTCATAAAACTGTTTTATTTAGTGTAACTGATGTTGATGTATTCTGCATTTATTGGGTATGAACCAAATGTCAAATCCTGTATGTTAAGGCTGGTCCTGTATAAGAGGAAACACATGTTTCACTGGCAAAGAAGATGACAGGAGATGCTATTGTGGGTATCAGTTTTCCTTAGAGAACCAACTTGGCCTGTTAGGTCAGATCTTTCTTTCTGATTTATCATGTGGGAGCTCAGCAATAACTTTTAGTCAGTGTAAGTTGGCAAATCAATACTCTGCATTTTTTAATGGTTTTAAAAAACAAAGTCCCCTCCTCTCTTCCAATATAAGCATAGTTTAGTATAAAGCAACAGCCTATCCAGGGCTACTGATTAATAAATTCCCCCCAAATAATGTATTTATAGAGTTGTCTCTCGTAGAAGGTAGTATCCATTCCGTCAACCCCAGGAAATTTACCAGAGTGATTTCCTAACATAATTTCCTCATATAACACAGAGACATATGCTCTCGCTAGAAAGGGAAAATTAAGATTTAGGAACTTGCTCTATCAAACACAGGAAAAGCAACCCATAAATGAAATAAAAGTAACTATTTTTAAGGTTTCTTTTATTCTAGTTTATAATGAAATCAAGAAAGTAGACAAAAATATAGTCCTACAGAAACTTCCAAACATTTCAAAATGCATTGGGAATACTCCCAACTTAAATCTAACATGATAATCTTCTTTCTTAGAAACTCAAGCAGAGCTCCCCCAAAGATCAATTCCAGCTATGTGCCAGAACTGGATCTTTATCTCCTCTGCTGGGGAGTCCCAGGCTGGAACAAGAGCTGTAAATCCGTCAGCAGCAACAGCAGACATTCTCAATGCTGCCTTTTCTTGTGGGCAGAAGATATGAATTCCCAAAGACATTTTTCTTGAGTGTTACTCTTCTGTTTATTAAGGAAAAGGGACAAAAACTAAGGGGTTTTGTCAAAGATAGGATCTTCTAGATTGTGCCTCTGGTTTCCTTGGTAGTTAGCTTTGTGACCATGGGCTGTGTCATTCATGGTGCCCTGGTGTCCTTCGGAAAACAAGCAATAAAAAGTTACATGCAGGGTGCATTATTATTATTGAGGAAATATTTACATGCAGAGAAACACATTCATTTTGCATGTACAATTTGAATTTTAACAAATGTATTCTCCCATGTTACCAGCATCTTAATCAAAACACGTTTTATTTACATAAAGCCAGAACCTTCCCTATGGTTCTGGCTTTATGTAAATAAAAAGCAGGCTGTGCCCCCTCCTTCAGCCCCTCCCCAAATCCAGTAAGTTACAATTATTCTCATTTCTGTCATAATTGGCTAAGTGTTGCCTGATCTTGAACATCATAATTACCTTGCTCCATATATTAATATTAAAAGTAAAGTGGATAATATTTCACCATTAGTATGATGTTAGCCATTGGTTATTACACACATACTGCTTGTCAAACTGAGGAAGATGTCCATCTCTGATCCCAATTCGTTGAGAGATTTTATCACACAATTGTGTTGAATTTTGTCAAATGTTTTCCAAGATCTATTTATATAGTTATATGGTTTCCTCCTTTATTCTATTAATGTGGTCAATTTTATTGATTGATCTTTAGTTTTTTCCATTGGTTTGAAGGTTAAGTCAATCTGCATTCCTGGGATAACCTCACTTGGTCATAATCTATTGCTCATTTTAATACTTTACTGAGTTGATGTGCTAATATTTGCTCATGATTTTTACATTTGTGTTCTTGATTGATATTATTGGGAAATTTCTTTCTCATAATTTCTTTTCAAAAATTGATTACCAGAGTTGTGCTGACCTAATAAAATCAGTTAAGCATATACCCTACTCTTTGTTTTCTTGAAGAGTTTGTAAAAGAATGTTGTTTCTTCCCTAAGTGTTGATTAGAATTTACCAGTGAGTTCTGTCTATAGAAGAGTTTTTGTAATTATTGATTCAACAACACTAACACATAAAGTGTTATTCAGAAGACACTCCTAGCTACACTGATCAAATTCATTGGAAAAATAAAGGAATCATTAAAAGTGAAACTAAAGGAGGTATTTTTTCAATGAATATCTGTGAATTCCTTTAATTATTGTTAGATCTATAATGATATATCCTCTTTCATTCCTTATAATAATAATATGCATTTTTAAAGCTTTTTTTCTTATCTGTCTAGTTAAGACTTTATCAGATTAATTCTTTCAAAAACATCAATATTGGGCTTAATGTTGATTTTTAAGGTTTGTTTTTTGGATTCTTTTCTATTTCACTGAGTTTTGTTTTGTCCTTAGTATATTCCAAGGCTTAGCATGCCTGTCTTTTTCTTGCTCTTTGAAGTAGCAGCTTGGATAATTGACTTTAAATCTTTCTTATTTTCCTAGTAAATATTTAATATATTTAAAGCCATTAATTTCTTTCCAAGCACATTACCTGTATCCTGAAAATGTTTACATATTGAATTTTTAATATTATAAGCATAAAATATTTTCTAATTTAACTAGTAATTTCCTTCATTAACCAATGTATTCGAAATACATTAAATATCATTTAATTGCCAAATAATTAACTATCTAGATAACTTATTAGTTTTGATTTCTAATTTTGTCAGGGAATATACTCTCCATATGCTTTTGAACTGTATTGACCTATTTGCATAGCTTAGCATGTGAACCTATCTTGGTGAACGTTCTGCAGAGACTTGAAGTGAATATTAATCCTGCAGTGGTTGGGTAGAGTATTTAAGGATTAGCTATTTTTTAGTAAGATTTCTTACGTCTTCCGCATAATCCATCATGTTTGCCACTTGTTCCACCAGTTTCACAAAGATGAGTGTTAAAATCTCCAGCAATAGAATATGTTTCTATTTCTCATGTTAGTTCCATTAGTTTCTGCTTTATATATTTTGAAGCTCCATAATCAGGTGCACATACATTTAGGCTGGCTATGTCTTCTGACTCTTTTCTCATGATGAAATACCCTTCTTGATAGTTGGGTAATATCACTTTGCTTGAATACTGCTTGTCTGATACTAATAGAACCACAGCAGCTCACTTGGGATTGCTCTTTGCATGATCACTTTTTCCAATCTTTTACGTTCAGTGGATGTGTGTGTTTATATAAAATGTGCCTGCTGTAAATATCCTTTTGTCTAATATAATTTCTGTTCAGCTGAACAATCTCTGACCTTTCACTGGCATGTTTAATCTATTTACATTTAATGTAAAAATTATATAGTAGATTTAAATCTACCATTTTGCTATTTATTTTCTATTAGTGTCAATTCTATTTCGTTTCCCTGTTCCCTTTTTTCTGCCTTCTTTCAGTTAAACTATTTGTTTAATTCAGTATTTTTCCTTGACTTGCTTTTTAACTATAGTTCCTTAAGTTAATTTATAGTAGTTGCTTTAGAGATTACAGCATGCATCCCTAACTTAAAGCCTATGTAGAATGAATGTTGCCCCCACTTTGTACAAAATGCAAGATCCTCGCAGCAAGTAAGTCTGTGTCTCCATTTTCTTTGCCCTGTCATTGACATGTATTTTATTTCTCTGCAAATTAAATGCCACATAATGCAGTGCTGCAGTTTTTTTAAAAAAATAGTTGCTTTTAAGTAAGACAAGAATTTAGACCATCTTTTATATTTACTGTTTAATATCTGTTTTCCTATAGATCTGTTTCAAATTGGTATCATTTCCCTAAGTCCTAAAGAACTTCCTTTAGTATTTCTTACAGCATGTATCTGCTAGCCACCAATTATCTTCAGTTTTCTTTGTCTGAAAATGTCATCAATTCATCCCCAGTTTTGAAGATGACTGTTTAGACAACTCAGTGAAATACACATTTGGTTTAAGTTTTAGTTCCTGAATTCTATGTTTTATACTTTATTTTCTGCATTTTCCCCACGTGTTCACTTATTATCTCTACTTTTTCTTGAATAGTATATTATTTTATATTTCTGTCATATTATGTTGTTACATATAAGGTAAGTCCTTTAGATCCTTGAAGACTTTGTTTTATTCTTTGTTGGGGCTCATCTATTTTAGTTTTCTCTGGGCCCTGTGGTGTAGCCTGTACTCTCGTGTGTGGTTCTTCCCCATGAGGCATGACTTCTGGGCTCTCCACTCAATGCCCAGGATGCTCATTGAGGTCTCCCATTCTGTGTGAGCCAAAACTCTAGTTTCTCCCAGTTCTGTGCATCCTCTGTCTTGAAGCCCTTATCAGCTTTCGGCTGCAGCTGTGGTCCTCTGCTAGGCCACCTCGAATCTCCTCCTGTGTGTCAGCTGCCGACCCCTCACCATCAGGACCTTCAGTAAATTTTAAGACAGACACCTGGGGCCCTCAGCCCAATGCAACTTTTTTGTATATGAGCCAACTCCCACCTAGCTACTGAACAGGCCTCAACTCTGATCTCTGCATCCTCCAATCTGTGAGACTGTGGTCACCTGCCTGGATCCACCTCCCCACAGCAGGGTCTGCAATGTGCTCCCAAGCAGAGAGGTGGGCAAATGTGGCATTCTCCTTGCATGCTTTCCTTCTCTCGAGCGTCATAGTAATATACGAGTACTGTCAAGACCTGAAACAATTGGTCCACATATGTAGTGTACATAATTTTATAGTTCTGTGGAGGTTTTGTTGTTTTGTTTTGCAAAAAAGTGAATTTGATACCAATTACTTCATAGTGGATGGTAGAAGTATCTTTTGAAATTAAGCAAACAATACATCTATTAAAATCAGACAATGTCAGATCACTCCTTATGATATAAAATTGTTCTTGTACGCAAACTTTATGTATTTTCTTTTCTTTTTCTTTCTTTCTTTCTTTTTTTTTTGAGATAGATTCTCATTCTGTTGCCCAGGCTGGAGTATAGTGACATCATCCGGCTCTCAGCTCACTGCAACCTCTGCCTCCCATGATCAAGCAATTATCATGCCTCAGCCTCCTGAGTAGCTAGGATTACAGGCGCGTACCACCTTACCCTGCTAATTTTTTTATTTTTTGTTGAGATAGGGTTTCACCATGTTGGCCAGGCTGGTCTCGAACTCCTGATCTCAAACAATCCACCCACCTTGGCCTCCCAATGTGCTGGAATTACAGGTGTGAGCCACAACACCCAGCTCTGTATTTTCTTTTAAAAATTTAAAGCTATTTGTGTGACCAGTATCTCTCAGACACCAATCTCAGAATTAGATATGTTGTGGCAATTAGAGATATTTTTATTTTCTATGTGAATTGAAACATCTCAGAACAATTTAAACTATAAAACTTATTTTTTAATGAACACCTGATAAATTTTTACTTAAAAGGGCCTATTCTGTTCAGATGAAATGTGGAGATCAGAAAATTTCTTAATGGAAGATATAAAACAGGAAATAACAATAAGAAGCAAATAATCCAGTGCCCTGACCAGCCTTGGGCACATTAGACTCACTCAGAAATGTGCTAATCTAAATGATGGATGGATGATATTTTAGAAAGGGATGAATCTCTTTTAAATACCTATCACTAGTTTGAAAAGTGAATAGACAATGTGAATTCATATGCATCCTTCTTTTGTATAAATGAATGTATATTGGGTGAATATGTGTGTTTTCATAAATAACAATGGCTCTCTCTGTACACTGATGTGAAATAATAATCAGAACTAGTGATAAAAGCATCTCTGCTTAAAAAATAAACAATGACAATGCACTGTATATCTGACTATAACATCAATTGTAACTGCATTCTTTTTTTCTGTAAGTTATTGGGGTACAGGTGGTATTTGGTTACATGAGTAAGCTATTTAGTGGTGATTTGTGAGATTTTGGTGCACCAATCACCCAAGCAGTATACACTGCACCATATTTGTAGCCTTTTATTTCTTGTCCCACTCCCACTCTTCCCCCAAGTCCCCAAAGTACATTGTGTCATTCTTAGGTCTTTGTGTTCTCACAGCTTTGCTCCCACATGTCAGTGAGAACATAGGATGTGTGGTTTGTCCATTCCTGAGTTACTAAACTTAGAATAGTCTCCAATCTCATCCAGCTCACTGCAAATGCTGTTAATTCATTCCTTTTTATGGCTGTGTAGTATTCCATCACATATATATTCCATCATATATATCACAGTTTCTTATCCACTTGTTGATTGATGGGCATGTGGGCTGGTTTCACAGTTTTGCAATTGTGAATTGTGCTGGTATAAACACGCATGTGCAGGTATCTTTTTTGAATAATGACTTATTTTCCTCTGGGTAGACACTCAGTAGTGGGATTGCTGGATCAAATGGTAGTTCTACCTTTAATTCTTTAAGGAATCTCCACACTTTTTCATGCTAGTTTTTTTATACTAGTGGCTGTACTAGTTTACATTCCCACCAGTGGTAAAGAAGTGTTCCCTGTTCACCACTCCACACCAACATCTACTAGTTTTTGATTTTTGATCACGGCCATTCTTGTAGGAGTGAGGTGGTATCCCATTGTGGTTTTGATTTACATTTCCCTGATCGTTAGTGATGTGGATAATTTTTTCAAATGTTTCTTGGCCATTTGTATATCTTCTTTTGAGAATTGCCTGTTCATGTCCTTAGCCCATTTCTTGATGGGATTGTTTGCTTTTTTCTTCTTTTGTTGTAGGTTCTGGATATTAGTTATTTGTCAGATGTATAGATTGTGAAGATTTTCTCCCACTCTGTAGGTTGTTTGTTTACTCTGCTGACTGTTCCTTTTGCCATGCAAAAGCTCTTTAGTTTAATTAGATCCCCTTTTTATCTTTGTTTTTATTACATTTGCTTTTGGGTTGTTGGTCATAAAATTATTTCCTCAGCCAATGTCTAGAAGTGTTTTTCCAATGTTGTCTTCTAGAACTTTTATAGTTTCAGGTCTTAGGTTTAAGTCCTTAATCCATCTCGAGTTGAAGAGTGCAGTACAGGCAGTTTGAGGACATGAATCTGTTGGCATTCCATTCACAATATTGAAGCACCACAATACAGTGTCAGCGTAGCAATCTGAAATGTCTGTTTTATCGGGGGTGTTATGTTGTGATGTGAAACCTTAACCAAGTTTGCATTACTGAAATTGGCCTTTGTGAACTTAACTCTTAAATTATGGACTAGAATAGAAAAGGAGAGGCTGCATTAACGAGAGAATACCTTAGCTGCAAAGATTAAGCAAGGGTAAGTACTCTGCATAGGTTTTAACTCTTTTCTGCTCTAACTAAGTATTTGTCGTTACATTTTGTCTTGCTTGAGTACCTGTTATGCTTTGTCAGCATTGCTTTGGTGGCCTGACCCCGCAGTCTGAAACACAAGCCACCAGAATTGCTTTGAAATTTGATCACCTTAGCATCCGAGGTACTGTTGTTAAATTGGGAGCTCCCCCAAAACCCAGCAAATCTGACATTTGAGGTGCCTGGACTCTAGAACCATGATTTAATAGAATCTTTGTTCCAAGAAGACTCTGAAGTTTCACTAAGGAGATAATGACCTACAACAATCATGCTTTATGAAATCCTGGTGTGTTCCATGAAGTTAGCAGTTAAGTCAAAGTGATGAAGTTGGAGGGAACAGTTGGGTTTCAACTATTCATTTGTAGTTTTCCTTTTAACTTTTTACTGTTTATGGATACGTAATAGTTGCAGATATTTATGGGATACATGTGATACACTGATACTGAAACAGAAGAGTTCCCTTATCCCTTCCCTCAGGACATGAGACTGGGGTGTGGCTCGCTCCTTCTGTCACCCATCTTCTCAAACCCTGAGGGGGAGCATGCAGACAGGCAAGTATAGAGACCGTGGGGAGCACTTTTGGGTTCCAGCCCCACCGCAGTGTCTAGAGGTGGGTGTCTGCAACTCCCAAAGCCCCGGTGGGCGTGTGTTCCAGTGCACTCCTTCAGCTTTGCCATCTGCAGGCTGCTTGTGTTGACCAGCTCAGTAGACGCTCTGCCATATTCCAAGGGCAGAGGGCCAGTGTAATAGCATTCTGTATCCCAAGCTCTTTCCTAGCGTAATAGAAAAATTGGGTCACCCTTGTGTGCTCAAAGATGAGTGCGAGCTTTTATTGAGTGGTGGAGGTGGCTCTCAGCAAGATGGATGGGAAATCGGAGGAGCAGGGTGGAGTGGGAAGTTTGTCTTCCCCTGGAGTCAGGCTGCCCAGCGGGATGAACTCTTCTCTGACCGCCCCCAGCGGAATTCCTTAGCATCCAGACATCCCTCCTCTCTTCCTCTGCCACGTCCTTCCTCATTCCACCATCGCTGGTCTGCCAGTCTGCTGGTGTCTGCTGGTCTGTTCCTCACCTCTCTCAGTGTTCAGCCACTGTGTGTTTGCTCATTAAGGTCTCAGGTTTATATGGGCACAGAATGGGGGAATGGTAGGCCAAGGTAGTCTTGGAAAATACAACATTTGGGCACAAAAACAGGAGTGCCTGTTCTTACGTAGGTCTGTGAGCACAGGCCCAGGGGTGGAGCCCTCACCAGGGACGCCTCCCTTCTCTGACCAGCACTATCCTGTCCCCTCCCGTGTCGTACAGGCACATAATGTGTAATGATGAAAGCAGAGAAGCTGGGATATCCTTCACCTTCAATGTTCCTCATTTCTTTGTGTTAAGAACATCACACTCTTCTAGTTATTTTGAAATACACAGTAAGTTGTTAACTATAGGCACCTTATGGTGCTACTGAACATTAGGTGATGTTCCTTCTATCTGACTGTGCTGTTAAGCCCATTAACCAGCTCCTCATTATTCCTCCCACCCCTCTTCCCCACACTTCTCAGCCTCTCGTAGCCATCATTCCACCACTACCAAATCCATTTTTTCACTCCCACATGTGACTGAGAATGTGCAATATTTTATTTTTGTTGTTGCAACTCTTTAAGACACTACTGTTTTAATTTGTTTGTCTGGGACAGAGTGTCATGTTTATTAAATAGCAGACAAGTACATCTATAGAATAGCAAGGTCCAAAATTATATTTAGTTTTATTTTATTTATTTTTGTTTGTTTGTTTTGAGACAAAGTTTTGCTCTGTCTCCCAGGCTGGAGTGCAGTGGTGCAATCTCAGCTCACTGCAACCTCTGCCTCCCGGGTTCAAGCAACTCTCCTGCTTCAGCCTCCAGAATAGCTGGGACTACAGGCACATGCCACCACGCCTGGCTAATTTTTGTATTTAGTAGACATGGGTTTTTACCATGTTGGCCTGTATGTTCTCGATCTCCTGACCTTGTGATCCACCTGCCTCGGCCTCCCAAAGTGCTGGGATTACAGGTGTGAGGCACCGCTCCCAGCCCCGAATGTTGTTTTAAACGTCGAAAGACAGTAACATGGGTTATATGATCTTTCAAGTTTCTTCTAACTTTGTGATATTTTCCAGCCCTGAGGACTGGAGTTGGGTATCGATCAGGTCCCAAAATTAGGCTGAAAAACACAGATGGCCTGAGCCGAAGCACAGACTGAATTAGAGAGCCACATAATTTGGTGGTAAGCTGTCACCAGCAGCCTATATTTGAAGGCATTTTACTCTAAGAAGTTGAAAGCCCATACCTTTAAAAGTGTCTTCCATCAGTATTCATAAAGCTTTCCTGCTCCTCTGTCACGGGTGTTCATAGGAGCAAATGAATACATGTTCAATGTGCCCAGCAAGTGTTTATTGAAAGTCAAGTAGCAAGCACTGTAACAGGCAACGATAAGGAACATAGTAAAATAATTTAACATTTAAAACACCATTTACTTTGTATTGCCTTGAGTAGTCCTAGAAACAGCTGTGAATTAGGACCCTAGCTCCCTAACATCAGCAACCACATGGCAGAGCCCCAAACGCAGATGGATACCTGGGCCAGAGTCTCCTCGAGCCCTTGAAGTGAGAAAGGAAATGTGCAGTGCCTTAGTGCCCTTAGGTCCCCAGCCCTGAGCTGAACTCGTTACCTAGAACCACTTCATGTAGCCCCCAGGAAAGTCAATGATTGAATGTTGTTGTCCTTGTGTGCACAGTGAGGACTCAGGGGTCCTGCCTGTCCAGATCTGCCTGCACAATCCACACTGGATCTGCTCATCTACCTGGGAAGCCGAAACTCTACTGGACCATTGTGGCTGTCTCCCAGGTCACCCACCCACACGAGCAGCTTCTGCTCTCACATTGGTTCATTCATTCCTTCACTTCGGTATGCATGCTCTGCTTCCTGAAGCAGTAGATCCCGACACCCCATTGGTCGAGGAGGTATCTCTGAGCCACCCAGGGCCTGCCCCACCTCTCTCTCTAGTCTCCATTTCTGACCCATCATGTCACCACTCAGACATCAAGCCGGGGTGCACAGGCTGTGGTTCTAAGAGTTTATTTTTATCCTGGCATTCTATCGAGTTGTCATGCCTGCAAGCAAATAGAGTTGTCCTTGTCTGTTTAGAAAGTTACATTCAGGGCTTTTGCATTGATGGATTCCTTAGGTTCTTCCTACATTTTTTATCTCTAAACATCGTTCTGGCCAAGAACAGAGGCCCCTGGCACCATATACTAATGGACGCAATTAAAGCCTGTCTGAAGGAGAGCAAACCCGGGTGCTCAGCAGCCGTCTTCACAGGAACAGCTGTGGGAGCGTCACTGTTCCCTGCTGACAAAGACCTCAGCCAGGCAAAGCCCCGGCCCTCAACACAACACACTTACCGCAGTGGCGAGGATCCCGGGGGACTCGAAAGTTCACCACGTTTAATTGCACAATGATTGTAACCATATGAGATTTTAAACAATAGCACAACGTGAAAGCAATTGATATGTGAATTAAAACATTTACTTGTTAATATTGCAAGCTCCAAAATCTGGTTTATTGCTGAAGGAGATATTGCCAGGGAAAATATGAGGCTGTGTCTTTAATAAATACCTTAGCCAGGAGGGGTGGCTCACGCCTGTAATCCCAGCACTTTGGGAGACCGAGGTGGGTGGATCACGAGGTCAAGAGATCAAGACCATCCTGGTCAACATGATGAAAATCTGTCTCTTTGTATTTAAAAATACAAAAAATTAGCTGGGCATGGTGGCGCATGCCTGTAATCCCAGCTACTCAGGAGGCTGAGGCAGGAGAATTGCCTGAACCCAGGAGGCGGAGGTTGCAGTCAGCCGAGATTGCGCCATTGCACTCCAACCTGGGTAATGAGCGAAACTCCGTCTCAAAAAATAAATAAAAATAAAATAAAATAAATACCTTAACTTCTAAGTATATAATTAAATATCTGCAGGAGATTTAAGAACTAGTGCGAAAACCCTTCATGAAATGACTCACACAATGCAGAAGACCTTCCTTTAACATTGCTCAAATACGGAATGAGATCACCATGCAGCAGAATGCCATCTTCCAAGCTGCACTAGGTTGACGTGCTTCACTGTGCTGCATTTTCTTTAGTACACAAATTACCCAGTAGATGCAGCCATTTAAATTCTTGAGGAATAATGTAACACTTGTTTAAATATTCCAAACAGTTGTGCAGACAGTTTAAGAAATGTTTTCATCATGTCCAGTTGAATCTACCACCAGCATTCCAGAAGCTTCCATCATTTCACAAGTCCTACTGTTTGCCCTTCATTGAGACTTTCCTCAGACTCAGTAAAAATCTCCTCTTTGCACTTAGAGATTCTTTCATAGTTTATAAATCCTAGACTTTGTCCTATGTTGCTACCAGGTCAGCCTGTGGGTCTTCCTTCCCTTACATATGCCTTTCATTCCTGAATCTTTCATTCATACAATCTTATTCCTTAAATGCTGCCCCCTTTCCTCCTGACAGACTCCTCTGGCTCAGGATTTGGCTCAGACATTATGTCTTCTCTGACTTCGTATCTGAGTCCTCAGGAACCACCCTTTTTTCTTTCTGAGAAGTTCACCCTGCATTATGTTCTTCTTCTCACTGGGGCATCTGTTTCTGTATGTGCCAAATGGTGATTTACAGAAAATTCCTTCTTTACCCTATGAAGACCAAGAGGCAAAGAGGGTCATATTCACAATGGACCCTCTTTCCTGGCAATATGCCTAACATATTTTAAGCTTTAATCCCAGATTTGGGGATGGTAGATGCATGGTTAAATGGATGGATGGGTAGATGGATGGATGGATTGATGGATGGATGGATGGGTGGATGGATGGATGGATGGATGGATGGATGGATAGCAAGCCCACAAGCGTCCTAAAGATCCTTAATTCAAAAATAAGAATTCAGACTTGGAGAGATTCATGGAAGGTGGGGTTGAGAAGGATACATTATGAAATAATGATCTTTTAATTTTAATTTTGTATAGTTTTCTACAATGTCTAAATTAAGCATATTTTACTTTTTAATTCAGAAAATATAATTTTGTTAAATATATAACATACTAAGAGATGGAATTAATTGGAACTAAGTCTAGAACACGAGTCTTCTCACTCCTCATTCTGTTGTATTCTATCATTTTGCTAAGTAGTCATTTCCTTATAAATTATATCTGTTGTTTTCACCTTAAATCTTTCAGCAATGTTTTTATCATAGATGGACAATAGGATGTAATCCTAATGAACTCTTAAAATTTTCTTTAGGACATTTGTAAAGCCCTGTGGTGCCATCGTTTTGGAAGGAAGTGTGAGACTAAATTTATGCCAGCAGCAGAAGGCACTATGTGTGGGAATGACATGGTAAGAAGCGTTCACATTCATTCATTCATTCCTTCACTTAGGTATGCATGCTCCTATAGGTACAGCAACCCATGCATCTTCGCTTCTCTTGCATTGGTATTTTTAAAACCTGTGTTTTTCATATACATATAAATACCCATGCTCCTATCAAACACTGTGTTTATTTTATATTGATAATGCGAAGAGGAATCATTTTCTCACTTTTGTGAAAATAAAACTGATGAGCTACCTGGAATCATAGACATAGAAGGCAGACAATAGGTGATGACGGAATTGATCTATTGAGGGGAAACATTAGCCACTGACCACCATTTATCCATGGAAAGGACCAGCATGAAGCAGTGCTGTGAAAGCCACAAGACCCTGGGGCACATGATTTTTACCTTTTGTTGCTCCTGTGAGAAGAGAGAGAGCTATGGGAGAGAGAAGAAGTACACACGATGTTGCAGCGATGTGGATGAAACTGAAGGCCATTGTCCTAAGCAAACCAGTACAGGAACAGAAAACCAAACATTGCCTAGTTAGCAGGAGCTAAGCACTGAGTACACATAGACACAAAGATGGGAACCGCTGGCCCCAGGAGCTACTTGAAAGGGAATCATGGGAGGGGGCAAGGGTTGAAAAATTGTTCTGTATTAATGCTCGCTGCATGGGTGACGAGATTATTCGAGCACCAAACTTTAGTGACACGTAATTTACCCATGTAACAAATCTGCGCGTGTACCCCCGAAGCTAAAATAAAAGTCAGAAAAAATAAATATACAAGATAACAAGTTTATTACTAAATGGTAAAGACTGACAATTTCATTATTAAACCTTTAAAAAATTATGATAATACTCCATAATAACATTTTAATGCTTTTGATTTAACTTATGGTTGCATTTTTAAATATAAAAGACAATTGATAAAAATAGAAAGATCTGGGATCCAAATTATCACTATAACTATTTTTGCTTTTTATGTATCTGAGCTTTTTAGCAATACTAGTGAATATGAAATGGTATTTAGGCATTGATCTAGCATGGTATTTGAACATGCCTAATTATAATTGATCTATTATATTTAAATACCAAAGAAAACATGTCAGAGCTTGTACTATTCAAAGTGACTATGGGCAGGAAGGTTTTAAAATGTTAACAAACAATGCTGACGTATGTTTTCAGGTTGAATTATTGCATTGCCAACTGAAGAAATGAACAGAAATAAGATAAACTTATTTGAGACCAGCCCCCAGCAACTATTCATTCTGGACACATTGCTAATATGCTTTTTTATTCAGTCGCTTCAAGGGCATGAGATGGATCATTGAATTCTTCTAATTCATGAATTCTTATGCTAGTGATACAGACAACCATAGTTGAAATAATCCATATTAAATAACAATGCTTTCAACTTATTGAAAGAAAATCGGTATAATGAGATGTGGCATGGAAATTCTAATTGTCAAAGGACATCAGGCAATTTAACACTTGAGTGTTAAGCTGAGGATAATCATGACTTTTCTGCTGTCATTGATCAAAATGTATTCTTCAGGTGATCATTTGCAAAATTATGCCTATTTCTTAAAAGGCCAACAGCCGTTCTGTTGTTGGCCTTGAATTATTGCCTGCATAAAACATGAGGTGGTTCTCCAGGCATTCTCCTTTCTTTGTGATCAGATGCTACTTTTTCCCTGAATAATGTAGTTGTGCTCTTTCAAAATTACTTATATGTTCTAGTTACATTTTATTTATCTCAAAAGCACCATTAAATTAATTTCCATTGATATTTGATATTATTTTCCCTTGTATTTCAAAAATAGCTTTTTCCTTCGTACCAAATTTTTTTTAAAAAGACCTATATTGAGATAGAGTAGGTTTCTACAAATTACACAGCTAAACCCTGGGCCAAAGCAATAAAGCATTCTGTCCAGGGTCATCTGGCTGTTCAGTGGCCAATGTGGAACTCTAAACCAAAGCAAATAACTGAGGCAAATCTCAATGAATGTAGAGGTTTCCTTTTCCAAGGTTGAGGACATGCTCTGGGAGCGGGCAGGACACAAATCACAGAAGTATCTGTGACCCCTGCTCTTTGCAGAGAGGGCTTGATGACTTCAATATTTAAAGAGGAAAGAGCAGCAAGGGAAGCAGGAAAGAAGAAAAGAGGGAAGGGTAGAGAAACGAGGCAAGCAGTTGCATTCTTGGCACTTCAGTGGACACTCACTGAATCCACATTTTACATGTGAAGTGGAGGAAGCAGGCAAATATGCATTTGTCTGGGGTGGGTGGAAGGATGAGTTTTAGTCTCATCTTTGTCCTGTACCTGTGAAGACAAGCCGTTAATTCACATGGTCATGATGAAATTCAACCGAGCTCTGTTTCAGGGTAAAGGTTTGGGGGCCCACAGAAACTTTCCTTGCGAGGGAGGCCACCTGTGGAGACCTGCACGCCTTCCATCTTCGCAGCTCTCTATTTAGAAACAAAATGCCAGGCAGTTTTTGCACAACTCCTTTCTCAAGCTCATTTTCTCCTTTTGGTATAGTGAATGTGAAGTTCCAAGATTTTATTTTCCTTTCTCACACTGTATTAGTCTTTTCTCAGGCTGCTAACAAATACATACCTGAGACTGGATAATTTACAAAGGAAAGAGGTTTAATGGATTCACAGTTCTACATGACTGGGGAGGTCTCGCTATCACGGTGGAAGGCAAAGGAGAAGCAAAGTCATGTCTTACATGGTGCAGGCAAGATAGAGCTTGTGTAGGGGACTCCCATGTCTAAAAGCATCAGATCTCTTGAGACGTATTCACTATCATGAGAAGAGCATGGCAAAAAACTGCTCCATGATTCAATTACCTCCTCCCAGGTCCCTTTCACCACACATGGGAATTGTGGGAGCTAGAGTTCAAGAGGAGATTTGGGTGGGGACACAGTCAAACCATGTAAGTCATCCAAGTCTCATATAAACTGTCCCTTTTGATATTAGTCATGTGTCTATGTGTCATTAGTTTGCAGGTGGACCTGAAGTTTATCAGTTTAGACGTGTATGTGGCCAGTGGGCAGTATCCCAATGCCCTTCTTCTTGATGGGAACCGTCTCCTCCCTCTGTTACTGAGGATGCTGCTGAGGCTCCAGAGTGGTTGCATAAGGTCATAAAATGGACTGAGATTTATTTAGTTTTAATGCCAAATTCTAAACTTAGTACACTGTGTACATTTCATTCTCAAAACAACCCTACAGGTGAGCCTACTGCAGTCCCCA
This sequence comes from Leontopithecus rosalia, assembly GCA_028533165.1. Taxonomy (NCBI): domain Eukaryota; kingdom Metazoa; phylum Chordata; class Mammalia; order Primates; family Cebidae; genus Leontopithecus; species Leontopithecus rosalia. The sequence goes on from CM052649.1 coordinate 4,576,427, forward strand.
TTGGACATACCAGAGCTCTTCTGGGAAAGGGATCCAAGGTTCATCTGCTCACCCCAGGAGAAATCCAGGGCAAGGGATGGGGACCACAGCTGAGATGTTTGTCTGATGGAATCTAGCTCTTCGGTCACCAGGGACCCCTCCTGTGAAATCAAACCAGCTCTCATTGTGTGATTTCATCAGGTCCAGTGCTAGGCACTTGGCCCGGTCCTCACATTGAATCCTCCTTCTGAACTCATTCTGGTAGTATCTATCACTGGTAATTTCAGAGGAGGACATGGGGCTCAGAGCACATGGGTGCCTTCCCCAGGTCACACAGCTCACGACGCGGATCTGTAATGCCCATTTGATGACCCCATGCTGCTTTTTCTGCTTTACTACACTGCTCCCCCGCATCTACTGTGTTTAGTGTGATGTGCTTATTTTGTGAACAGGAATCATCACAGGCATAGGCACTTGGTTGTGTCATCTTACTCTCTAAGACAAAGCCTATTTCATAAGCCACAGTATCTGCCAATAAAATACAAAACTGTGATAAAGTCAGTCCTAAGAAACCTAGTTAGTATTTCAGTGGACTTCCGTATGTATATTTAACACAGAATTCTTAATCCTGACCCGATGGCTCCACAGGTCTGTGATCTGCCCAAAACTCTATCTAATATCATGTGTGTGTGTGCGTGTGTGTATGTGGGGGGGGTGTGTGTGCGTGTGTGTATTTCCTCCAACCTCTTAGGAGAAAATATAGTGCTTTCTCATCAGATTGTCAGAAGATTTTTTTGTTTTAATACTTTTTAAAAGTAGGAAATTATTTAAGGATACTCTAGCAGAAATAGCAAAAGATGTATAAACTGCAGTTACTTTTGCATCAACTTAATACATGCATCTCTTGCTATTTCTTTTGCCGTCACTTTTATTTGCAAAAACTGTAATTACTTTTGCATCAGCCTAATACAAGGAAATTAATTGCAACAGCCATTATCACAGCAAAAAAATGGAAAGGATACAAATGTCCACTGAGAGAGGACTCGTTGGATAAACACCCCGTGAAATATGCATCTGGAAAAACAGTATGAGGGACATGTCTATAACTTCTGCGGAATGAGGTGCAGAACGTATTGTTAAGTGGAAAAGAAGGATGGAAAAAACATCTTTGTAATATGTTATCATTTATCGAATAAAAGGAAATACTGATTAATACAGTTATTTGATTATATTTAAAAAGGATAAACCCTCAATGCTGAAAAATCTTGGAAATATTTTAGGTAACTTAAAATGCTATTAAATAATCCCTAAATAGCAAAGGCAGAATGGAACAGTTTGACCTAATGTATCAAGTTGTTGGCTTAACCAGAATCCTAACAGAGGAATTATTTCAAGCAGGTTTAAAACCCAGTAATTATACTGTATATTTCAACTGGGACAGATTCAGTGGAGCAGAAGGTACTGTAAATAATAAACTATTCATGGTAATCATGTTATTATTGATGGATTTACTTTTCGACAATAAAGGAAGTACTAAATGTGCTTACGTTGTTAAGAACCAAGATTTCTAATATATAAGAGAAAAGAGATACATGTATAAAATTAAAGAAACTAATTAACGTGTATAGTCCTAAATTTAAAATTAATACATTTCTAAGAACAAATAAAGTATTTTTTCTTTAAAATTAAAATTTTTAAAGACACACACATAAAAGCGCTGTTCTTTTACCAACTCGGTAACAATGACCACCTTTTGCACAGATTAAGAGGCTGCAGCCTCTTAATCTAGTTTTCCCAGTGAAAGGAGCCAGATCTTCTTGTGTAAATGGATGATTCCAGGCCTATAACAAGGAATGTGCAGAATGAGCCTGGGATACCTTGCTGAGTCAGAAAGCTAGAAGCCTTCCAAAGATTCCTGGCTCTTATCAAGAGGAAACTCAAGCAACATTTCCAAAAGAAACATATGACATTAGCATGTTTTTCTTTATCATTTAGAGAAAGCATCATGGTTTTCCTGTACTAACTCAAACTCAGGGTACAAAGATATTTGACGAAGGTTGTTTTTTCTTAAAAGAAGTAATCCAGGCCAGGCGCGGTGGCTCATGCCCGTAATCCCAGCACTTTGGGAGACCGAGGCGGGCGGATCACGAGGTCAAGAGATCGAGACCATCCTGGCCAACATGGTGAAACCCTATCTCTACTAAAAAATACAAAAATTAGCTGGGTGTGGTGGCACGTGCCTGTAGTCCCAGCTACCCAGGAGGCTGAGGTAGGAGAATTGCTTGAACCTGGGAGGTGGAGGTTGCAGTGAGCCAAGATCGCACCACTGTGCCACCGCCTGGTGCTGGCAACAGAGTCAGACTCTGCCTCAAAAAAAAAAATAGAAGTAAGCCAGCCAATCATGAAAAAAGAAAAAAGAAGACCGAATTAGAATATCATTATTCTTGCAGCACTCAAAGATGAAAGGGATCTAGGAAATGATTATTAATGGCTGCTGAAAGCATTAGCTGGGAAGCTGGTGGGGACTTTTGCAAGTCAGCCTACATTCCCTGAACACTGAAGCATCCTAACACCAATGTTCCAAGCCTTACCAGGCATTCTGTGTGCATATTCATAGAGCCATCAGTGGCGCACTCTTGCCAAAATCCAATTCTAAACCTAACCAACACCTTACATCCAACTGCCTGATTGCAGCAGATCTAGGGAGCCCAGGGACGTGTCCAATGGCACCACAAAGATGCAACATCCAGAATATAGAAACTCCGAACAAAGAGACCCCTTCCTTTATCACGTGAATTCAGGTAAAAGAGAACGTCAAGGGAGAGTGTGAAAGTGGAGAGAGACGTGAGAGGCATGTCAGCCAAATGCAGTAAACGGACCGTGTTTTGATTATGATTCTATGTTAACTAATAGAAAAAAGGCACCAAATTGGAATTTTAAACCCTCACTAGGCATTTGGTGGTATTAAAGAATGATGGTAGGTTTCTAGGTATGATAATAGTGTCGTGGTTAAGTTTTCTAAGTCCTTAATTTGGGGAACCCTTCGTGTAAGAGCTTTGAGGAATGATTTCAGGTCTGGGAGTCAGGGTTGGGAGAGAGAAAGTGGACGAGCATTTAGGTGGAGTGAGACTAGGCGTGAGCTGATAAATTTTGAGGCAGGACTGCTGGTTTCAAGGGCTGCTCTACTGTTCACTTGTGTATATCTTTAAATCTTTCATTAAAAAATAAGCTTTTTAGAAAAACAAAAGAGTGAAAGCTATTCCCAGGTCAGTACCCCCTTCTGAGCCTGTGAAGTTCGCCAGGTAATAACAGCAAGTCCACAACCATGTTACAACGCACGCTGAGTTTGCTCACAGCCTCTCCGTAGAAACGGTGGTTCTTCGGTAAGTTCAACATCCCTGCTTTCAAGACAGCGCTCCTGTCTTCCACCAGCCTGACTTCATTCTGGGGCTTCAAATCCTGTTCTTCTTCTTCCAAACGAGACACGCTTTCCCGGAAATATTTTCAGAGTTCTTCGACCTGTTGAAATTTTGTTTTCATGTTTCCTATCTCCTGCATTAGAAAGCTATGACCAGGTGGTTTTTAAAAATGGAAAAAAATACACAACAACGACAGCTAGCACACACCTGGCGTCTCCTTCCTCTCTGCACAACCAGTGCAACCTACTCCTGCCCTCACACCTGTTGGAGGCTGTCCAGGAGCAGGGGCCTATTCCAGGCAGCAGCCTTCTCCCTGAGCCTAGGACTGTGGACTTTGTTCTACACCTGGGGGCAGGTAGGGACGGAAGAGATGATGCTTTGCTTAAAGAAAAGGATTGAAGAGTCGAGTGGGTGAGGGTGACTCCTCAGAATGTCTTGTTTTTAAATTGAATGGTTCTTACTTCAGTAGCATTAAATGGAGCCATTTTAACTGCCATTGTATGTGTCAAATCTCAGTGGTCTCCTATGTGTTACCCTAATACATCAATTAATAATAGAAGTATCACTTTCTTCCTATAAGGTAGCCGTTTTCTTCCTCTCTCAGTACAAATCTAGTGGCTCTAATCTTGGAGATAAAAGAAGACTCAACTTCAGGTCTCTGCAGCCCACAGCTCTTCTCACTCCAATGGGGCCAGGACAAGGGACAAACGTCTTCCTTCTTCCTGCCAACAGACAGTCTAGACTTTTAAGATCTTTGAAGTCCACACCAAACCACCCCAGGGACCACCGCTGTTGGACACGGTGTTAAGTAGTGCATAGCACTGATGTGTGGCGCGGTGAATTCGCCACGTGGAATTTAGCATGAATTAAAATGGATGAACATGCCTCTCGAGAAGGGGGAACAGATAGCATCTCCGGCCTTCGTGGGGACAGATGAAATTCCACATGGATTGCTTCATTGCCTTGGAAGCTGCGTGACCTCTAACATGCCATCAGTTAATCATCCAAGGCTCCGAGCCCAAGTGCTTTGCAGAGAAAGCACAGAGTACCAGCCCGAAATGACAAGGTGTTGAGCCACACGGAGCCTCCAGCTGCACTTTCCTACCTGAGACTCTCTCTGTTCTGAACATGAGATGTGAAAAGCACCTTGTTTTGAGGACAGGTCAGAGTTCACCGACTAGGGAGTTGAACAGCCAGACTGAGTATTCAGATAACACTCCTTCATTAAATGTGTTAAGTTTCCAGGAGCTCAGACACTGGAAAATGATTTTTCTATTCATCTTCCCTGTATGTGGATTTACAGGAGGATGCTAGGTTTGGAAAGAAAAAAAAAGCACCATTGAATGTACTGTATTTGTATTAGGTGCTACTTGAGGGTAGGGAAGCTAATGTCTGCACAGTTAACAAAATTCCCCACTGCTCAGCCTTACGGCAGTAATGAGATGAACCCATCTACCTATCTGTCTGAGTCAAGTAAACTTATTTGTTGAAAATTTTAGTGGTGCCGTGGAGGGCAGTGTGTGAAATATGGTGATGAAGGCCCCAAGCCCATTCATGGCCACTGGTCAGACTGGTCTCCTTGGTCCCCATGCTCCAGGACCTGCGGAGGGGGAGTGTCTCACAGGAGTCGCCTCTGCACCAACCCCAAGTAAGTATACCTTTACCTCTTTCCTCACAAACGAGTGATTTCCATGCCCTGAACCCTGCAGGCAGCACACCTGTGTCTCAGGTCTTCAGCTCTTTTTTTTTTTTTTTTTTTTGAGACTGAGTCTCTCTCTGTCACCCAGGTTGGAGTGCAGTGATATTGTCTTGGCTTACTGAAACCTCCACCTCCGGGATTCAAGCTATTCTCCTACCTCAGTCTCCTATGTAGCTGGTTCTACAGGTGCCCCCACCATGCCTGCTAACTTTTGTATTTTTCACCATGGTTTTCAACACAGTTTCACCGTGTTGGTCAGGCTGGTCTCGAACTCCTGACCTCAGGCAATCTGCCTGCCTCAGCCTCCCAAAGAGCTGGGATTATAGACATGAGCCATCACACCCAGCCTCAGCTCTAAATAGCAAGTCTGTGCTATGCATATGATTGTAAGGAACGCTGAGTAGGAAAGGTATTTCACTCCAGCATTTCTTAATTACCTCTCTGTGCAATAACTTAAGAGACTTATAACTACCTGATCACAGCAAAAAATAACAGCACCAAGAGTGATATTCAGGAATTTGATTTTAACCACATTTACTTGACATACCAAGGATCTGCTTAAAACAAATAAAGAAATCATAAGAAAAGCATAGAGAATGCAAAAAAAGAAGAGCAACTGTTTCATGCAGAAGAAAAAAATTTGGCTTTCCATCAGATATATTTACCTGCACAACAGGTGGTTGAATTGCCAGCTTCTGTAAGAAGTAAGAATGAATCTCAGAAGCATCACCAATTTGGGGAAGTGAACAGACTTTGATTTTTAGTTTTTTTAGTTTAACTTTTATTTTAAGTTCCGGGGTACAGTACAGGTTTGTTACGTAGGTAAACTTGCGTCATGGGCGTGTGTCATACAGATCATTTCATCGCCCCGGTATTAAGCCTCGTATTCATTAGTTATTTTTTATGGTCCTCTCCTTCCTCCCACCCTCCATCCTCCAACAGGCCCAGTTCCCCTTAATGTGTGCATGTGTGCCCATCATTCGGCTCTCACTTGTCAGTGAGAACATGCAGATTTGGTTTTCTGTCCCTGTGTTAGTTTATTAAGGATAATGGCTGCTAGACTCCATCCATGTTCCTGCAAACAACATGATCTCTTTCATTTTCACAGCCGCGTAGTATTCCATGGTGTATATGTCCCACATTTTTATTATCTGGTCTACCATTGATGGGCATTTAGGTTCATTCCGTGTCTTTGCTATTGTGAATGGTGCTGCAGTGAACATTCATGTGCACATGTCTTTATGGTAAAACGATTTATATTCCTTCGGATATATACTCAGTAATGGGATTGCTAGGTCAAGGGGTATTTCTGTCTGTAGGTCTATGAGGAATTGCCACACTGTCTTCCACAATGGTTGAACTAACTTACACTCCTACCAGAGTGCATAAGTGTCCATTCTCTCCACAATCTCGCCAGCAGTTATTATCTCTTAACCTTTTAATAGTGGCCATTCTGACTGGTGTTTTTATATCTCCCTCTGCCCCTAAGCTTGATTAAGACGTGTCACTTGGCTTCTTGTTTCAGTCCTAACTTTAAAGCATGAGCTCCTCTGAAACCCCCCACCCCCACTATACCCCTTGAACTCCCTGCACCTTACAAGTGTGTACATGCAAATTCTCTGGGGCAACAGGGGTGAGCTGTCAGTGCCAACCAGCACAGGTGACTGGGTCTTTAGTCTTGGCCTTTGGGTCGGTCCTGGCCTTCACCAGAAGACTGTTAATGGAAAGCAATTTTGGTCTGGAAAGCAAAGTCATTGAACTTCAGTCTGGGTTCCACATTCTCTCAAATGTGCCATCCTGGGAAAGTGTGGTCCTCCTCAGTCAGCCCCTCCCTGTGCAAGGTAAGGACAGCCCTGCTCACCATGCCCACCCCGCTCACTCCTGCAGAGGCGCTGGTCCCAGAGAGGAGCAAGCACAGGCCGGCCTGCCCTGCTGCTCTTGTAAAGGATTCACTCAACAGAAAAGGGAGCATGACCCTACCATTCACGTGCAAGAATGTGTTCTTGACCACTTAGAAATCCACTTTTCCTAATTACCCATTCTGACACTCTTAGCTTCGTCTCTTCCATCAGCCTAATTTCAAAGAAGGTCTAAGTAGCTTCTAAAATATGAAAATTCTAACTTCAAAATACACATTCCAGGCCATCGCATGGAGGCAAGTTTTGCGAGGGCTCCACTCGCACTCTGAAGCTCTGTAACAGTCAGAAATGTCCCCGGGACAGTGTTGACTTCCGCTCCGCGCAGTGCGCTGAGCACAACAGCAGACGGTTCCGAGGGCGGCACTACAAGTGGAAGCCTTACACTCAAGTAGAAGGTAAATCACAAGCTGCTTTGTGTGGTAGCCTCATGCTGTACTGCCTTTACTTTTTAAAGAAGGACAGGATTGAGAGGGTGGTGCACAAGTAAACCAGACGCCGCTCTCTGGTTTGGTTTTATTTTGCCAGTCCCACTGTCATGACTTCTTATCTAAACTTGACCAACTGTGAGGTCAGAAATGAACACACCAGATAGAAATCGTGTGCATAATACAATGAAACTCATCAAAGAAGTGATAGAAATACAAAGTAGATGCTGTATGGAAACTGAGTCAGTATTTTTTGGATTAAGAATCACAGTAGTTGATGGTGATGTGGCTAAAAGCAAGTTACCCATTGAATACTTATAATTGTCAAAGAAGGAAAGAGAAATCTCAGTGTATTTTGGAAAACTTAATAATTTTGAAGCATACTATGTTCAGAAAGTCTTGATCTATAACTATTAACCAAGAAGTTTATTGGTGGCATGTATAAGATTTTACTTCCCAGTGGGAAAGAAATAAGTGTTGTTTTCATGATTAAAATAACTTAATGTCAGTAGCTCAAGTGGCATAATTAAGGAGAAATTCAAAGAAACCCTAATCATCTCATTGCTTGAAACTGGGAGTATTGCCCCAGAAAATGACAGAAGCCCTTTGGACATAGTTAAGTGGGACGCCCCCTGTGACATTTGCTTTCATCATCTCAGTGTATACAGTGTTTTCACAGTGTCAGGTTCATAAAGGTAGAAAACTCTGAAAGAAAATTACAAACAGTTTCCCCAAAGCATGTTGGGTTGTCCCTTTACCCCTAACCTGTGCAGATGAAGCCAGTGTGCTACAGGCTGCCAGGAAGGAGAGAAAGGGAGAAAGAACTTTGAAATTGCGGTCCAAAAATGTGTGTGTATTACTCCTGGCTGCCAGTCTTCAGTGAACAATCTCATTAATCGTGGAAACACACACTAAATTTGGTTCATAGAGTTAGTCAGTTGGGCCTCTTACCTTGAATGATAAGGAAAATATCTATAGCTGAGTCTTAGGCCTATAAAAATTTCTAAGACAGACAACGTTTTCATCATTGATTGTCCCAGTTTGACCCAGAACAGAAGAGAACAAAAGGGGGAAAATGGTTTCAATAAAAGTTCATATTAAATAAAAAACAAAAAAACCTTGGAATGGATTATCTAGGAAGGAAGTGAACTTCCTATTTCTCTAGGTACCAATATTTTAAAACAATTAATTATATTTGTAGAAAACATTGTTCTCAAGAGATTTCATTTATTTCTTTTATTAGTTTAATTTTTAATGTTTTTTTATCAAATGCATTAAGAAATTCAATGATTTGTTATTCTTTTATTACATTTTATCTGTAAGAATTTTGTGTATTACTACAAAATGGTAGTGACTCTTTTTGCATTTCTATAAGACGGTAGCTAATTATGCTAGTGAAATAGTAAAGCATTAATGTTGTAGCCAACCAATATTTATTGAATGCCTACTATGTGCCAAACACTGTATAAGAATCAAAGAACTTAAAGGACACTGTACAGTAAAATTTAACAGTGAATCAATAAAAAAATTAAAGAAATAAAACATAATGAGGCAAGCATTGAAAGTGCCATTGCAATGTATTATTGTGTGGGAGTTTTTTTTATGGGGGAAGAAAGAAAGTCTATCTAAAATTCAGAGCAAAAATGATCAGAGCTTAAGTATCTTTCTTATTTGTGTTTGTGTGTGTATTTCTTTTTAAGATCAGGACTTATGCAAACTCTACTGTATCGCAGAAGGATTTGATTTCTTCTTTTCTTTGTCAAATAAAGTCAAAGATGGGACTCCATGCTCGGAGGATAGCCGTAATGTTTGTATAGATGGGATATGTGAGGTAATCATGATCCTTCATTCATTCAACAAATGATTCCAGACAGTCTGCTTTGTGTCAGGCACCCGTCGAGGCCAGAAAGACCAGACATATAAGACAAGCCTTTCCCTCTAAGTCATATCCCAGTGAGGAGAAAGCCAGAATGCAATGACACGCTGCTTTGCTGCAGTGGAAGTGTGTGCAGAGCATGAGGAGAAGGAGGGGCCCATTCTGTCTTAGATGTGGGTCTGGGACATGTGGGTCTGCAGCTTCTAGGAGAAGGGAACATCCACATCCAAGCTAGATCTGAAAGGATGAGTTGGACGAGGGATGTCAGGGACGTGGCGGTGCCAGATGCATGGGCTGCTAGCAGCCAATTCAGTCATCAGCATGCCAGAGGGAAGGTGGGGTCTGGGGGGATGCTTCGGGAAGGGATGAAGTGAGAAGAAGGTTTCCAAGGCCCTCTCCAAGGCTGTCTGAACTGTTGGGACTTTGATCCTGTGTCCAAGTAGACAGAGCAGGCATTGAGTCTGGGATCAGTGGAGTCACAGGATTCTGTTGCAGATGTAGGCAGTAGTGTGGCGAGTCAGTGAAGCAGGGACGGATGAGAAAGCCTGGGTCACTTTGCAGCTCCAGGAGGGGCCTCAGCAACACTTTCGCTGAGGAAGGTGGGTGGGCAGGGATGCAAGAGACAGCAACCTCAGCAGGTACACTTTCGCTGAGGAAGGTGGGTGGGCAGGGATGCAAGCGACAAGCTGGGGAAGGGTCAGTGGCTAAATGGACATAAGAGACTGACAGTAGCCTTACCCTGATTGGCAGAGAGAAGAGGTGGGAACATGTTATTATAAACCAAGCACAGGCGTTAGCAGATCAAACACATTGCCTGTAGACAGTGGGGTTTCAGATAAAGAAGGTATTCAATCTGCATATCCTATGGAGTCCAAAATCGTCTTTTCTAGTTCTCATTCCCCCTATGTTATTGACCATGTTAAAGTCGAATCATCCACTGGGATCGTTAGCATGATCAATTTTAATACAGGAGGGCTAGGCTAGATGATTCCATCAAGATCTCTCTCAGCTGCGCAGTCTGCAATTTTGTCTGTTAATTGATGTGTTCACTATTTTATCGTATTTATGTATTCTTAATGATATACTGTCATAATCCCTTATTTGTAACTCCGAAATCCAAAAAGCTGTGCAAATTTGGGGGGACCCGAATTTGTTTGGTGGCAAAGCCTGCCCTGAACTGGTGTGAGACCACTGATTGGTTTTATTTATCTCACTTCCTGTAAATATGGAGGGTTTTACTATAGAAACATTACTGTGTTGGTTATGGGCTGCCACCCTGGGCCCGTACAGGATTGCCATATGCATTACGTACATCATATCTATTACCTCTCTAAAATTAAAAAACACTCTAAGTTCTGAAATACATCTAGCCCTATGGATTTCAAGCCAAGAATTGTAGTTATTTTGCTTCCAAATGGATGTTTTCTGGCATATAGAGCCTATTCCCTTTGTTAGAAAGTGCAGAAATTTTACAGAGCTCCTAAAATTCTAAGCAAGTGAATAAACATGCCCTTTGAATAATTACTACTGAGGAGAATGTCTGTGTGTCATCTGCTCCTTCTCTGTCATTGCATAGGACAATTAAAACCCATAATGGCATATTTTGATAGAACCTTGCCTAGACACATTGGTTGTCACTGTACTAAGCCCTTTAGGACAGTCTGAAACTCACCCATGGCTCCAACGTGACAACCTAGGGTTTAATTTAGGTCCACTTGTGTGACAGTACTAAAGGGGACAGGTTACGTTTCACATTTTAAAAGCTTCCTACATTTTTGAAGGGTAACACTGTAGTCCCACTGTGCACATATTGGGTATCCAATAAATATTTGTTAACTACCCTATGTTGGTGAAATTTTCAACTCTAGTGGGGAGGAGGTTTCTTGCACAAGATTGGTGACATTATTGCTGTGTTGTCCTTTCTTCCATGAATGATGTGACCTTGTGGGCCCTCCAGAGAGTTGGATGTGACAATGTCCTTGGATCTGATGCTGTTGAAGACACCTGCGGGGTGTGTAAGGGGAATAACTCAGCCTGCACGATTCACAGGGGTCTCTACACCAAGCACCACCACACCAACCGTGAGTAGAGCTGTCTACAAGTCTGGGCAAAGAAGATTGTAACTGGGGCTTCTTAGCCGAGGAGCTCGAGGCAACAGTGAAAACAGCAGGCCCTCCTTCCACTGCCTCACTTCCTGCCTCAACTAGCTCTTTACTTCTTGAGCCTCTTGCTTTGACTGGATGTGGTAGCTAGGTTATTTGAATTAAGATTGTTCTTGGGAAGAGTGAACATCACAGGAGCTCTGTTCCAATTAATAAAAAGCAGTCGGGTATAGTTCTAAGGTAACTGATCACCAGAACACATCCCCCAGTTCCAAATGTGGATACTCGGGTTTTATTTTCTGAGGACTGGGGTTGCTTAGAGAGTGTGCCTCTGCTTTATGGAATGAAAAGCTGTATCTTTGCCATTTCCTTTATCTAGAGTATTACCACATGGTCACCATTCCTTCTGGAGCCCGGAGTATTCGCATCTATGAAATGAACGTATCTACCTCCTACATTTCTGTGTGCAATGCTCTCAGAAGGTACTACCTGAATGGACACTGGACTGTGGACTGGCCCGGCCGGTACAAGTTTTCAGGCACGACTTTCGACTACAGACGGTCCTACAACGAGCCTGAGAACTTAATCGCTGCTGGACCAACCAACGAAACACTGATTGTGGAGGTAAAGTCCAGCCTCTTGGATTTGGGGCTTGGATTTTGGGGGTGTTCTGGTGTTTGTGTAAATTCATGGCTGTTGGCATAATTTTAAGAATACAGAAGAATGTAAACGGTTATTAAAAAAACAGTTATAGAAAAGAGTGATCCATCCATAGGCTGAACGGGGCAACAGCCTTGTTTTTATCGTCATTCACTTTTTGGGGTATGATTACGTTTGTATTTAAGTGCTCACCTGCATTCCCATTTGGGGGTTTTAGCAGGAGATGTTCGCAAAAGTCTTCTGTTCTGTAAGCTCGACAGCTGTGAGAAGTGGCCACTCTTGGGGGAGGGAGGTGGATTATGACTTCACCTGTGTCTAGGGTGGGATCTGCATTTCTGCTGTGTCCTGTGGCAATAGGAGAAGAGAACTAAGAGGCGAAGCCCCTTGCTGTGTGATGACCTGCCTGTGTCATAGCATTGATCTTGGCTGGCCACAGCTCTGCAGTCACATCGACCCAGTGTCCAGTGGGTGGGTCACCTCCTAAACCGAGCCGTTCTGTTTACTCATGAATGCAGAGGCTCACAAAATATAGTCGGATTCTGACACCACCATCTATCCCATGCAACTGTGCAGGTGGCAGTGTTGGGTAGTGGATGCTCTAACTTTCCACCTTGTTATGTTTCTGTGAACAGTCGAAAAAAAGTGCTTGATTCAAAAGTTGCCCGATCAGTCTACACCTTGCTATGGAGGTACAGCCACCTGGATGCCCCAACCTGTTCCCTGGGACTGGCCACCCCATCCCATCCTCTTGTGTCTTCCTGGGAGATGCTTTCCCAGGCCATCAGGTGTGGTGTAGGTGGAGCAGCTGCTGCATCTGCACAGATTCTACTTCCATCTCCTGTCCTGCCTCTCAATGCTTTCATTCTACCCCTTCCTAAACATATTTATTTTGAATTCTGTTCTTTATCATGTCTCCTGCCATCTGAGGCTTTTGGCTTTAACAATCAGAGAGAAAGAGAGATGCCTCTGGGTTGAAAATAAGTGAGGCTTGTTAGGAAACTGTTCTCAATGGAAGAAGAGTTGCAAAGGCTCAGAATGTCAGGGCTGGAGATCATCTCAGTGGCCTTGCAGAGCAACCCCCTGTTCTGGGCTTGTACTGTCCCACAACATCAGCACCACTGAGACTGGAGCTGTGTCGTCAGGCAGAGGGTGGAGCATGGGGCCAGGTTGCTTAGGGGAGGGTGAGTCTGTTTGTCTACATGGGCATCCTATCAGGATGCACAGACTCTCAGGTGCTGGTATGGGATTTATGTCAACAGGTTATGGTGAGTTTTCCAGAAAAGTCTTCTAACCAGAATTAAAGGATCTAATATACTTAGGAGAGAAATGGTGGCTGGTCCTCATGATTGGGTTTCAAGCTAGAAATGTGGAGTCCAAACCTGATTCCATTCCCTAAACTATGACTGAGTGATCTTTTTCCTAATAAAATACCTTTTCCCCTGGACTTTATGGGTAACTGCCAGTAGGCAAAAGTCCTCTTCATCTCTCCCAGTAAGAAGTACTCTAACTTAGCTTCGGTCATTCATGAATCCTATCTATCGCTGTTGAAGGGTACTGGGTTATTAGAATTCAGCAGGAAGCGTGACAGTGTTTGCAGGTATCTCTTTCTGATTTGCTCAGATGCCGGGAATTTGTAGGGGATCTCAAAGAAACACCAAGGGAGATAACCAAGTGCTTTTCTTAGGATGTATCACATTATTACGTGTACCCCCCAAATATGTGTCTCCGTTATGTATCAATAAAAATGGTAATTTGAAACTGCTTTTTCTAAGTTGCAAAGGTGTTTGAAGTTTTGCATGCAGGCATACACTAACTGTAAGGAGAAGGGTGGAAAGTCTAGACGGTTTTTTAGATGAGCCTGAGTCTAGATGGGAGGGTTATTCCTGTTCAGAAATTATACGTAAATTTGGATGATAGTCTGAATTTAGTTTCTCATCATGACAGACTTTTTGTAGCTTGATTGTTGTTTTAAGTAGTCTAAGCCACATTAGCATGTATTGGCTGGTTTTGCATTAATTTGTTTTCTTTTTCCCCTTTCTTATTTTGTAGCTCCTGTTTCAGGGAAGGAACCCAGGCATTGCCTGGGAATACTCCCTGCCTCGCTTGGGGACTGAGAAGCAGCCCCCTGCCCAGCCCACCTACACCTGGGCCATCGTGCGCTCTGAGTGCTCCGTGTCCTGCGGAGGGGGTAGGTCCCTTCCAGTGCTGTTCTTGGAGGTTCCTCCCATGCTGCTCCTAGAGGCAGCACGTCAGCCTTGGGCTATAGGGTGCACTGTACCCGCCTTTCTTGAGTCCTAATGAGTAGCCCAGGGCTTCTTTCAGCCAGTAGCAGTGACATTCCCAAGGTGGGGAGTGTCACTTGTAAGCTTGAGCTGGCTTCTCCAGTTTATCTACTTCAGTGTGTGACTCTGAGGAAGTCAGTGGGTGCTTTGGGTCCTGCTTTTCATCTAATTAAGATATTTTAAAAGATAATTTTGTTAATTGAGATTAGTCAAGTGAAAATCACTGTAATTATGAAATGCATCATGTTGATAGTGAGGAACAGAAACTCTCATTGAAAATGCACTGACCTAGAGTGGACTTTTTAATCCAACTAATCTCATTCAAAACATTTCCTGGAAAGAGCTTTGCCATCCAGTTATACAGTCAGATTTGCCCAGAAAATGAAAGAATATTTTGAAAGTTGCAAAGAAAACATCAAGAAAAAAACATGTCAAAAAGAACTGCACGTGTACTGACCGTCTGATATAAACTGGTGAGCAAATATTTGCAAGTTTAAAACAACATAATAAATTCTATCTGTTATTTATCAAATAGACAAGTTTCCATCTGGCCAAGTGGATTTCAGCTTTGAGCAATCCAGGTTTTAATAACTAAGAAGTTAATTTAGATAATATTATATTTAAGTAAAGAAAAATGATTCCCAAATGAGAACTGGCATCAAGTAAGAAGGTAACGAATGAATAAAAAAAAATAAATTTGTGTGTTCTCAATAGTTGCTCTAAATAAATAAGATGAAGAAACTAAAGGAAAACTGAAAGATTAACCCAAAAAGCTAAAATAGTCCTAAAAGCACTAAGTGCTTGACGTACATTCATTCTTCCCTGTATGAACTAAGGATGAAATAGTTAAGTTATGGGTGCTAGCAAAGCTAAGGACTCTGAGTGAGACACTGTCTGAGGAAAATCACAGCTACCTTCTGCACAGAAGGATAGCAAGCACGTTTCTCTAGGAGTGACCAGAGAGAAATATGTGAAATCTCATACTAGTGATATGGCCCACATCAGCCACCAGTTTACTTTATTTAGAAAATAGTGTAACAGAACCACCTTGTATGCTCTTCTCTCTGTGTGACATAGGAAAATCACTTCTCACCACACGTATGTTCCTTCCCTTTTCCTCTGACCTTGTAACCACACCCATGTTTTCATGGATCATGTTGAATGCACTTGACTTTACCTCTCCTATTTAGCATCTTCAAATACATGGTAATAGGTTAGGATAATAATGGAATCACAGAGCTTCATATTTGTGTAAGGAAAGTATGAATTTTGGAACCCTTTCTTGTCCTTTTCATTTTGTAAAAAATGTGTAATGAATTCCATGGAAACGTCTGTAAAGAATGACAGGTCAATGATTCTATTTCATTCCACCAGGAAGGTTCACTGGTGTCTTTCCTCTGAGCATCAAGCATTCAGAGGAACTCTTAGTTTTCTCAGCTGCTACCAAGTTATTTGTCTCAGTATCGTGAAACACTGAATGGATGACTACTGCACCTAATTATCCCTACCAAATAAGTGAGAGTTTCTGGGGTAAATCAACCCAAAATCCATTCCCTAATCGCTTTTCTAAAGAGCTGCATTAGAGAGTCAGTGAGTGTTGTTTGTTTTCAATTTCAATGGGAATTGGATGGAAAACATGGATTCTCAGTTCAACAGCTGGATGGAGTGCAGGATGTCTGTACTTTCCTGTCTTCTGTAGGATAATGCTCTGCAGTCTTCCTGGTAAAAACCTGACCTCTTCATAGGACAGAAGACTCAACACCTAATCAGGGCACCCTGTCACTGGCCATGTGTGTATAATTAGGAAAGGGAACATTTGTAAATGGTTATCCAGCAGGGCTGAGTTATAGTCAATCCTCCTCTGTTTTTGTAGATGCTTAAACCCACAGCCTCACTCTCTTATTCTCTCTCTTTCCTTCCCTGGTATCCCCAGAATTACTTTCTATACAAGCAAGACGAAAGTAAGAAACACATTATTGCCATGTATTGAGCACCTACTATGTGCTTTCACATGTATTATCTTGTCAAAACCTTTGACAGGTTAAGGGTAGAAAGACCACAAGTTCGAGGCAGCCATATCAGATTCAAGTCTTGGATTCATCAGGCCACGTTCCTTAGAAATTTTGAATCAGCCTTTTAAGTATGTGAGGCTTAAAGATTTTATGAATATCATAAAGCAATCATTATTATCGTCTCAGAGGTGGCAGGTAACTTGGTTCCAATGGGTTTACCGGCTCCGTTCTTATGTCACCCCACCACAGCCAAACTGCAACTGAGCACATGGCTGGTGTTAACACTCTTTAACAAAGATGATTCTGCCAGGGAAGCACAACATACTCTTCGACTTCCTGTCTTCCTGTCGTAATACAGCTTCTGCCTGGCAATGGGAGCTGCAGTCCAACAAACATAAGATTGAAATGTCAGCAGTGAGGAGGCGCCCTCACATGTGGGTGGTGCTTACATTTCATGGCCATCCAGGGTGAAGGCTGACCTCGCTCAGTTGCATTATTCAGTTTTCCTTTGATCTGTGTTTGATGGATTTGTCAAATTTTCCCTGATAATCTTAAATAACATAGTTATTCACTGAACGTTAATCACAGCGACTGATTTTGAGGTAAGGGCTTTTATTTCTAAAGACTTCATTACTCAATTGTAAGTGGTGGTTTGGATTAAGCAGTTCCTTAGAATTTACTGTCTCCGCCTTACTGAGGAGTTTCAGGAGTTGATATCTGATGACACAGATCCTTTAGAACTAAAACCTCAATTACTTTAAGTTTATTAAATGCTTCTTTCGTTATATCCTGTTGGAGCCTTCTAAATTTCAAAAGATTGTTTAAATTCCGTGTTATCTGACAACAGCATATTTTAATTGCTTGGATGATTGATACTGGAGGATGAAAACCCACAATGAGTCTCCTCCTCAGTTTTTCCATTTTGTGAGAGAATAACTAACTTTCCCAGTGAGCGTGATATAATAACCTTTGATTATTGTTCTCATTTCTTAGAGGATTAGGTTAATGTATCACCTGAAAATTCTTGACTTGATTCTTAAAAAAAAAAAAGCGGGGGGAGTATAAATGCCATTTTTATCTTATCTGCATATTTTATATATTTTTTAAGACTACTAGTTACATAGACTTCCTGATGTTCTGGATTTGAAACTTTTAAATCATCTTTTTCTTAGGTCTCTTTTTGAGAATTTAAGGGTCTACAAAGGGAGCTGTAGAATTAATGGATGGGAAGAAGACAGCTGGAAACTTTCCCCCACCCCTTGCTTTATTCCAGAAACATTACCTGGCATCAAAAGAGGATGGATAATTCTTTTTGATTTAAAGAGATCTCATTTCCTTATCTCATACAATGGGTCCATCTCTCTGCAGGAAATAAGGTTTCCACACAGCCAGGTAATGCCTTCTATCTCCCTTTTTGACAGCTTCTTCTGTTTCTTTCTTCTCTCACTTTTATGACATAATTGCATTTTTTTATTTTAATGTTCCTGCTTCATTGCGCCCTAACTGGGCACTCAATGAGCATCTGGGGCATTGGTAATGGGGCATAAAACTCAACTAGAGAGACGACATGCCAAGAATATCGCCCAGAGATAGCTTATCCTATTGTGGCTGTCTCTGAGACGGAGACTCTTTGATGTGGTAATGACTTCACTACACTTTTGTTTACCTTGTAGAAACATCAGTCTTTTCTCAAAATTATATGTGCTGTCATCTTTTAAAGTCAGTACCTACAACTCATTTGGCCCAATGTATTCCAAATCACTAATCTTCAACCTCTGATGAATTTCCAAATAAAAGTAATTATTGAAATTTGACATATGTCTTAAATCGTCCAACATGTATCCCGTAATGTCTGGGGATGAGGCATTTTTATTCAAATGAAAATATTCATCTAATTCACAATTAAAATTTCTCAAACAAATCTTACAACTGGCTTGTAAACCATCCTCTCCTACAGTTTTTCAATATTATTCTCTTCACCATTCACAAATACATCTGGGGCTTCAGGATTAATTCCTTTAGGGATGAAGTTTGGAAAAATGATTGAAATCCCTTGCAAACTTGCCCTTCTTTGTTGATATGAAGCCAGCCAGCCATTGATTCATTCATTCATGTACTTGCTCAATCAGCAAATGCTTGCATGTTTGGATCTGAACCTTAAACATCTTTAAGCCACCTGGGGAAATGCAAGAGATTTTTGCTTGATTTCTTCTCTATCTGAATTGAGCAATGAAATGCTTAAGTAGATGTGGCTTTACGTGAAAACTATTTAGTGCCCCTTCCATGCCATAGCCAGTTGAGGTATTGTACATTTGTGCATCTTAACCAGTGAATCGAGTACTTCAGCAATTTTTTCTTAAATGTGGGAGTCACTATGCTGAGTCCTAAGTTTATAAGTCAAGATAATATATACTTGGCCATGTCCTCAAGATCATTTGCAATCTGGAGCAAGGAGGTACCCATGTGCTCACGCGTGACAATGGAAGATGGTAGCCTGTGTTGTGTTCCAAGAAATGTGAGGGTTCAGAGAGATCTCCAGGCCTGTTCACAGGAAGAGTCTCAGCTCAGCTGCAGTTGGGACACCTGTCTTCCTCTGAGTTCCATCTCTGAGATGGCTTTAAAGAGCAGCAGTGGGTTTTGGTTGCTATTGCTCATCTGATAGGCTAAAATCTCTAGATCGTTTTCACAGGGACTGCTTTAAATTAGATCTTCCCTATCCTCACTTTGTGTTCTAGAATGTTCTGAATCCTAGTGGGTGTGTCTCTTTCTCTTTTAAACTTCACCTAAAGGGTTGAGTCCCAGAGTTCAAGTTGAAATGGTTCTGGTTTCTTTTTCCCTGCCTTGGGTCACCTTTGAGCTGATCTACTAAAAACGTCTCCTATTCTTTATCCAAGTCCCTGTAAATTGCAAAATATATTACCCACCCCAACTCCTCTCTTCCCAAAAAAGCAGAGAGAAAAACAGAGGTTTGTCTCCCAGAGAGTGGAGTGTATGCCTCAGGGTCCTGGGCAGCGTGATGTCACACAGGCCATTTCTTCAAGTGTGCACAGAGGTCCAGAGTGAAACAAGCCCATATCTTCCCTAAAAAGCAGGAGTTCCTTCTCGTTCCCAGAGTCTCTGCAGTTCTAGCAAGCCTCCGCTCATCAGGGATGCTGGGGTCCCTCCCACGTTCCCACTATGTGGCCATGGCCTGTTCTTCTCCACTTTTGCTGTGCGATTCACTTGTGCCCATAGGACTTAAAGTCTGCAAACTTGGAGCCTTAAAAATGCATAATTACTGCCCATATCCAGATGGGCTGCATGTCCCTCTGCCATTGATGGGTCAAGGCTGTCAGGGAAATAGGCTAGTGAAGCCAGTTCCCTGTGAAGCAGGGAATCTGCCTCTGGTAAGACTCGTGAAGGTGCCTCAGCCTCCAAGCTCTAGTAAATGTGGTGATAACATGTGTCCACAGCAATCCTGCCAGGCCAAGCTGTCACTTAAATACACTGGGAACCACTCAGAATCTGGACAGCGTCCAGGAATATACCAGTTCCCTCAAGCTGTCTTCCCTCTTCTGAGTTCAAGGTCCTGTAATGTTCATGCATGAGGCATCAATAATATATCTAGCACGTGTGATAGGAATTATGCATGCTTCTTTTGAGAGCTCATGCGTTCGTTTGTGGAATATCATCTGGTTTTCCATGTAGGTTTGCTTACGGAATTGGTTTTTCTTTTTCTTTATAAAAGAAGAATAAAACTTTTGGCAACAGCTGAAATTCATTCTATAGTTCACATTTTGGAAAACTCGGCAATTCTTTGATGAAATCATGCTCTTCCAGACTTAAGACTCTTCTTCTAGACAGTCTGGCAAACGTGATGATTGTTAAGTGGTTTCCAAAGACCTGGCCGGAGCTGGTTTCTGTAAAAAGATGAAAGCAGTACCTAAGCACATTGCTCATCAAACTCACCACCCCGTGACCAGGGTTCGTCTTTCCTCAGCTAATGGATTGTTCTATCTGAGCTTCTTAAATTATCTTTTAAAGCTTATGCCCTTCCCTCTCTTATCTATTAATATAGATCATTTACAAAATTGGCCTACATGATTCTGGCATTCCCATGAATTCTGTGATTTTTTTCTTCTGAAAAAGTTAACTGATTCTATGTACTGCTGAGAACTTACTTCCTGGACATGCCGTTAATCAGAGAAATTATACTAGAGTCTCCCTAAGTGTCCAGAGAAGTAATACCTGAGCTAAACAGCCAAGGAGACTCCATTCCATCATGTGAGATACATCTGAAAACACAATAATCCAAAATCTGGTATAATAATAGACCTTGGAAAACCTCAGTGCTGTAGAACATATGGCTGTCTGTACGTATTTTTATGTTCTCAGAATATTCAGACATTTGAAATTAGTCAATGGAATAAACATATAAATTCACTTTTATGTGTATTACTGTTCATGTGGGTTGGTATATTAGGGTCCTCTAAAGAAACAACCAGAAGGAGATACCTGTCTCTCTACTCATCTATTTATTTATGTAGAGAAAAAGAGATTGATTGGGAGAGATCGGCTTACATGATTCCAGAGGCCGTGAAGTCTCACAATTCACTGTATGCAAGCTGGAGAATCAGGATAACCAGAGAGGTGTCTTCCAGTCTGGGACTGAAGGTGATGGCTAGAGGAGAAGGGTATGAGTCCTGAAGTCTGAAGGCCAGAGGACCGGGATGGCTGATGTCAAATATAAGAACTTAATACTTTAGATCTCAGGAGACTAATCCAAGATCTTCAGCAAGCAAATTATGTGTGTATTGTCTCAAAAGTCTCTGATTAAGGATCCAAGAAAAACCCTTTGAAAACAGACATAGTATGCAAGAACTGGAGTGTAGTTTCTTTTGCTTAATTTTTAGCTCTTACAGTTTTTCCTACATGTGATGCAGACAAGTAGGAAATAAATATCTTATGACTGGATAATGGATTGGCACAGTTCTGAATATGAGGTGGGAGAGTGCCCTTGAGCCCCTGAATTAGACCCGGGAAGGGGTGACTCGTTTACTTGGCCACCACGCTCAGTCCCTTACAAGAGGGAGCACACGAGCAGATGGGTGTAGGAACCAGTGTGGCAAGTGCTGGAATTTGCTGGTAGCTCCTCTATGGCAGAAGCAGGCCTTGTGCGGGCCCCACAGCAGCATCCAACTGTGTTACAATGCTCTCTTAGCTCTGCCATCCAGGAAGGATGCCATCCACACCCCCTGGAGCCTCAGAGGGCCTTCGTTACAATCAGTGCTCTTTTAACATTTGCAGGCTGCTAACTATTATTAAGCAGCTCAGTGAAGAATCAGGTAACAGCCTTTGATACTCTGCCCTCTTGGTACCCTAGTTCTTGTCCGGCGCCCAGGAATAATCAGGTCACAGGAACAAATTGAAGGGTGGTGAACATGGAGGACTTTACTGAGTGGTGGAAGTGACTCTCAGTGGGAAGAGGAGCTGGAAAAGGGATGGAGTGGGAAGATCATATTCCCCTGGAATCTGGCTGTTCACAGCCAAACTTGTCTCTGACCGTCCCTGGCTGTGCTCCTCTCCAACCATAGTCTCTGATGTCCAGCTACTTCTCCTCTCGATGTTCAGATGCTTCTATCTTCTGTGTGCGTGTGTCCACTGAGTCTGAGGTTTGGGGTTCTTTTTTTAAAAAAAACAATTTATCTTAATTATGTTAAGATTTGTACATATAAAGATGAGTTGAGTCTCAGGATTCTTACCAAGCTCCAGACATTGTCATCCTCAAGCCCCAATAGCTAATAAAAAAGGTAAGATAGTAATCTATCTTATCTGGCCCTAAAAACTGGCATCCTCGAGCCCTGACAGCGGCCCATAATTGGCAGACAATTGCTGAGGGTTCTGGTGCTGTAATATCAGTTCTGTTACAGTTCTTTCTCCAAGTGAATGAGCTGCTCGCATGGCTCTTACACGACCTTCTTCCTCCACCAGTTGACAGTTTACAAGTGTCACCAGTTTCCTTTGCATTGGACGGCTCAGTGCACTCTGGTTCAAACTAGCTACACCTTTACCTCCACTTAGTGGTTTTAAGTAGAGTGTCAAATCCTCAACGCATTTCTTTTTTTTTTTTTCGAGACGGAGTTTCGCTCTTGTTACCCAGGATGGAGTGCAATGGCACAATCTCAGCTCACCGCAACCTCCGCCTCCTGGGTTCAGGCAATTCTCCTGCCTCAGCCTCCCGAGTAGCTGAGATTACAGGCATGCGCCACCATGCCCAGCTAATTTTTTGTATCTTTAGTAGAGACGGGGTTTCACCATGTTGACCAGGATGGTTTCGATCTCTTGACCTCGTGATCCACCCACCTCGGCCTCCCAAAGTGCTGGTATTACAGGCATGAGCCACCGCGCCCGGCCTCCTCAATGCATTTCTTTGCAACCTCATCGTGTTTATTCTCACCTAGATTACTTAACTTAATTGACTGATGATCTGGTACCTGGGCTCCAACTAGCTGGAGAAGTGCGAAGTTGACAGGAAGTACATCGATATCTGTGTTGATGGCAGTCTGGTCAAAACAACAAGCTTTTCGCTGAAGTTTATTCAAGCAGGTCTTGCAAACAGTATCTGAACAACCTAAACTGATGGGTTTGTGCACATTCTCATCAAATTCATTATAGCAGATCGGACAGGACAGAAATTCTGTCCATTGAGCTGCCTGCACAGGCATTGTGGAAGCTGGATGCTCGGATTAGCAGTCTAGCAGATCATTATTTTGCTGTGTACAGTTTTGTAAGCTGAGGGGGCCCGGGCAGGGTCGCTAAGGGCCGCTCCCGTGAGCCCCGCGACGGCGAGGCTGGGCGATGGAGGCGCCTCGTCTCGCCAGGGCAGAGCTCGGCGGAGGTTTCACGACCTCAAACTCCATCTGGAGCTACAGGGACAGCCCCGTTGGCGGCGGTGAAGGCCGCCACGGGGCCTCCTCCTCCTCCTCCTCCCTCTCCCTCCACCTCCGCCTCCGCCTCCGCCTCGGTTTGGGGTTCTTATGGCCACAGGACAGGGGGCTAGGTGAGCCAAAAGGCAACATTCGGGCAGGACAACACCGATAGTTCTCACTGAGGGCTGTGGGTCCAGGCTTGAGGGTGGAGCCCTTGCCAGGGACCCTGCCCTCTTCTCGCCAGTATTTCCCTGCCTCCTGTTTGTATCAAATAGACAACAGAAAAGCAAGAGTTGAGAGTGGATTAGGGGAGAAAACCTACAGGGGAACTAGTCTGATAGGAGCCATGCAGAAAATAAGGGACAAAATCAGAGATATGGAAGAAGAAATCTGAATGTCCCTGGGCAGCCTATGACCTCAGATTTTCAGGTTCTCTAGCTAAGCGAAGACCTTCTGATCTCACGTGATTCCCCACAGCGCTGGATTAACCATGAAACACCGTATATACTCACTCATAGGCGGGTGATGAACAATGAGAACACATGGACACAGGGAAGAAGTACCACACACTGAGGTCTATTGGGGGAAAGCGGGGAGAGACAGCGGGGGAGGGGGGGGGCGGGGGGAGGAGCGGGGGAGGGATGGCATGGGGAGAAATGCCAAATATGGGTGAGGGGCAGAAGGCAGCAAAACACACTGCCACGTGTGTACCTATGCAACTATCTTGCATGTTCTGCACATGTACCCCAAAACCTAAAATGCAATTTAAAAAAAAAAGAAAAGAAAAGAAAAATGGTTTCCGGTGGCTCACGCCTGTAATCCCAGCACTTTGGGAGGCCGAGGCAGGTGGATCATGAGGTCGAGAGATCGAGACCATCCTGGTCGACATGGTGAAACCCCCTCTCTACTAAAGATACAAAAAAATTAGCTGGGTATGGTGGCATGTGCCTATAATCCCAGCTACTCGAGAGGCTGAGGCAGGAGAATTGCCTGAACCCAGGAGGCGGAGGTTGCCGTGAGCCAAGATCGCGCCATTGCACTCCAGCCTGGGTAACAAGAGCGAAACTCCGTCTCAAAAAAAAAAAAAATGTTTCTTAACCCAACCATGTGACTACCATGTGATACCTGAGAGTTTAGGTGTAAGTGTTGGGGCCCAGGCCCAGCCCAGGAGCAGGACTCTCGTGTGATGGATGTTGTGGTAGAGAGGGTGCTGTTTGGGACTGACTTCCACTCTTCCTTCTGCTGAGGAAAGTACTTAAACTGGTTCACCACCCTGTCGTGTGTGTGTGTGTGCGCGCCCGTGTGTGTGTGCACGCGTGCCCACGTGTGTGCATGTACTCCTGGACAGGCACACAGATGTGTGTTTTAAAGGGGCCTCTAAGGTCTTTCCAGTTTGATGTTCTGTGGTCTGTGTCAGTCAATATATAAGATGGATCAAAAGTAAAACCAAATGTCAGCTGCCCTTTAACCCCTGGCTCCTTCCTCCCTCCATTCACCCCTTTAGGCCTTTGAATGAAGAGCCCGCAGGGCAGTCAGGTGAAGGAGAGGCCAGAGCAGCTGTGGACGGAGAGAGTGCAGGCAGATAAGAATGTTTGGATCGGTCTGGGGCCCCTTGCCCAGTGTCCTTGAGCCAAGCCTGCCTAAGGTGTCAGCAAGACAGGGTATCCACCTTCGTAAAGGCTCAAATTTGCTAGCTTGGGGCATGTTTTTCATTAATAAATAAATGTCACAAATAAATAGAAAGTAGAGAACACAAATCATTCCCGAGACACCCCTCCTTGAAAGATGCTACCATAGTGTCTTACTACACCCATCTCATCTCTCCTCCATGCACAGCTCTGCAAACCCATACCTTCCTTCAGGAGGGGCCCGGCGATCGGCTTTTTCTATGTCGCTATGTCATCTGTGCCCTCTATTTGCAGAGAGTTTCTCCTTAGTTATGTGCATGAACAGCCCACTTCTAATGTGGCAGGTCACATTCTTGAGCAATTATTAATATATCCAAGTGTTATTCCAACTTTCAGCATACCATAAACAAATAATGCTTCCATACTCCAAGGAAGGTTCCTTAGAAGTTACAAATATTGGCTTCACTTTTATGGAGAGTGTTTCAAATGGAGTGGTTTCTAAAAGTCTAAAACCTTTTCTCTTGGGAAAACCATGACCACAAATATGTGTGTATGTGACACACACACGTAGATTTTTCGTTTTCTATGGCACAGAGACTGAAATGAGATGGAGTTATAAAGATTCTGATTTCACTTTCACGAACCTGGATACCTACCAGGGTAAGATCACTGTATGGGAAATCTTGTGAAAGAGTAACTGAGATGCTGTCTGCCTGGTAGGACCCCAGGCCAGCAGCATCAGCATCACTTGGGAACTCCCAAGAAATGCAGATTCTTGGGCCAGCAGCCCAGACCTGCTGAATCAAAAGACCTGGGTATGGGGCCAAGTAGTCTATGCTTTTAATACCATGTCCCGGTGTCTACGACACCAGGGGACTTCTCTCCAAACAGATTGCATGCAAAGGACACTCACCAGTCACTGTCTTATACTTCAGGGAGCCCTCAGAGAGATTTCTGGAATCCCTGGCATTCAGAATTACAATAAGAAAATGATTGCTGTGGGGAGGATATTGCATTTTAAAAGAAAAATGATAACTCCACTGAATGCAGCAGGTAATTTTAAAGTGGCAATCGGAAGATTGCCTTTCAGGGATTGGCCTGCCTTTATGACCTTGGAAGGTGAGTGGAGATGCCTCAGTGGGTGGGGGTGAAAACTGAAGACAAGGGCTTCCCTGGAGAACTCCCAGGATGCAAGCCTGAGGATCATTAACAGACCCACCCCGCAACGTGACTTTAATCATGGTAATTTTGTAAAAAGAGGAAAACAATTTCTGTTAACAGAATCCCAAATCCTACTGATCTTTGTAGATTAAAGTCAACACTTTACCCTCAGAAGTGAATTGAAAGCCAAACCCACTATGGAGTATGCTGCAATCGGTTCCACATGTTTCTGTCTCCATCAGCCTGGGTCTCTGCGTATACACCAGGCAGTTTCCGTCCCCCTATGCAGGAAAGGCCGTGCCATACGTAAGCATCAGCTTGCCCCCACGGCCTTCACTCAAGGGTCCTCTGTTATTCATCTTGTCATGTCTTTTTGCCCCAGAGGGGATGCTTCTCCTCCTTTCTAAATGAAATTCTCCACTGGTGCTCTTTATCCCATTATCCACATTTCTTATCAAAGGTACCTTTTTTTCATTCAATGTCATTCTTCCCTCTCCTTACCAACCATTCCTTTCTCTTAAATGTGGTCGGGCCTCCATAATCTTAAACTCTTCATTCTTCTACTCCTTCTTTTCCTTCTTTTGCTTTTCAGTGTGAAGCTTGTGAATGCAAAATATCTGAGACAGGTCTCGGTCAATTTAAAAAGTTTATTTTGCCAAGGTTAAGGACACTCCCGTGACACAGCCTCAGGAACTCCTGAGACATGCCCAAGGTGGTCGTGGGTACAGTTTACTTTTATACATTTTTAGGGAGACATGAGACATCAATTAATATGTGTAAGATGTACATTGGTTCAGTCCAGTAAGGCTGAACAACCCAAAGTGGGGGCTTCCAGGTTAGAAGTAGAAAATAGACAAAAGGTTGTATTCCTTTGAGTCCTTGATCAACCTTTCGCTGAGGACATGATTTAGTCTGGCTCAGTGTCTCTGCATTTTTACATAAACAATAGGAGTGAGGAAGCAATCAGATATGTGTTTGTCTCACATGAGCCTCAGAGGGATGGCTTTGAACAGAAGGGGAGGCAGGTTTGCCTTTACCCAAGCAGTTCCCAGCTTGACTTTTTCCTTTAGCTTAGTAATTTTGAGGTCCCAAGATTTATTTTCCTTCCACAAGCTTATCAGTGCAATCTACACTTCCTGCTTGCATTCCCACCCAGAGACCACCGACTCATCCCCAGTGCCTCAGTTTCATCTCTGCAATCCACATCTTCGAAGACCCTCCAGTCCAGACCCCACCCGGTCACCACATCCACAGGTTCTTTCTCAGCCCCTCCTCCCTGCAGCCTTCAACAGCTGGCCACTCCTCCCTTGAAACTTCTTTCCTCTGGATTTCCAAGACCTGTTTATTTCCATGAATTCTTGTCTAACAAGATCAGTGGCTTCCGTTCTTTGTATTCTCCCTTAGAGTGATGGCTCATTGAATGCTTTTCCCCCGTCATCACTATCCAGGAAGGGGCTTGTGTCTTTTCATGCAAATCTCTGCGTCCATCTCTGTTCCCTTGTCAGTCCCACACCTACAGTGGCCTGAAGGACACCTTTGCTTGGTTTTCCCCATTGTGGTGAATTCATACTGTCGTGGCAACAGGGGTCAATTTTTCAGTTACCTCAAAGACGTCTCTGGTCTTTTTACATCCAGGCTTGATTTTTTTCAAGTTACCCAAGAATCTCTGATTATTCATCTTGCTCTCCCTGTTTCTAGTCCTTTCTTTTCCCCACTCCCAATAATCAGTTAACAGATCCATCTTAACCCCATTCTCTTGAGCTTCATAGATACATAATCATACCACATAAGCTTTCCTCTTGTCATGACTTTCACACTCCTTATATTCTTGTTATTTCGTCAAATTGTGTCAGCCAGTGTTTCCAAAATAACTTTAACTAATAATAGTTAAAATTCTTTCTTTATTTCTGACCTTAATGGGAATAGTTCTAGTGTTTCCCATAATGCTACCTTCTAGGTTTACATAAACATTCAAGTACCTATATTTATATATGTAGATACAGATATACATGCTTAAACACACAAACTCGTACAAATATGCAGATTTATTGATGTGAGTAAATATCCATCTGTCATCTGTTTTATTAATGTTTTTATAAAAAACGGAGGCTAAATTTATGACATGCTGAACTTTATTACATTTATGATGGAGTTTGTGTTTATCCTTTAATCCATTAAATGGTGAAATATATTAATATCTGTTCTTAACATTGAACCATCCTTGCATTCCTGCTATAAATCATTATCTGGTGATGTATTTCTTTCTAAATGCTACTTGATCCTTCCTTCTCTTAGCTTATTTAGCATTTTTCACGTTAATACTCCTAAGTATTATTGAACTGTAGTTTTCTTTTATGTGCTAAAATATGAGACATTCATTTCCATAAGTGTTGGAAACCTTTCCTATTTTTTATGCTCTAGAAAAATTTAATAGCTTTGGTGTTATCTATCTCCTAACATTTGGTAAAATGTATTTGAAGAATCTGCATCTATTGATTTTGAAGGATTTAAATCTTTGATAAATTTTTATATTATTATATATGGTAATTAGTCTACTTACATAGTTTATCCCTTCTGGAGGTAATTTTTCTAATTAAGATCACCATCTTTTTAAATGTAGAATTTAAAACTTAATTTTTGTATATTTGAAAAGACTAGTCCATTAGATTATGTTTATGTCTTCTATATGTAAATATTTTCTTATTCTCATTTCTTATCTTGCTCATTTGTGCTTACTACTTATTTACTTCATGAAGTCAACATATCAGTGACAGTTTCATCAAGAAAATAGAAACCTTTCTATGAATTTCAAGCAGTAAGTTATTTAATACAGAGGATTGGTTGTTTATAAAATAGAAAGATTGAAGGAGTAAAGGCCAGACATCTGTAGCTCTCAGAGATACTCTGGCTTTTGAAAATTCAAAAAGTTGCAGAAAATTTTAGATATCATGGGTGATGATTACAGATAATCCAGCAATGAAGCAAATGATTCCTAGAAAATGCCCAAAGATGACCACAGACCTTTGCATCTGCCAAAGCCCATCCTTACATCCACTGCTTCCAGAGATGGGAGCATGTGGTTTCTCACTTCCACCTTCTAAATCTCATGGTGGGATCTAACTGAAAGCCTCACAGACAAGAGAGTTAGAAAATGTACTCCTGATTTTCTTGCGATTTGGAGGAGAGTGTGGAAGAAAGTATGCAAAGTTGTACATTATTACATTCAGTATATTGACTTCTGTTTCTAATATATTGACTTCTGTTTTTATATCAAATTTCTCTTTCTGCTTTCTTGGGCTATCCTTTATTCATAACCTCCTAATTAAAATATTTAGTTCACTTATTTTCATTCTTACTCATTTATTGACATAAGTATTTAAGGCCATGAATTGTCCTCTGAATACTGCTTTAGCTACATTCCACAGATTATCTTTTTTAGCATTTTCATCATTTTCTAAGTAAATTTTTTGTAACCTGCTAACTTCTCTATTTTCATTAATTGCTAAAACTTTCAAAGGGACACTGTACATTCCTCTCTTGTTTCCTAATTATATACTTATTTTATGTGCTTGTCATCTGTCAGCATTCCCAACTGAAGAGCAGTATTTTAGTTGTCTTTGTAATTGGGAGAGGGATGCTACTGACATTTAATGGGTAGGATCCAGGGTTGCTAAAAGTCTTGCAGCATGCACTGCTGTGCTACATAACAAGGGATGTTGTTGCCTAAAATGATAGTAACATGTCATTAAGGAAAACAAAAGATTTCTAAGGTCACAGCTAAAAATTAACTGGCAGAGGCAAGACTTGCACATACGTTGGACAAACACAGTGATTTTCATTGAGTTTTTGTATATTTTTTTTATTATGTTGTTACTAAATTATCACATGACTAACTAGATCCAGGCTTCCCTGATATCCAGTTAACAGGTAAAAGTTCTATGACTTGGACCTGGGACATGGCCCACACTGAGGCAGCTTAAGTGTGAAGCCAAACAAATAAAGCTAAGTATATTAATAAAGACAACTTCTGTGTTTATTTCAAAGCAAAACAAATTTCTTATTTGCTTAGTCATTGAGAGACTGTACCATGATGAGAATCATCAGTGATCATAAAGGCATAATTCTTTGTTCAGACTTGAACAGAAGATTTGAATTTCACGTTTTTAATTTCAAAACAGGAAACCAAACTGAAGCCATTGTTTATAAAATCACACCTCCTAAAAAAGCCATAAAAGTTTGGTTAAAATGGACTTTGAACCTGAAAAGTAAGTGTAAATAGAGGAACAGTTTAACTTTCATTTGTATTCATTAGATTTCTAACGGTTTTAGAAAAATAGTGTGGTTATTCTGTACATTTCTTATTTCAATTGGGTCATCATAACTATTACACTTAAGGAAGTCCATAAGATTTTCTGCAAAACAGTTTTAAACAAACATTTGTTTCTTTCTCTAATCTAATAGTCTCTCAGTCCTAGTTAGCAAGTGGAAAGTGGGTTCATAAAGCATCTTCAAATTGCATCTCAGCATTGATACGTGTCAGTCATAAAATTGTACCCCAGTTTGCCCTTAAGTAATATGTAAAGCAAAGAATGTATCCTTATTTTGATGATGTTTGTGGGGGCTAAGTATTAGCTAATACTCTACTAACTTGTCGGAGCTTAGAACTTAGTGAATGTAACAGAATTGCCCACTGGCTCAAAAACTAAGTGAAGTGACAAACTAATCCATGCATGCTACTGATATTATAACAATGAATAACAAATGCACTCTGCCCCTGAGAAATCTGTTCCAATGGATGCCCCGTAAATGTTAACAGAGCCTTATAATTAGCATCACTATGTAATGAATTGCTGGGATGCAAAGTGGGGTGTAATGCAAACAACTGGGAGGCTTTGAGAGGGAAAGGTGTTACTGCTATCATTTTTCCAGGACAGATGTGCATAAAGATGAGCTAGCCTGACATAAACTCTTGTTATTCACAGCACTTCCCGCACCAAATAGGTGGGGTTTTTCCACACTAACAACCAGTTATCCAATTCTCTAGATGCTGCTAGCTTGGCGTCCTACAATTCAGTTCAGTTCTGATACTGACAACCTGGAATTAGCTTCAAACCCCAGAGGGGTAAGAGCTCAATTCCCCAAGACTTTCTTCCTCTAGATGTGAGTTTCCAGTCTTGGGTCTCATGGATCCCCACAACTTGCCTACAAAGTCAGGGGTTCCCACAGGCTTTCCC
This sequence comes from Leontopithecus rosalia, assembly GCA_028533165.1. NCBI lineage: Eukaryota > Metazoa > Chordata > Mammalia > Primates > Cebidae > Leontopithecus > Leontopithecus rosalia. The sequence goes on from CM052649.1 coordinate 4,607,731, forward strand.
TTTCGGATTTGCTGATCTGCTAAAACGGCTCGTGAAACTCAAGAAGCCACTTGATTTACGATCATGGGTTTACGACAAGGTTACAAATGATGAAGAGTTGCATAGGTCTTGAGGTCTCGAACAGTCCCAAGCACAGGAGCTTTTGTCGCCATGGAGTTGAGATGTGCCACCCCCACCATGTGGATATGTTTATCAACTACCAATCTCTCTCCCCTCTCTGGAAGTTGGCGAGGTGGGGAGTGGGAACTGAAAGTTCCGTACTCCAGAGATCCCGGGGACCTCAGGAGCTGTGTGCACTCCTCTCACCTGGGTAAACTGAAACAGGAAGCAGCGGTGGCTTCTAAGTTTGCCCAGAGCTGACTTAACACTTCTCAAAGTGTAGTCCTTGGTCTAAGAAGAGCAGTAGCAACTAAGCCTTTGTTAGAAATGCAAATTCTAAGACCCAACCACAGACCTGCTGCAGCTGAAATCTAGAAGTAGAGCCTGGCATTCTGTGTTTTTTTTGTTTGTTTGTTTGTTTGTTTGTTTGTTTGTTTGTTTGTTTTGAGACGGAGTTTCGCTCTTGTTACCCAGGCTGGAGTGCAATGGCACGATCTCTGCTCACCGCAACCTCCGCCTCCTCGGTTCAGGCAGTTCTCCTGCCTCAGCCTCCCGAGTAGCTGGGATTACAGGCACACGCCACCATGCCCAGCTAATTTTTTGTATCTTTAGTAGAGACAGGGTTTCACCATGTTGACCAGGATGGTCTCGATCTCTTGACCTCGTGATCCACCCGCCTCGGCCTCCCAAAGTGCTGGGATTACAGGCGTGAGCCACCGCGCCTGGCCGGCATTCTGTGTTTTAATGAACAAGCCCTTCCAGGGTGCTCTGATACACACTCAAGCTTGAGAACCAGTGAGCCAAGGAATCAAGAGAAGCTGATGTGTCTGGGTCTGATTGCAAGGGATGAGAAGACACCTGCTGGGTAAGCCCAGAGGCATGGCTGTAGAGAACAGCAGGTGGGCTGCTCTGGGGAGTCAGAGGACAAAGGAAAGGTTGCAGGGCAGGGTGCCAGCATCACAGGTTAGAAGAGCAAGGCTAGGAAGTCCAGAGCTTAAAAACAGAAAGATGGGCTTTGAATCTGTGCGGGAGGTGTTTAACCTTGTATCTGCAGCTTTCTTGTTAGGAACAAAAGCAAAGGTGCTTTTTGCATGACTCAGCTTTCAGCTTAAATTTTCCTTTCAATGTAGTGAATTGGAATCCCAGGTTTTTATTTTCTTTTAGCATTTCTCTTGCCCCACTGTCTTGCCCCCTTTCAAAGGCCACTCCACCTGCCCGGGTGGAGGGGTGTCAAAGTGGCAGGAATGTGTACCTGTGTATGTATTTTTTTTTTTGAGACAGAGTTTCACTCTTGTTACCCAGGCTGGAGTGCAATGGCGCGATCTCGGCTCACCGCAACCTCCGTCTCCTGGGTTCAGGCAATTCTCCTGCCTCAGCCTCCGGAGTAGCTGGGATTACAGGCACGCACCACCGTGCCCAGCTAATTTTTTGTATTTTTAGTAGAGATGGGGTTTCACCATGTTGACCAGGATGGTCTCGATCTGTTGACCTCATGATCCACCCGCCTCGGCCTCCCAAAGTATGTATATTTTTAAAAGGAAATGCCATTTTAAAAAGGATATTCATTTGCTGGAAAATGGAAGCTGTTCCACAACAGTGCTGCTCCTCCCTCCTGAGAGCAGGAGCTGCAGCGAGGCCTCCACTACAAGGGATTTGGGGCATATCATTGCCTACCCTTCGGAACCCATGTCTGTGCTGGGTGCAACATGATGGGGTCCATTACTATCTCAGGGACACTGACATCAATGAGTTTCTGGACATCACTTCCTTTTGCAGTGAATTTCACTGTGCAGCCATTTGGGTCATCGTGCACAGCCTCTGTGATCCTGTACACACCTGCGCATGTCTCTGGCCCACTGAGTCCCACCTGAGCAGCAGCTGAGCCTTATCTAGAACCACTGATGAAGCAGGATCCTGTGCCCACCCAGGCTTCTGCAGATTCTGCTTCTGCTCTGTCTCCAACACAACAATACATCTGCTGAATCGAGGTTCAGGCAGCTGAGCAGCATAATTCTAGAAGTCCACCCTGTTTACTGTAAAAAGTATCTGAGACAGGTCTCGATCAATTTAGAAGTTTATTTTGCCAAGGTTAAGGATGCGCCAGGAAAAATGAATACAGAATCTCAGAAACAGTCTGTGGCCTGTGCCTTTCTCCAAAGATGATTTAATTTGAGGGCTTCGATATTTAAAGGGGAGAAGCAGACTGGAGGGGAAAGATTAAGGATATGGTCCCATTACTGGATCCACAGGTGGCAAGGGAAAAGGAACAGGCAGGAAATTGTCAATTGAGTGTGCATCTCACTCAGTAAATTGGCACTGGACATGATAAGGTGGTCATGGGTAACTACCCTCGGGGGGGTTTAACCTTGTATCTGCAGCTTTCTTGTTAGGAACAAAAGGAAAGGTGCTTTTGGCATGACTCAGCTTTCAGCTTAAATTTCCTTTTGGTGTAGTGAATTGGAATCCCAAGTTTTTCTTTTCTTTTTCTTTTTTCTTTCTTTTTTTTTTTTTTTTGAGACGGAGTTTCACTCTTGTTGCCCAGGCTGGAGTGCAATGGCGCGATCTCGGCTCACCGCAACCTCCACCTCCTGGGATCAGGCGATTCTCCTGCCTCAGCCTCCTGAGTAGCTGGGATTACAGGCACGCGCCACCATGCCCAGCTAATTTTTTGTAGCTTTAGTAGAGACGGGGTTTCACCATTTCGACCAGGATGGTCTGGATCTCTTGACCTCGTGATCCACACACCTCAGCCTCCCAAAGTGCTGGGATTACAGGCGTGAGCCACTGCGCCCGGCCTGCTTTTATTTTCTTTTAGCATTTCTCTCGCCCCACTGTCTCGTCCCCTTTCAAAGGCCACTTCACCTGCCTGGGGGATGTTGGACACTCAAAGACCAATCCCAAATCCATCTTCGATTTTTCTAAATTGATCTTTTAGAGCAGATGCTGAAGCTGCAAACTTACCAGTGCCGCCTTTCCATTGCCCCATGGGATTGAGGTCCGTCTTCAATGAATGCCACCTTGGCCTTCTTGCTGTTAGTTTATCGTGGTTTAAATCTTGTTCTTTCATAGAAACAATCTTCTTCAAGAAGTTCAATATGTTTAAATAATTTTCTTACATTTCTAGAGTCTGTATCAAAATCTTTTTTTTTTTTTTTTTTGAGACAAAGTCTCATTCTGTCACCCAGGCTGGAATTCAGTAGCACAATCTTGGCTCATTGCAACCTCCATCTCCCAGGTTCAGGCAATTCTCCTGCCTCAGCCTCCTGAGTAGAAGGGATTATAGGCATGCGCCACCACGCCCAGCTAATTTTTGTATTTTTAGTAGAGACAGGGTATCACCTTATTGGTCAAACTGGTCTTCAACTCCTGACCTTGTGATCTGCTCATCTCAGCCTCCCAAAGTGCTGGGATTACAGGCATGAGCCACTGCGTCCGGCCTCAAGGTCATTTTTAAATAACCTATTTCTGATCAGAGATTGCTAAAATCAAAGAAATAATTGCAAAATTCACCTGAAGGGGGCACTACGTAAAAACCAGTTACCTGGGTTAAATATATAATTCTGCCAGGTTAGCAGAGAGATGATTGATTTTACAGAACTGCGAGGGTCCTATGTAACCTCTCTTTCTGCTTTATCAATGCTCAAAAGGCTAAAGGAAATGGGTGGTTTGCGGCTTGGAACCATGAGTTCCTACAGGGGCTCCCTGCTTTGGACCTTAGGGGAGATGCCCTCCTCTTCACACTTAAGAAAATGGATACTGTATGGAGTCCAAGTCTCCCTTCTGAATAGCCTTATTCCTTTTGACTAAGCAACGCCAAAATGTCAAACTTGTTTTCAGTGTATATTTTAGAGACTTTCAATTTTCCTTAAGCCAGTAGGGTTTTGACTTCCGTGGAACTGGCATTAGAGATGTTTGTGCCTGGTGTCTACAACCCGCTCCTTTGCTCCTCTGAGACAATCTCTTTGTTGTATCACCTTATGAGCAAACTCTGAGTTGTCGGAGTCTGTCTGGGTTGTACACAGCTTGGGCTGCAGAGGAATGAGAACAGGAGTTCCATCCAACCTGTAGGACTCCTGCATCGTTCTTTCCAAGTGCAGCGATAAAATCATTTTTAGATCTAAATATATTTTGTGTTAATTTTAAGTCAACACTAGTTTGGTTCTATTTATTTTTCCCCCTACTCCTTAACTTTTTCGAGACAGGGTCTCCCTTTGTCATCCAGGCTGGAGTGCAGCGAAGTGCCATCTCGACTCACTGCAACTGCTGCCTTCCAGGCTCCAGGGATCCTCCCCTCAGCCTCCCGAGTACCTGGGACTACAAGTGCATAACGCCATGCCTGGCTGGTCTCTGTATTTTTTGTAGACACGGGGTTTTGCCATATTGTTCAGACTGGTCTCAAACTCGTGGACTCAAGAGATTCACATGCCCAAGCCTCTCGTAGTGCTGGGATTACAGGTGTGAGCCCCCACGGCTGGCCCTGCATTCAGTCTTTAATATCATTCCTCAAAGTGTCTTTTAGTTATAGTCTCTTTTTTATTGTGGCAAAATATATGTGAAATTTGCCACTTTCACCATTTTTGAATGTACATGTCAGTGTTGTGAGGTACATTTTCACTGAGGCATAGCCATCACCACCGTCTCCAGAACGTTTTCATCTTCTGAAGTGGAGACTCCGTGTCCACCAGACATTGGTTCCTAACTCCCCCTCCTCAGGACCCTGGCAACCACCACTCTACTTTCTGTCCTGATGAACTGACCACTCCTGGTCCTTTACTGACATTAAAGTCCCTTTGGGGTAAATGTAATTAATTGAAATGTTGAACAAATATGGAGAAGTTCACGAAGTCTTGAATAGGTGAAGGCTGAGAATCAAGTACACTTCCATTTCCGTTGACTTCCTTCTACGCAACACCTGAGTCATGCCCGTGAAAGTTTGCCTTTCACACTGGGCTCTATGAATTCTCTGGTGACAAACGGCTTGTCATTTTGTTGTCTGTGTTCCTGTTGATGTGTTACTGTTTCTTGTTGTCATCTCAAATGGAAATGGGAAACAGGTATATTTAATATCGGTGTTTCTGCTGAAAAACAGCTGGTGTTTTCAACTATGGAAAGAGTAGAAAACAAACCAGTAAATTTCATCACACGTATGATGACATCAATCGCAAAACAAACGTTGACTTTAAAAATGTTAAAATAAAAATATGGAGGGACAATACGTGCATCTTAGAATGAATGAAATTAGCTAATGACAAATTAAGAAGACAGGTGAGAAAAGTGGAATATTAATAGTTGGCCAGTTGGTCATTAACACAGAGACAGGTAAATATGGCTAAGATTTTTTAAAAGAGATTTTATTAGCTCTTCACCTGCCTTTTATTGTGGGGTATGCATGTGAGTCTTTATTCTACATTTCTTCCTTTCCTACAGGACAGATGACCGTGAGAGAGGGCTGCTACAGAGATCTGAAGTTTCAAGTAAATATGTCCTTCTGCAATCCCAAGACCCGACCTGTCACAGGGGTGGTGCCCTGCAAAGTATCTGCCTGCCCTCCCAGGTAAGAAGCACCGTGTCCATCGAAGCAGGTTTCCCAGTTTGCAGATACCTTCAGTGAGTCCTGGAGTTCCTGAGTTTAGAAAGAGAAGTGCTGATTGCCATCGCATTACTCATAACAGCGGAGAAGCAAAGGGGACAAGAGCTGCCTCGACAAGGGACCTAGGGAGTATGTTTGGGCGGGAAGTGGTCTGGTAATGTCTGTGATTGTAAGGATTGTAAGTGGACATTCTTAGAAGGGTGTCCTGTTGGTTTTATTTGTGCTTTAATCAGTTGCAGTCTGGCAGGAGTGATAACACACCATGGTGATTCTCTCTTAGCCTGCTGTGCTGTTCACTAGCGTGTGCTTTCCTTGCCGAATGAAACCTGCTAGAAGAACCTATCACAAGGCCTACAGGGGAAGGGACCCTGGGTTCCTCAGTGCCCTGAAAACATGCAGAGGTGAGGGCTGGAGCCACAAGAAACCGGGGCGCTTGTCATCCTGCTCTACTCTCGCTGCTGCTGCCCCTAAGAGTTCCTAAACCCAAGCTTGGGTTCTCTGAGGCAGGAGGTGGGGAAAGACCCCTAGAGGCAGCCATGGTCCTTCTGGGCTGTCAGGAGCCACCAAGTCTGGGCAAAACCTTGATCCTTCTGGTCCTCACTTTCTTCATCTTTACATGGGGACACATCGCAGAGGGTTGTGAAAGGTGATGCAGGATTTTTCTCTGCCCCTTTGCTGGACTCCCAGCAGGGACGCCTAATCTACTCGGCCGGCTGTGCTCAGCCCCTTGTGGGAGGAAGCATGTGAGGAAAATGAGTCCAGGATCCAGCTGGCCACCCTGAAGACACAGGAGAAAGCTGCATGCAGAGTCCATGGCCAGACCAGGCATATTGCCAGGAGAGGAACATGGTGGTACCCAGGCAAGGGTGCCCAAACCCCAAATCTCCAGAGGGGGTGTCAATGTGCTAATTAGCTTTTTCAGTTCCATCGTCCACAGTCCAGTGGACGGAGGTGTGTTAGTAGCTCGGTCAGCCCCTGACCCTGTAGTGTGGGGCAGCTGCCTTCCACCTTCAGGGGCAAAGGGCCAGTGTGACAGCTTTCTGGTACCCACACTCAGTGGGTCCCAAGCTCTAGTCCAGCATCCAAGAAGAATGAGGTCATGCTTGATGATTGAAGATGGTGAGGGTGGAGAACTGTATTGAGCGATGGAATCAGTTCTCAGCAGAGAGGCTAGCTGGAGAGCCGATGAGAGTGGCAGGTCATCTTCTCCCGAAGACAGGAAGTCTCTTCCCTGAAGCCAGGCCATTTCCCCTCCTACCAGCTGAGCCTGGGGTCTTTAGAGGCACAGAATGAAGAGGTGAAGAATTACAAAAAGCATGAAGGAGGGTTGGTCCCTGTGAAATCTATCTTGCTTTGCCAGCTAGTGATCATCGAAGTGACGCTCCCGCCTTCCCACAGAGACTGGGAGACAGGGGTCCTCTCTTCAGACGTCAGCTGGAGCAGACAGGAAATTCTTGGGAATCCTTGAGATTTTTCAGACAGGCCCCTTAAGTGGGGCCGGGGTCATCTTAGGGATGTTGCTTTGAGCTGTTAGAAATCATGTTTGTGTTTATTCATGACTTTAGAGGCCAAGGTGTGGCCTTGTGGTGAGGAAGGCTCTTAGAAACGTGGCTAGAGTTTGGCCAAGGACAGAACATTGTCTGCTGCTGCACCAGCTTGACCTCCCACCCCTGCTGACTGGACAGTGGGGTCTGCCTGTGCTCCAGCTGGTGTTGACATCACTGTGAGCTTGATTGCAGGTCCTTGCCTTGCCATAGGGAAGCTGGAAACATTGCTTTCTGTGCTGAGTTTCTTTCCATACTGTGTTTAGTTAAGGTTTGTTAAGGAAGAAGCATCTGTGGCTCCTCAAGGCACCTAGTTACCAGTGCTGCGAAGCGGAGAAACCACTAAATTAGACTTATAGAAATCTGTGTGTGTGCATGTGTGTGTGCGTGTGCATATGTGTGTGATTGCATATGTGACTTTCACATGCAGGAGGGACTGGGCTTACTAGTTCCATGTGGAAGCCAGCCCGTCAGAATGTTAATGTTAAACCTCAGGGTAGTTGGAAATGTTGATGAGTACTTGCATGACATTTCTCAGGCTGGTCATGTTAATGGATCAAGCGTACCCTGGCAATCCAGTCAGCCCCGGTCTACTCAGTGAAGCCCGTCTAGAGAGAATGCTAGAGAAAACTCACCCCAGCGTGGGAAGAAGTTACCGTTGTCTGGGATCTTAATTGTGTGCTTTGAAATATCACATAATCAGCTCTGAAGTGATAGTCGGGACACCCCTGAAGAGGCCCCTTTGCATCTGCAAACCCCACAGTACTCAGGCATAGAAAGCAGGAGAGCTGGTGGCCCCAGGGCAGCAGAGAAAAGCAAAGGCAGCGGCAGAGGGAGCAACTTCGTCCTTTCCCTAGGACAGTCCTGTGTCCTGCCAGCTGGGGACCAGGCTGGCAGCTGCTTCAGTGCTTTATTGGAAAGAGCAGAAGAGTTCATTTAAATCGTGGCTGCCCATTGTTGCAATCTGCCTGTTGGTTGGTTGTTTTCTTTCTTGCGACCTTCCCCATTCCTGCTTCCAGATATGTTCCCCTTGGCACTCACAGTGAGAGGAAACCTGGGACGTTGGGGACGGCTCCACTGAGAAGGGAGCTCTTCTCCTTCTGGGGCTTTCCCTTCCTGGTGTTACCCTGACTCTCCTTAAACCAAACCTCGGTAGAGCGTGCTCAACTGGAGGCTATGTGGCTGCTCGTTCACTGTCACTCTTAGTGTTTGCTGTTTCTATATTGGCTCACCCTGTTTCAAATCTGTCAAAATACCACTTTCCAAGCAAGACCACAGCACGGTTATACTGAATTTCAGTCATGAAAATCTAAGCAGCCTTACGTGGTCAGGCAAACTTGCCCTTACCCTCAACCATTATCCAAGACTCATCCTCATCTCTCGTATCCATTTAGATAAATCTTTGTTCCTGGTGTAAAATGTTCACACTTACTATGTGAAAAAAATCTCTTTGGAGTTGAAATGGGAGAAGATCCCTTATCCCCCTCGCAGGGCGTGCGATGAGGGTGTGGCTCGCTTCTTTGGTGGCCCGCTGCTCAAACCTCTAGGAGAAGCAGGCAGATGGGCAGGGTGTGGGGCTCCGACCCCACCGCAGCATCGAGGGGTGAATGTTTACAGCAGCTGAACTGGCAGTGGGCGTGTGTTACCGTGTGATCTTCCAGTTTGGGCATCCCTAGGCAGCTCATGTCAGTCAGCTCAATTAGACTCTCTGCCTTATCCCAAGGACAGAGGGCTTTCTGTAGAGGGTTCTTGCCTTGGTATACTAGGAAATTTGGATTACACATGGGCTTGGAGAATAAGTACAAGATTTTACCAAGTGCAGGTAGCTCTCAGCAAGGTGAATGGGGAGCCAGAAAGGGGATGGAGTGGGAAGGTGGTCCTTCCCATGGAGTTGGGGTGCTCCACAGCTGAGCTCTCCTCGGACCATTCTGGACAATCTCTGGCTGATGGTCTGCCAGTATCTGCTGGTGCCTGTCAGTGTGCTCTTCCACCGATGTGTTTTTCTCGATGTCCAGCTGCTTGTCTAGTGCCCACTAGGGTCTCAGGATTTTTATAGGCACAGGATGGGGGCATTGTGGGCCAGGGCAGTCTTGGAAAATATAATATTTGGGCATGAAAACAGAAATGCCTGTCCCTACTAGGTCCATGGGCACAGGCCCGAGGGTGTAGCCCTCATCAGGGACTCCCCCCCTTCTCCTCCCAGCACTTTCCTTCCCCACTCCCTTATCAGAATCAGATATTTGCTTGTCCACTGACCCATCCCAAGGGATGAGAATCGTGCCTGGCTCCTTTGGGACCTCAGTAGGTGTTTGTAGGAGAGGTGGGTGAACCAGGGTCCCATTAGGCCAGGTAGAGACACTTCAGGCTTGTGGTGTGGCCGTGGAGAAGTGGCTTCACTTCTTTATGCCTCAGTTTGCCCAGCTGTGAGATGACAAAAAGAAAATGTGTGCAGTCACATGCCATGATTATAACCTCTGTGAGCCCCCTCTCCCTTGACGTTGCGCTGTAGAGAAGCTTGACAGGTCCTGTCCAGATTGCCACCATTGAGAAACAGACACCACTCAGACAACAAAGCTTCTGGAATCAACCATTCCTCAGTACGTCTAAACCACATTTGTATGTTTCCACATATCTCCTAAGTAAAGTATCTGCCTCATGTCAGCCTCCTTCAGGAGCTCCCTTGGGAAGACCCCAAGGTAAGAGCATTTGTGGTACTCTTGACTCACCATAGTGCTGCAGGTGAACATCTCATCAGACGCTTGGTCACCACACCTGCTGCTACTGATGTGGTCAGTTTGTCAACACTAAATTCTCCTGTGCAGTCCTTCCAATATACAGATCTCTTCCAATATACAATATCCTCTCTGTTCCTTGACTTTCACTCAAATGAGCTCCCTGTTTCAGTCTCTTGCTCCTGCTGAATAATAATTGCCCAGAGGTATCCCTCAAGGTCAATCTCTCCTTCCTGTCTTTGTTAATAGAAGCCCCTCCCCCATACGCTGCATATACCCACATGCAGGTGGATCCCTTCTGGACAGGGCTTCTGTCCTCCCAGGCTGAGGTCTGGCCTATGGGGTGCGAGCCTGTGCCCTCAATGCTGAGCCTTCAAGAGGCAGCTGCTCTTTCCTCTTCCTCTGCCCACCCCTGTGGCTGCACCAAGGCCTGGCCTTAGTGAGCAGCTGCAGCCCCTTGGGCAAGGGTCACCTCCCAGGGGAGTGGAGGACCACGATGGAGGTAACCGAGCCTGGTGGCCTGGAGCAGGACCACCCTCCCCTGCTGCACTGTTGCCCACCAGCTCAGAGTCATACAAAGGGAACTGCCCCCTCCCTTGTTAAGCCATGCCTACTGGGTCTAGTTGGTGCAGCTCAGCCACTTTCGGAGCTCTTATATACCTCACCGGTGATGCCTCGCTCCTGAACACCCCTCACCAGACAGGCCATGCCTCTTGTCATACAGCTCCTGTGCTTCAGAACCCACACTGAAGTTGTCCTTCTGTCTCACTGGGTGGCTGGTCTTCCCACCACTCACTGCTCATGACCCTGGAGTCCCCACCAGGCCAAAGTCCATGGCAGTGCTAGAACCCTTCCCTCACCGGCCCCTGAGCTGCCTTGCTTCACCCTCTTCCCCCATACTGTCCTGGTCACCCCAGCCTGGATACCCCCAACTCTTGACCCACTCTGCACATGGAGCTGAGCAGTTAAATGCTACCTCAAGATCCCATGTTCTCACTCTACAGTGTGCTCACCTAAGGATGGTACACATACTTACACCTGTCCCTGGGTCATTTGCTCCCCTCCTCCAGGACACCAGGTTCACATCCCCTCCAGTCTCCTCCCGTATCCTCCATCATCCTGCCCCACACTCCATCTGGGACCTCAGACTAAAGGGAAGGAAACAATGACCAACCTTTTCTCTTGCCAACATCTCCCTGTGCTTCCATCCCCCGGCTCTGCCCTCCCTCCCATCACAAGGGGCAGACGATCTCGCGCCTCTAGAGGAGCCTTTGGAAGTCATTATTTTTTCCATATAAGTGACCCATTTTGCCCTGTGGTTCCTCTTATTTTTCTGGCTGGGCTTCCTCTGCCTCTGCCTCTCTGCTCTTGGTCATTCTGGTATTCAGAGATTTGCAGCCAAAGATATCCCTGCCTTCTGCTGGGTCCTGTATTCTACACTTAACTCTTTCAAACACAATTTCATACACCCATGCTGGCAAGAGCACTGTGAGCTGGAAGAAAAGTGCAGTCCAGCAGCAGAGGGCCAGTCTAGGGGAAGCTGATGTATCCACAGAAAGCAGAATCGTGAGACTGAGGCTGCCCCAAACCCACTTCAGTAAAACCTGGGACCTCCGTCCAACGGCACCCTTTGACATGTGGACCTCGTGTTCTGGAATGTTCATATTACCCTCTGAAAGAGGAAACTTTGAGACACTACAGAAGCCTCTCTGTGAACCCACTGCCATGCTTTCCTAGCTGGGAGAATCTTAAGAAAAGTCAAGTGGATCTCCCCACCCCCAATCCATCGCCCACAAATAGCAGGAGCCTGATCCCAAGTGGGGCTGAGGAAGTTTCTGTCTCCCAGGAGAAACAAGATCTCCAGGCTCTCTTCCCACAAGTCTCCCGTGTTGGAATTATTTCTGCAGAGTGGTTTGGTTGGCAGGCATTATGTCCATGGGCCAGAGAAAGACAAAGGCGCTGGGCGGCACTGCATCTTGTCAAAGGTGCAGCAGCGATACTGCCTGCCTCTGTGGGCTCAACCCTGCCTCCCCACTTCAGTGTGATCCAGGTCTCCTGTCTCCAAGTATAAGGTGAGGATTTCACGTAAACGCTCTCAGGTGTGATAAACACTCACTAAATCTTGGCTCTGATTGTTGTTGCTGTAAAAGGAGAAACAAATTATTTAGGGGCAAACCAACAGCTGATGCCTCCCTAAATGTTCTGCAGATCCCAGAGCAAAGACCTCTGAGCCCACCACCCCACGCTGCCCTGCCACGGCTTACCACTGCAGTGGGCTCTGCCAGAGGAGGATAAGCAGGACCCTCAAGCTCTCTCTGCCTCTCAACTCCAGATGGAGTCTCACACTGTCACCCAGGCTGGAGTGCAGTGGCTCAATCCCAACTCACTGCAACCTCCGCCTCCTGGGTTCAAGCGATTCTCCTGCCTCAACCTCCTGAGTAGCTGGGATTATAGGCACGCACCAACCACACACAGATAATTTTGCATATTTGGTAGAGACGGGGTTTCACCATGTTGGCCAGGCTGATCTTGAACTTCCAACCTCAGGTGATCTGTCTGTCTTGGTCTCCCCAAGTGCTGGAATTACAGGCGTGAGCCACTGCGGCTGGCCCCACTTAATTTTCTTAATTTTAAAAAAAGAAAACAGTTACGTATCTAGTCTATAAAGCAAAACTATCCATGCAAAACACAGAATTATGAACCTACCTTGAATATATTAATTCTTGCGGATTGTTGATTTATTATATTATTTTATTTTAACAATTGAGTTCGGAACATAGGTTTTAATTTAAAATGTTTCTTTACTTTTCTTCTGAAATGTAAAATATTTCTAGTATGTCCTGGACACTAACCATTTTTGGTTCCTGATTAAATGGGCAGGAAACCCATGTTCCATTTCTCTGAGGATGGAGTGTGCATCTTTCTTATCAGATTCTGTCTCCCCTCGAGGCTGTCCCGGCCTCTTGGCTGCGGGTGCTCCGAGCTGTGTCCTCAGCAGCCTGGCAAAGCTGGAGCCGCAGCCCTAAGGGAATGGGCAGTGCTCTCCTTCCCACAGTTCGTGCTCTGTCTGCCACAAGTGGGGCTCAGTGGGGTGTAATCTCGTGTTTCATGTTCAAGTTGAAGGAGAGTCCCACAAGGATTGGGGAGTGCGACCTGTAAAACATTTTAATCCACAGCCTTCTCATGTTTAACTTAAATGAAAAAGGAAACCTGCTGTGCTGGCTGGTGCCCCAGCCTCCTCCTCAGCACCCAGAGGCTGTCCTGCCTCTCAGGCTCCCGAAATTGTATTGCCAGATGGAGTCCCCTAGGTTATAAATTGCTGCAGGGGGCAGGGTGTTAGGTGTCCAGGATTCTTCTTGCTGGAGATTCTCTTAAAACATCTGTGCAGCCTCAGTCAGCAGGAGTATCCTGGAGAAATAACAGGCGTCAGCAGTTCCCACCTGCTCCTCCAGCTCCTGCTCCTCCCTCACACTGAGCCTCCTCCCTGTGCTGGTGTGGCCCAGACAGGCAGCCCTGGGCCCTCCCGAGGCTGCCCCGCCTCCATCTGCATTCCGGCAGGAATCAGTCATTTTTATCACTTGCTTTTGAGACAGGGATGATAAATCACACAAACATTTATTCCCTTTACGCTTCTCAGTTTATCTAAATGAAGTGGCTCTTCAGACCATTCATCTTAAGTCTCGTTTTCTGAGCATTAACACTAGTCACACACCTTCCTGGACAGGGGATTGAAGATACAAGAGGAAATGATTTCCAGATGGTAAATGGAGACTTCCCCTCTGTTGTCAGGACTCTTCTGGGGATGCCAAATAAGAGTCTAGATAACACCTGGTAAGCGTCTGGGTCACGTATCGTGATCAAACGCTTTGCTTTCTCTGTAGCCCTGTCTCCACGTGGTATTTGGATGCTTTATTCTTCTTGCTTATACAAACCCATTAGTGGAATAATTCCTTTTACAACCAAGATACATAAGTCCGTAGCTCTGCCGGCTGCATGCACACTAGAAATGAAAGAGAGGACTCAGCTGGCAGCTTTATTTGCACTGCTCTCCTATAGAAACACGTGCAATGAAAAGAGGGGAGAAATTTCCCTTTCTGATGTTTCCTATCTCTCTTCAGTGTGAGGCCCTGAAAATAATTAGCCACCCAGTAATGCGCAGGTTACCAAGGGAATGAAAAGAAACCTGGTTGCTGAGATGGTGTTTGTCTAGGAGAGGGTTTCGCTCACAGGAATGCTGGAGAAGTGAACAGCTCCGTGCATTTGATTATCCAAGTAGCTCAGTGCTCCCAAGCAGTAGGATGGGCTTCCTGGGGCCCGCGTAGCCCATGGGCTCCCTGCTCAGAGGAGCCTCAGGTGTGATTTTATTCTCTGCTGATGCTGATTACAAAGGATTTTTAACAAGGGACCTGGCACATTGGTTTTGCACTGGGACCCATGAATGGCACAGCTGGGGTGGCAGGCAGCCCCACTTCTGTGTCAACATGGCTCTCTGAAATATGTGGGGATTGTATTAGGATGCTTGCTGTTTTAGCAACTCTACTGTGCATTCAGTCCTCGAGCTCAGGAAGCTGTTGCACACTGTTGTCAAATCCTGGCTGTGAGCACAGGCAGCCATTCTCTGCTGTTACTTTCTTTTTGCTTCCGCGATGAGTGCCAGTTTTCCTGAACTTTGGATTACAAGCAGGGGAAAGAAGTAACAGGGGACCTTCCAGAGTCATTAGAGATTTTTTCTCTACATCCCAAGGCTTTCCTGCTCTGCCGGGAGAGAGCCCAGTGGGGTGGACACAGGACTATGTGTCTCACCTGCAGAAGCCACCTTGCTGAGGCCTATCTGATCGTCCTTGGGTGACCTGTTTGCCCACCACTGTGCCCTTTGCAAAGACAGCTCACCAATCTCAGACTAATCAGGGAAACCAGAAGTGCTATGGAGCCTCCAGAATGAATGCTGGGCCTGGCACAGTGGCTCACGCCTGTAATCCCAGCACTTTGGGACGAGTGGATAGCTTGAGCTCAGGAGTTCAAGACCAGACTGGGCAACATGATGAAACCCCAGCACTGCCAAAAATACAAAAAAATTTGCTGGTGTGGTGGCACACACCTGTGCTCTCAACTACTTGGGAGGCAGAGGTGGGAGGATCACTTGAGCCCAGAGGCAGAGGTTGCACTGATTGCACCACTGCACTCCAGCCTGGGCCGCAGAGTGAAACCCTGTCTCAAAAAAATAAACTAAACTAAAACTAGAGAGAAACACTGTCAGGGAGCTGTTCAGCTACAGTGTGACGTCACCAGATCAGGTCGGAATGCTGCTACTTGAAACCGTCTAATCACTTCAAATGCTGATTCTGAGGCATAAAAGTGATACTTTACTATATATCCCCTGGGGAAAACGTCACTTCACGCCAAAACAATGAGTTTGCAACGGATTTAATCAGGTACAGACATTGGCCTACATACGTCTCTAATGAAAGTCTACAGACAAACTCGACAAACCATGAGCCAGACTAAGAGGACATATTTCATGAAGCACTGGAACGTTAACATAAGCATTTTAGGAGCCAAGGGGACGTAACATCAGCTTTCTAAATCTGAATGTGTCGTTGTACATCTAGAAGTGTGCCTTAAGTCATTCTGCAAAGTATTTTGTACTTTGGGCTTTTATTTTTCATTTGATTTTCATTTTGTTGTATGTGTATGTGTTTTGTCTTATTTACTTACTTGTAAAGACTATGTTTTTCCAGCAGTTTTAGCTTCATAACAAAATTAAGCAGAAAGTAGAGAGTTCCCATCTATTTCCTAGGCCCATGCACATCCTCCCTTCCTCACCATCAACATTCCCCCACCAGAGAGCTCCATTCGCTAAAATTTATAAGAACCCACATCGACACGTCCCTGTCACCCAAGTCCGCAGTTTACATGGGCGTTCACTGAGTGTCGCACATTCTGTGGGTGTGGACAGACGACCCACAATGACATTGACCCACCGTGGTAGTATAACACAGAGGAGCTTCACCGCCCTGCGGATCCTCCGGGCTCTGCCTGTTCATCCCTCCCTCCCCTCAGCCCTGGCAACCACTGACCTTTTTACTGTCTCCAGAGTGTTGCCTTTTCCAGAATGTCATAGAGTTGGAATCACACAGCGTGTAATCTCTTCAAATTGGCTTCTGTCACTTAGTAACATGCATTTACGTTTCCTCCATGTCTTTTTGTGGCTAATATTTTCTTAGCATTGAGGAACATTTATTGTCTGGATGTACCAGTTTCATTTATTCAGTCACCTGCTTACAGATATCCTGGTTGCTTTACTTTTAGTATATTTGTAGAATTTTATATATGTGTGTGCATGTGTGTGTGTATAAATATATACATATATATACACATGCATACATACATACACACATATGTGTATGTATATGTGGTACCTTGCAAACTTAAGAACGTGTCTGGTTTTCAGGAAACTTAGGTGGTTATTTAGGCTAAATCAATAAATCCATCATAATGTTTTTATTACTCTGTTTTCTGGGACTCGTTGTGGTTGGCTCTAAAATTCACTAGGATTCCCCACACTCAGCATAACTGTCTCCTAATAATTAAAACCATGGCGTATGCTTCAGATATTTTGGAATGAGAACACAGCACAAGCTGGTAGATAGATAGAATAGATAGACTGTGGTACAAACCTATTTATATTTTTGTCCATGCAATTACTGCAAATGATTGTAATACTAATAAGTACTTCCTGAAATATTTGTTGAAAACTGCACGTTTCATTCAGAATCAAAGTTCTGGGATCGGAGGGAAGAACACAGTATACTGTTTTAGATACAATGAGACACCGTTGCTCTATTCTCTGACCCATCAATAATTTAGAATTGAGTTTCTACATTTCCAAATGTGGGAAAGCTTCAGGGTAAATTTGTTCTGATACTTAAAATGTTCTTATGTTGAAATAAAAGGAAGTTTTAAAGTTATCTTATTTTTGACATTTTTGAGACTTCCTTTATGGCTTAGCAATGAGAGTTTTTGTAAATATTTCCCGTGAGAATTAAGGAATGTGTTCTGAATAGGGTTATTCATGTGGCAACTAGATCAAATTCATGAGTTATTTATTCAAATCTGTTATGTTCTTATATTTGTCTGCTTTCTCTGCTTCTGAGAGAAGTCTATTAAACTCTCACATTATGATTGATTCTTTTTTCGTTTCTTCTCTCAGTTTCACTTTATAATTGACTTTAAAATTCCACTTTGTATTGTTAGTTATAGTTTCCATGTGAATTGTTCTTTTATTATTAAGTAATGACCATCCTTGTTTATAATATTGCTTTCCAATTTACTATTTATTTTGTCTGAAATTAATATCATGAGCACTAGCTCCATAATAATAATTATTATTAATTTTTGACCTGGCTTACGTTTGTTAATTCTCTTTATTTTTAAATGTTTGTGTCATTAAGTTTCTCTATGTCTTTAGCAAATAGTATTCTGCTGGGTTTTGATTTTATCCAGTGAAGAATCTATCTCTTTTTTTGGAGACAGATTCTCCTTCTGTTGCCCAGGCTGGAGTGCAGTAGTGTGATCTCAGCTCATTGCAACCTCCACCTCCCAGGTTCAAGCGATTCTCCTGTCTAAGCCTCTCAAGTAGCTGGGATTACAGGCAGGTGCCCCCACACCCAGCTAATTTGTGTATTTTTAGTAGAGATGGGGTTTTGCCATGTTGGTCAGTCTGGTCTTGAACTCCTGACCTCAGGTGATCCACCCATCTCAGACTCCCAAAGTGCTGGGATTACAGGCATGAGCCACCACGCGCGGCCAAATCTATCTTTTTTAACATAAGCGGAATCTGTTCTCATGGAATGTGGTTATATTTATTTGGATTTAGGTTCACCAATTTATTGTGTGTCTTCTATTTACCAGGTCTTCTTTTCTTCGTATCATATCATGTCTTTATTCTCTTCCATTTCCACTACTGCTAGAAGTGATAAATTTTTCTATAAGACAGACTTTAATATAAATTACTGTAACTTGTTAATAACCAGGATTACTCACACATGATTTATCTTAAAACTCTTAGAAATAAGTAATTTTTACAAAGACCTAAGTGAACTGCGATGAGCTTGAACTGAAGATTAAATCTCTTTGCAGTTCTGTGATGCAATATTGCTAGATTTTCTGTGCACCATCCTTCAAAGGGTGTTGGAATGCAAGCAGGCCAAGAGCCAGGGGCTACACAGCAGACATACTAGCAGGGAAGGTCTCTGGGGAGGCTGGGCCAGCAAGCACAAGGGATGGCTTCCCTGACTCACACAGTGGGACTGCTCACATTTGGAGTGGGGTCAGCCAGGGCTATTGAACCTAGAAAGAGAACCCAGCACAACTGACCCCAGAAAGGGAACGTCTCCCTCAGAGTATGACCACTAGCCTCATTTTTCTCTTTCTTCTTGTCAAAAACAAGAAACGAAACAAAACCAAGAAAAACGCAGAGGAAAAAACTGCTTCATTAACCCTGTGTTTAATAAGAATAAGTATGTTTGTGTCACTGATTCCTTTCAGGATTCTCATGCAGGCCTCATTTTCGAGAGCATTGAACTCTGTCAAAGAGAACATGGCTGAACTTTGCGTCTTTGAAACGTGCGTTGATTCTGAAAGTCACAGATCCTAAATGTGTTTGACATGAAATTTATGAAGACGTCACTAATTTAGAATTTGTGACTTTCAGTGACAGAGTCGGATTGAAATATCCCCTTATGCTGTCTCCCAGCAAGAAGTTTGCTAATGTAATTTAAAAGAACAATCAAATGTCAGTAGAAGGCCAGATGCTACAATCACATCACAGAAGGAAACCAGGCTTCCTCCCTGTTCAATGAGACAGTTTATCAGGGAGATTATGTATACTACAGTATGTGTTCAGTTACTCAGCAGATAGTTACTGAGTGATGGACACCCCAGCACCCGCCCCGTACTAGCTGGTTTGGAAGTGGCCTCTGAGCTACAGGGCCAGGCAGCTAGAGAGGGTTGGTTGTTCACCAGGCCGACCAGTGAATGCACAGAATCATTTCAGGGTTTGCTCCATGAATGCAATCATCAAAAAGGAAGACCACAGTCTCCTAGAATGTGTGGGGTTTGTGTGGACCCAATGCAAGGTAACAACCCATGCAAGAATTCCCCTCTCAGCTCCAGCCACCCACATTGTCCCAGGGTCTGATTTTGTTTTATGCCAAATGAAATTCTAGTAATTAGGACTTTTTCATTGTTTTGATGTATTCATGATGTATTTCCTTAACTTACAAAGACTAGGCCAGCTGTGGTGACTCACACCTGTAATTCCAGCACTTTGAGAGGGTGAGGTCAGAGAATTGCTTGAGGATAAAAGTTTGAAATCAGCCTGTGCAGCACAGTGAGAACCCCATGGACACAAATTGTAATAATTTTAAAAATTAGCCAGGTGTGATAGCACGCATCTATAGTCCCAGCTACTGAGGAGGCTGAGGCAGGAGGATTGTTTGCACCTGAGAGGTCAAGTGTGTAGTGAGTATCATCATGCCACTGTCCTCTAGCCTGGGTAAACAAGACTCTGTCTCAAACAAAAACAAAAATAAAGACTAAAGAGACGAATCTGTTTAAATTGTTACAATTTAACATTTAAACTAAAGCCAGGTTTTTGTTTTCACATCTATGATATCAATTAACTTTGATTACTTAGTCACCACATGAACACTCTTTGAAACATTGTGTTGTACTTTAAAGCCAGCTATCAGAAGTCCCAGTTCCCTGCCCGGCTACCCACCCGACTCCAGCCTCAGTGATCCGGTGCTGAGGATTGCGGTGACTTTCCTTCTCTGTTCTGGTATCCTGCTATTTGGAAATAATGTGCATGATAGCCGTTTTCCTATTTATTGAATTTAAAGATTACCCTATTATCCATTGCAAGTGAGGACTCGGCCTTTTTGTGGCACTTTTTATCAGTTTTCTGTCACTCAGCTCTCTATCACCAGCTTCCTGTCCCTCTGTCCTGCTTATGTGACTGGAGCCCACAGTTACTCATTGTCATCACTGCTCATTATTGCTGCTGGCTAAGCAGAGCGGCTTGATTCCGCCTCCTTTCATGTATAAAATGTTGTTTGTGTAAAAGCTAATGATTGTCTGACTTTTGTTTGCTTAGGTTTGTTATATAAACTCCAAAAGACATATTAAGTTCATGGACTCAATTAACAAATATAATTGAGTGTCTACTATGTGCCAGGCCCTTGGGATGCCTTAGTGAATAAACAGACAAAGCTCCCCGTCCTGGAGGAGGGTGTGTTTAAGTTGGGGTGACAGAGTCAACAATATAGTGTATCTTTAGACAGTATGCTTAGTTAGACTTTATGTTTATTTCCATTTTTATTTGGAGATGTTTATAACGTATTTTAAATGATAGTATATTTTATAAAGTGATAAGTGGCATGCATTAAAAAGGAAAACAAAAACAAGGGGAAAAACAAATGGGGGTAGAAAGGGAGATTCGAATTCCAAGAGAAGAAGGTGCAGGTTGTAGGATAGGCTGAATGAGAAAGAGCTGTTTAAACAGGTCAGGAGGAGGTGAGCATGTGAAATTCCACTCAGTATTGCCCCGACAGCCCAATCTCTCCCTCCTTTTGTTCCTGCACTCCTCATTCACAGTGCTGCCATCCTTGTTCCAGCCTGGGACTGTCACCCCCTGGAGCTTCCTGTGTGTCTCTGCCATGCTGAGCACCTAGTTTTTGGATGCCAGGCATCGTCTGTTTGTGGGAAACACAGAAGCAGTCTTCTGATTGCCTCTGAGGCTTCTCAACTAACAGATAGTTAGAGAACAGAATTCTGGGGTAGAATTCACTTTCCACGGGAGTTTTAGTGTGATGTCCTTGTCCCCCATCCACTGCGGCTACTGGGAAGTCCATTGCTACTGCAATCCCCACTCCTTCATTTGGGAATGTTCTTTTTTTTATTTTCCTCTCCTCTTTCTGGAAGTTTAAGGGACGTTTACTTGCCTCTGGTCTCTGAAGTGCTTTAATGGCTTTGTATTTTCACTCATTTGATGAGTCCACAGTGGTTCCTTTTCATTTGGGGAAAAAAGGTTTTACTAATTCTCTCCTTCATTTGTTTATACTCTTGCCTTCTGAACTCTAACACAGCAGACAAATGCTGTGATGTGCTTTCTTTTCAAACGTCCATCTCTTTGTCTTTTTCTTCTGGAAGACTTGTTTTTAATTTCATCTTCCAGGTTTGCTGCTTTTGATTTCGCTTTTGTTGTTTGTTTTATACCTGACTGTCTTCTTTTACATTTTCAAATGCTCGTTTTCTTTTCTAATCTTTGTTTCTTCTCTTTTAAGGCATCCTGCTCTACTTGTTTCCCTATAAAGACACTAGAGTTGTTTGTCTTTCCTTTCCTTCCTTCCTTCCTTTCTTCCTTCCTTCCTTTCTTCCTTCCTTCCTTTCTTCCTTCCTTCCTTCCTTCCTTCCTTTCTTCCTTTCTTCCTTTCTTTCTTTCTTTCTTTCTTTCTTTCTTTCTTTCTTTCTTTCTTTCTTTCTTTCTTTCTTTCTTTTTTTTGAAGTTTTTGCTCACCCTTTGCGCCTTTGTTGGCTAGCGGTCTCCAACCCTCGTGAGCAGCCTGGCTTGGGCAATAAACTGTCTGGTCCTCAGCACATCACCCTCGTGCTCTGGGTAGCCATCACGGCAGTTTACTGTAGCATCTTGCCAGACACACTGATTTGTTACTGTTACATATTATATTTGTGTTATGTAACGTAGTTTCCCTTAATAGATTCTTGTTTACGTGACACACTTGGAAAGTTTCTAATACTCTAAAATTATGAAATATTTACTCATATTCTCTTCAAACATTTTGATTACTTTAAATATTTGATTTTGATCAAAATGTGATTTATTTTGACATAAGGAATGAAGTATAATTGTCCCAATTATTCTTCTAGTGCCCAACAATCTGTTCCAACACCATTTATTGAAAAATTCACTTTTTCTGCATTGAGTTGGATGGCCAGCCATCTCCTCATTTAAATCCATGTGAGGTTCACGAAGCCTGGCTGTCCTTCCCCGCCCTTCGCTGTGGTGCATACTGGCTTCTCCTCCCTGCTGTCTCATCCCTACAGTGATTCCTAAAGTTTACTCCCCCAGAGGGAAAGCCCACCTCTCAACACTTGTCTTTCTTAGAAGGTTTAGGGTCTTCCTGAATGTTTTTCCCAGAAGAATTTTATATTCTTGTTGTCAAATTTTAAAATGAAAAATAATCTTCCTGAAATTTTGGTTGGGATTACACTGTATTATTAGACAAATTTAGACAAAGTTGAAATCTCAAAAACTTGGAAGCTACCTATCAGAAACCATTTTTTAAATTTTTTACTTTATTTAGTCATTGGTTTTCTAAAGAACACAGTTTATAGCTTTATTTATATAGGGGAATATGAGTGTTTTTATTTTTTTCTGAATAATAATTTTATTAATATTGGGAATAAAATTTTATATTTTATTTAGAATTATTTTTATAGAGCAAAACATTCATTTTGCAGCCAGGTGCTAAAATTCTATATTTTTACATTTTTTCAATCAATAATCTTATATTTTAATATCATAAGTCAATACTGATAATGTTGTCTTCCCTCTCTAGTGTTTATATCTCTTGTTCACCCCTGCCCTTGGTTTAATAGCAATGGCACATATTTCTAGAACAATACTACAATGCATTCTTTCCTATCTCTCATCTCAGTTGGAATGTTTCTGCATTTTCACAATTAAGTGCTGGCTCTTCATTTCATATGTATTGCCTATTACATTGTAATTGGTTCATCCAATTATGGAAGCATTCACTTATTTCCATCTTCTCAGCATGACTAAATTTTTACTCATAGCTTTTCTCCTACATTATTCTACAATGGCCTTGGAGAGATTGTAATAAAAGAAGTTGACAAATATGTTTTTTAAAGTTTGTGAGGGTCTGTACGCAGCACAAGGAAGAGACCCATGCCCCTACCCCCAACTCATCCCCAGAAAGTCTACAGGACACTGTCACCTCAGGCTCTGTGGCTACCAATTCTTGGTAACTTTTTCTTTCATCAAGAAGATTGGCTCTGTCCACTCACGCAGGATCCTGGCCTTAATAGGCAAAAGGTGTAAACTCACAAGACCACATAGTCACAGAGGATGCTGAGTGTTGACTGATGTTCTGTGTCTTTGTGTTAATGACACTGTGTTAGTCCCATCACTGAAGAACACTTGAACCCATTCGCACTTTCATCACTCAAAAGAAGTGAGTAGTCATGAGTTACATTAGTGAAGAAAAGCACATCTCATTCTATAACTTTAGGTGAATGAGGCTTGGGGTGTGTGAGTAATTAAACCATCCTTGTACTCCTGCAATGAGTCACAGTTGATCTTTATGTATTCTTTAATGGTCTGGTGGCTTCAGTAGTATTTTCTTTATAATTTTTATACATTTCATAAGATTGGTCTATGATATTACTTGTGTGTTACCTTTCAAAAGATGTCTTTCATTGTTTCATCTAAGTTTACTTCTTATTTGGATGAGTTCATTTTTTTTAACCTTTTCTTTTATAGCTTTTGCGATATGACTTTCCTCTTTTTTGTACCCTTTGGTTATTTGGTAAACATACACTATATTTCTAACACTATTACAATTTAAAATCATATGCTTATCCCACTCTTTCTTCACTTATTAATGTTACAAATTAAACTAAAGCCGTTAAGACCTTTTGCAACATAGACTAATAAATTATGCCAACTGCACCACAGCTAATTTTATTCATGAGATACCAGTACAATATATTCTCCTCATTTTCCCTTCATTTTCCGGAAAGATGTTTTTAAGAGCAATAGATAAATATGACATTTTCAACATGATTCATTTGATAAGTTTAATGACGTAATGGCTGAAGTTTTACTTAGGAAGTTGACTCCAAAGAATAAAACAGTAACTGTTGTTTAACTAATTACTTAGCTGACTAGACTAAATATCTAACATTATTTAAATATTTTAAAGAGTTTTTATAACTTATATCTGCTCATACGTAGAACCCACTTGATGGGAAAAACATTCAACCAGTGAGTACCTAAGACTTAGTAAGAAAATCAGAAATAATCAATGAAGGTGTCTTGAAGAAGACTGAAGACATCTGAAAAGGAGTTTCAAGGGACGGGAGCCAGGAGGTTACATAAATGTTGTTCTACCTACTCAGTGTGTTCATTTCCCGGATCTGAGGAATCTCGTCAAAGTGCCACAGCGTGAAGTCCTTCCTGAAGGGAATGGAATTGCTCCAGCCTTATCAAGAAAGATGACTTGATGTCCAATGTTGGCCACGTATTCTTGGCAGAGCCCTGGCCTAACAGCATCTCTTGGCCAGAAAAACTGTCTGCAGCATGTGACGCCTTCACACCTGAGTCTCGGCATGGTAGCTACTTGAAAGCTGAAAAGAAGCTTAAAAGATCAAACTTACAGATTCTTACAAATCATTGTAAAAAGTCAAATCCTACATGGAAATGACAGTCAGTATTCCTGGGTTTGCTGTCATTCTAGCTCTTTACTTTCAATTCTTTGCCTAGACCCATCCACAGAGACCTACAGCTCATATACCTCGGTCTTCAGTCACCATTGACTGCTTTCACCAATTTCTTCGAAAGCAAGAAAGTTCAACTCCTAGTTTTGTTTAGCACGAGCAGGCTAACCACTTAGAAAGCAATGTAGAGAGCTCCAATGATGTGATCGAGATATTCTTACTGCCTGACAGTAAAGAATGAGCCTGAGACTCCAAGCAGGATATTGATGTTGATTTCACGCACGGTGTCAGCTTGCTTGCAGGTTTGATCTGTGTGAAATATGGATTTAATCCACTTCTTTGGTTACTCTCTTAAAATTCATTCAATTTATGGTGATTCCTGGTGATCTGTCACTGAAGACTTCACATAATACCTTTGTGGATGGTCCTAACTGCCCCGTCCTGCTCAGCCCGGACCCTCACAGCCCTGACAGTGGTGGAGCTCAGGAGCCTTAGGAGCCGTGTGGCTGCAGACCAGCCTCAAAGCCTCCAGGTTTGCTGCAGGAGGACACCTGGAACTCATTCTAGGAAAAACAGCTCAAAAGCCTGGAGAAGATCATTTCTAAGTATTAATCTCAGACTGAACATCCAAGAAACCTTAATACAAAAATTCCAGAAAAGCCAGAAACTAGAGAAGGAAGGAAGCCATCATTTCAAAATCCTTGTCCCAAAAGAAAGAAATCGCAGCAGGGTTGGGGCAGGGGTAGGGGTCTGTTCACTTCTGTAATAGAATGGGAAACTGACAGTGTTCCCAAGAAAACAAAGAGCCGAAGAACCGGAGCCCATCCACAGTTGCTAGTGAATCCTCCATGATTTAAATGGCATCTCGCACCTTAAGAAATGAATTAAACCATCTCCTGTCAGAAGGTCATTCATTTCAAAGAAAGAAAAATGAACCTAAGTGAGTTATAAAATGTTTAAATTCATGTTAGACACTTAGGCTTTCCCTAGAATACCGTGTAATAGGGTCCCGTGAGAGGCAGGAAAAGGCATTTCAGATGTTACAGACAATCTGTATGTACATAATGACTAAGGGAAATCTGTTTGGAAAGATCGAGGCACTGAGTATTTTGATGCTGATTCAATACTGAATCATTCAGGAATTTTCAGGAAACTGTTCTGAGTAAATAATCAGCCAGAAAGTAGAAATACACAATTTTACCAAGATTAGTGAATACTGTAGTTATCTGGGTATAAAATAGATAGCAATCACATAAATTGCAATGGTCCAATTAACATATTCAAGCACACAAAATTACTAAATACATGCATTTTTCCTAGGTCATTTTAGAGCTAAGCAATGTTAAATTATGAACTCACCTCAGACTTTTTTCCAGCTGACAAGCCAGCCTTGTAGAAGTTGTGTGTATGTGGGAGCAAGGAGGCACAGTGGCTAGGGACCCAGGCTCACTGGGCCTCCTTCCTGATCCTGCCACTCCAGCTGTGTGATGCTGACCATCCACGACCTGCGTGGCTGCAGACAAGGTCCTCCGTGTCTCTAGCCTCAGTTTCCTAGTCCGTGAAATGAAATTCTAACCCTATCACTGCCCTGTAGGGTTGTTAAGTGGGTTGATGTGTGTGAACGGGTTACTTGGTATATATGTGTGTTTCAGAAGGTGCGAGAGCTGGTCATGTGAGTCCAGGCTCTGGAGCTGGACTTCCTGGGTTCAAATCCCATCCCACGCCACTTATGTCACC
Source organism: Leontopithecus rosalia (assembly GCA_028533165.1). Lineage (NCBI taxonomy): Eukaryota > Metazoa > Chordata > Mammalia > Primates > Cebidae > Leontopithecus > Leontopithecus rosalia. The sequence continues at coordinate 4,633,974 of CM052649.1, forward strand.
TTTCCGCACTTCACTTTAGGAAATAACAGCATCTGTCCACGTCATTGGTTTGTGGGGTAAATTAATCTAGTCAATAGAGAACAGCAGTAAGAAGCTTAGTGCCCTGCCTAGCATTGGGTGCGTCCTCCAGGTGCGCTGACTCAGCGTGGCTGTTAATAACCAAATTCACATGCTACATGGAAGGTGCGGCTGGTTTGCTCTCTTACTTGCTGCAATATTCGAAGCTGACTGCATAAGACTCATTTTGTGCCTTTAAGATTTGCTAAGACTTTGTTAGGACTTCAGGCTTTAGTATGGGGGGGGGTCGCGGGGGGGGTGGGGGAATGCAGTTGTTGCTGTTTGTTGCTGTTGCTGTTATTTCATTGTTAACATTCCCAACAGCGGGGTCCTTTGTCCCACTCTAATAATCCACGATGGCTAGGCTCGACATAGATGTCAAACTCCAACGGGTCTATCTTGGAGGGTGTCTTGGGTGTTATAAAAACACGAGTTGCTTCCTGGTTCCTACAGACATGTTCAATCCTGTTTTTTAATAAATAGAATTGGTTAAATCAGTAGGTGGCAACCTATGGTCTGTGTGTCAAGTGCAGCCTGCCATACCTGATTGTGTAAGTGAGGTTTCGTCAGAATATTCAGGCCCGTTCATTTACACGAGGTCTCCAGTGGTTTGCTCACTGATGCAGCAGGGGTGAGTCCTCGGAGCAGAGATCACCACCAGCCTGAAATATTTCCTATATGGCCCTTTAATAAGATATTTTCCAACTTTTGGGCTAGATGACAGCATCCTCCAGCAAAACGAGTATCTTAATCAAAAGTGTTAGATCGCCTTTTAATCAGGGCAAAATAACAGTGTTAATGGCCATGGATTTGCAAGCAGTTCAGAAAACCTAAACCTGGTTTCAGTCTACAGTCTTCTCATTATTAGTGTGCAAGTATCTTTTGTTGATTTAGATGATGTATTGTTTAGTACATATATATTCTCAGCAATTTGGGAAACATTTTCTTTCTCAAAAAAATTGCTTATCTTCAGGATAGGAAAATTTCGCTAGGTAAAGCAGCAAGTTAGATCTGAAATCATCAAATCTGTGTAACACAAGAGCTTGTGCTCTTGCAGCTGGCTTTCACCTGAACTGTATGAGGAAGTCATTTCTAGCCAGCTGTTAAAATGTCTAAACGAAGTCAGTGGTCTCACTATCACGGTCCATGAACTTTGCGGCAGAAGGTCCACTTCTCCCCTGGCAATGCTAATAAGGTATTGCCCAGGCCAGGCGTGTGGCTCAGTCCTGTAATCTCAGCACTTTGGGAGGTGAGGCGGGTGGATCATCTGAGGTCAGGAGTTCAAGACCAGCCTGAACAACATGGTGAAACCCTATATCTACTAAAAATACAAAGAATAGCTGGATGTGGCGGCACATGCCTGTAATCCCAGCTACTCAGGAGGCTGAGACAGGAGCCTGAACCTGGGAGGCGGAGATTGCAGTAAGCTGAGACGGTGCCGTTGCACTCCAGCCTGGGCAACAAGAGCAAACTCTGTATCAAAAAACAATAAAAAGGTGTTTCCCAAAGGCAATTCAAGCATTCGTAAAATTCTCCTTGTTTCCATGGTGCAGTAGGTTTCAGCAACTTCTCTTGGGAGTTAATCAAGTATTTAATATCATTTTTCTGTTTGAAAGATGGGATTTGTAAGAGGCACTGACAGTCTTCTCTGTCCCCTTGTAAACCTTCATGACATATTACCTGAATGGCCTGTTCTTCCCTCTGTGGCTATTTGCTCTCATTCTCTCCCCAGGCGAGGTGGAGAACACCTGTGCTGGGCTCGTCTGGCGTCTTTGAGATGGCATCACTTTCTTTTCCCTGTGTCTAAATAAATCCATCCAGTGACCGCTGCCTGAGAGCATTGTTTTCTGCATTCTTTCATCCTCCCCGTCCTTCTAATTGTAGAAATTCTAGAATTTCTTGATAGTTCTCACAAGAGTAAATATTCCAAAATCACATTATTTGCATGTAATGGTCACATCATTGCATCATTTTTACCCATGCCAGAAAATCACTAAGAGGCAATACATGAAATTCATGTCTATATCTCTGTGATTTTTTCTTTTTAAAAATTTATATTTACCAGCCACGTGTTGAGTGGTTCTTTTTTGATTTTCAGAAAGGATATGCAAAATAAGTATAAAATATTACTGCCATAGGAAAACATGGCTTTCCCTCTTGAACATAGGCTGAGGGACTGAATGTCTGGAGTCATGTGAACCACATGTGAATGAGCTCCCTTTCTCAGCTGATGTTGAGGAGGAGCAGAGGCAGGGGACAGGATGAGGAAAAGATGAAGGAATGAAATCGTGATAACCACAGTCAGCCCTTCCCCAGCACTTCCTCTCCGCTAGTCATCCCAGCCTGCCCAGCAGCCTGCCCAGCACTGCATAGGAAAGATACTGTGACCATCTCCCCTTTGTGGAGAAGAAAATGGAAATGTTGGTGTCCAGTGATTTCCTGAAGGCTTCCCAGCTGGCAAAGGTGGAGCTGAGATTGGAGCACAGGCATCCTGACCACAGAGGCACCATCTCTCCCCCCAGTCCCCCACAACACAAGGCCTCAGACACAGGAAAGGCTGTCCTCGGGCAGTCAGCCAGCCAGGGTCATGGACCAGGGCAAGGCTTCTCAAAGAACTTCTATTTGGGTTGCCCTGTTGGTGCATGGTTATAACTTGATGGATTTCTATATCCACAGGATCCACAGGCAAAAGCAAATCTGCTGAAACACGGGTATGTTATGGTGAGCCCAAAGGGAAACTTCTAGTGATGTTACTATATTTAACAAGTAACATATCTCTGTATCTGTGAATTGAGGAGGCTGATGTTCATTGTCAACTCATCAACATATGCTCAGTCCTGTGAGTTTCACAGTGGCACTGATGAAATGTCATAAAGTGTAGGTTTTGTGGACAGACAGAATGGCCCCCTCTAGTGGAAATGAGCCTCTAGTCATAGTCAAGCCACCAGCTCTCACCTGTGCAGCCTCAGAAGATTTGAGTAGAAATTTCTACTTACAGTCTAGCTTCCTCTAATGTCTTATTCATTCTGCAGTGACAGTGATCTTTAACCCAGCCTGGGAATGGTGGCTTACACCTGTAATCCCAGAACTTTGGGCGTCCAAGAGGGGCAGATCACCTGAGGTCAGGAGTTCGAGACCAGCCTGGCCAACATGATGAAATCCCATCTCTACTAAAAATACAAAAAATTAGCTGAGCAGCCACTGGGGAGACTGAGACAGGAGGAGAAAGACTTGAACCTGGGAGGCAGAGGTCGCAGTGAGCTGAGACTGCACCACTGCACTCCAGCCTGTGTGACAGAGTGGGACTCCATCTCAAAATAATAACAATAATAAAATTACAAATAAAATAAAATACAAACCCAGTATAGGCACTTCTCCAAGTCCAGCCTTCCATGGCTCTCCATTGTCATTTGCTTGGAACCCAAATGCTGTCATGTGGCCTCCATGACCCTCCAGGGGTCATGAACTCCCTGATCTCAAACTCCCGAACTCGTGATCCACCCACCTCGGCCTCCCAAAATGCTGGGATTACAGGTGTGAGCCACCATGCCCGACCCATAGTCATTCTTCATATTCAGTGAGGCCCTCGGTCGGGTGTGGCTGGGTGCATGGGCTTGTGGTGCCTGCCCCATGGGCCCTACGTGGGGTCTGTGACAGGGATAACAGACATTCCCTCATTCCCTTCAATAGAGTGAATGCTGTGGATGGAGGGAAAGGCACAGGCAGTGTGTCTCATGGTGATGGAAGCCACAGTGACCCTGTGAGTCCAGGGGACTCAGTGAAGGACACAGAGACAGAGAGGACCTTGACAGGCCATTTCCTGAGGCCTCTGGTGGTGTCATGGTTTTCTAGCTCTCTTTTAATTTATGAGATGTAATTCCTAGCATAATTTTTCTGAGGACGGCACTGGCACATTCTTAGCTTGTTGAGTGTGGCATTGAACCTGAGGACTGTCAGGAGTCACTGCCTCGTGTGGCTGTGTGTTCCCAGTTTCCTTTCTCGGTTCCCTCACACAAGTCCTTTGTGTGAAAAGAAAATACTCAGTGGGCAAAGTGGCCTCCTGCCCAGGACGAAGCCCTCAGAGGTCTTCCATGCTGTTTCCTCTTGCTTGGCAAATCAGTCTCTCTCATTTCCTTAAAATGTGTGATTTCATTCTTGCCATCCCTGTGTCACGATGCCTCCCTCCAGCACCGTCAGAAAGGAGCTGGCCGGGTTTCAGGAGCTGAGGTGGGCAGGCCTGTCCTGGAGCCTGGGTGCTGTGAGAGGGGGTTTCTCTGTCCCAAGATTATGAGCAGCTGTGTTTCCCTCCTTGCCCATGTCTTTCTGGTGTGCTTGTGGAACTTGTGTTCCTTTCCCCTAAAAGGTTAAGAGTTTACCACGTTGCTGAGGCAGGGAACACCTATAGGGCAAGACGGCCAAATAGAGCGTTTGGTAAAGGAAGCAACCAGTGGACATTTTTTTATTTTATTTTATTTTATTTTTTTGAGATGGAGTTTCGCTCTTGTTACCCAGGCTGGAGTGCAATGGCGCGATCTAGGCTCACCACAACCTCTGCCTCCTGGGTTCAGGCAATTCTCCTGCCTCAGCCTCCCGAGTAGCTGGGATTACAGGCACACGCCACCGTGCCCAGCTAATTTTTTGTATTTTTAGTAGAGATGGGGTTTCACCATGTTGACCAGGATGCTCTGATCTCTTGACCTCATGATCCACCCGCCTCAGCCTCCAAAAGTGCTGGGATTACAGGCGTGAGCCATTGCGCCCGGACCCACTGGACATCTTAGTTAGGTTACTTGGAGCAACCAAACAAACTCATAGATCTGGACCTAAAGGCAGTGACTCCAGAGATTTGGCATCCTGGGTATCTTGCCAACACAGCCCCTCTTTACTCAACAGCTGAGGGACCCTTTCCTTGGAGTTTTGAACTCCCAAGCCCCTGACACACTGGGGCTCCTGAGCATTCAGAGACATGGGGGGCAGATGCCACAGGTCTCTGTGGTTGAGCCCTGTGCCCTGGGAAATGGGGAGTCATGGAGAATTTCTAATATTATAGTAATGCTGTGTGATCACGTTCACACTGAAAACACTTCTTCCTGGCAGCAGAGTGGAGACTGGCTTTTATCAACCCAGACCCAGAAGCTAGGGGGCAATTAAGGAGCAATTCGTGTGAAAAATGACAGGGATCTTACATTATTAGAGTTCTGCAAAGAACCAGAACCAATCAGATGTGGATGTGCCTGTGTGAGGTAAGGGCCCTTCTAAATAAAACCAACTTTAATTCTTTAAAAGCCTGCCCTTTTTTTCTTTTAGCTGACAAGAGACAAAGAAAGATTTATTTTAAGGAATTGGCTCATCTGATTGTGGGGACTGGCAAGTCCAAAATCTGCAGGACAGATCAGCAGACCAGAAGCCCAGGAAAGAGTTTCAGTTTTGAAGTTCAAGTCTGAAGTCCAGAATTCCCTCCTTTTGGGGGGAATCTTCTTCTATTCAGGCCTTCAACAGACCGGATGAGGCCCAGCCCCATTATGGGAGGTCATCAGCTGCACTCAAAGTCTACAGATTTGAGTGTTTATCTCACCTAAATATGCTCTCATGGAAATGTCTAGAATAACGCTGGACTAAATATTTGTCTACTGCAGTCTAGAGAAGTTGACACATAAAATTAACCATCACAAGCCTGGACTTAGCCAACATTAATGTCAGGTACACAGGAGGGAGTAGCTTTGCTGGAAACTGGGGAAGCAGAGTCTGTGTGATTTGGCAGCATCAGGAAAAGACTGGAGGATGAGGCCAGGGGCGTCCCACTTCTGAGATGAAAGGAAGGCAGGTGGCAGGAGGGGAAGAGGGAGCAAAGATGGGCCCTCCTGCACGGCAGTCCTGATAAGACTTCTAAATAAAACTAACTTTAATTCTTTAAAAGCTCAGGATGCCCATCACCCACCAGACGAAGATATCTGTAAGCAATGGTTTCTACAGCTGTGGAGCGCAGCAGAGAGGGTGCAGAAGCCAGCACCAGACCAAGGAGAAGACCTCTTACTCTGATGAAAAAAGCAGATGGAGGGAAAAAATTACTTTTAAAAATGCACACATTATATATAACTGAATCATTTATTTTCCCTTAAAAGACATACGTATGTATTCGTTTGCTAATTCTTTTAACTGAGGCCCAAACTTCTTTTGAGTAGGGCCTGCCTATGGAAGTCTCTCAGTGGGTCATTTCATCAAACATGCTCATGGCATGTGATTTCCAGCCTGGGTTTCTTTAAAGAAGGATGAAACTTGCCCCGTTTATCTGAGTGGAAAGTCATTTTAAAATTTTTATGTTTCCTCAGTATTTTACTTTTGTCTCAGCCACACCTAATTTGACAGCAATGCTGTTTAGTGACTGGTCTCAACTGAGTCATCCCAAAGATTCAGCTTCGTTTTCGTAGAAACAGCTTTTCTTTCCTAATGTTCATGTTTCACGGAGCTACACCAAATTTAATTATATTACACAATTCCAGTAACAAGTTCAGCTGCCATAAACAGACTGGAGGACAGGCTCGACCCATTCCCTGTGAGCCCTGGAGTGGCAGCAGAAGGATGCTGACATCCCTGGGCAAGGCTGGCACCTCACCCACTGGCACTCAGCACGGTGTGGGCAGGCGCCAATGTACTTTGCCAAGGGATGGAAAGGCGCGGTGAGTCTGATGTGTCAGTTCAGAATGACTGAAGCAGAGTTTCTAACGAGCCTGGAAGCAAACCAGTGGGCAGGGAGGAGCCCAACCAGGCAGCACATCTAGTGTCCAGAGATGAATGGAACAGACAGGTAGAAAGCCACCAGGACAGAAATCGATCGAGCACATAGAACACGCTAGTGCTCTGCCCTCCCGATAGTAGAAAGCCAAGGGGTCTCACACCGGAAATTACAAACCCTGTGGAAAAACACTGTGTGTTTCTATGTCGGGGTAGCAGAAGAATCTTTGTAACCCAAACAGTGTCCCCAGTAACCAGTACCTCCATTACAACCTTCCACGTCCAAATACAGCGTAAGTTTAAGGTCTTGCCCTGAGGGTAGAGCATCACTGGCTGGGAATATCTGCACAGTTCATAAACTGGGTTGTTTAGGAGGCTTGAGAGAATGTTAATATTGGAGACCATTACCTTTACTTTTCAGGTCTCTTTATTTCAATATTGAAAGAGTCAGTATATAAAAGGAAGCAGCTGGGGTCCATCCCAGCTCTGAAACCCCTTGGGTTCTGGGAGGGTCCCCCTTTGAGAAGGAACTCAAGCTTCCATGACTGCACTCATAGAGGCTAAGTCACGGGCTCTCGGCCAGCAGCCTGCTGCAGACACACTCTTCCAAACCAAGAGGGCTGTGCAGAACCAGAGAGGCTGCTCCACAGAGGAGCTCAGATGGGCTTTGCTGAGATGCTAATGACGGAACAAAAGCATCTGTTTTCCTCTGAGTCAGGTGATCAGACTCCCCAGCCATCCTCAGTTTTTGTATTGGCACATTCTAGTTAGTTCTCATAATGGTTAAAAAATAAAAATAGTACAACTTTAATACAAGAAATTGAGGCCACAAAGGGGAAGGGAGAGTGGCTCAGAATTTTCATGGCCAGTCTCAGGAATTTTCTGAAGAGTTGGATGTTACATTTGCAAGATCGTGTTTCCAAAGCTGCCAGTCATCCAGGCCCTGAGGGCTTTGCACAATTTCAGATTCTGGATCCCTAACCCCTAGAGACCAGGCATTTCTGGTTCATACAAAACAGGAGTGAGACCAGGAATGTGCAGGTGTTTGAGAGTCCCACAGCAGCTGCCCCTTTGTGCTGTCCTCGGACATGAGACGATTGGATGTTAAGCATGGTAAAGTGGAGGGAGTTACCTCTTCCTCAGGCAGGACTCAACTTCAGATGCAATCAGGTCCAGATCATTAGGTTGCCTGCCTGTGTGTTTCCACCTCAGTCATTTTTAGTCCACAGCAAAGGTGCTTGTCGTAGAAACCATTGGCTTAACGGGTGGGTGTTGAAGGAGCACGGAAGTGACAAGGGAGAGGTGTCCTTCCAGCAGAGAAACCTGAAGAGGCCAAAAGACTCTGGTTCTTTTGAGCAGACCAAGAATGATTCTGGTTGTGACAAGAGCACTATTTTGGAGAGGGACTGGCAGTCAGGTGTGCATCTCCTTGGTTCTGGGAGCTCAGTCTCCACAAACATAAGACAAGGCTGGTAAACGTGACCAAGCCAGAGCCCTTCCCAGCTCATAGAGAGCAAGGATGGGGATCACTGGCTCTGGATGCCCTTTACCCACCAGGTGGAGACGTCTGTAAGCAATGGTTTATGTGGCTGTGGAGCGCAGCAGAGAGGACGCAGGAATCGACACCAGGCAGGAAGAGAAGACCTCTTACTCTGATGGAAAAAGTAGAGTGCATGGCTCTTTCTTAGTCTTACCTGGAAAGTGGGCAGAGGGGCAGCCTCCCAAGAACCAGGGTGCTGTCACCATTTAGAGTTGAATGGTTCCCCTTTTAAATATGGATGCATAAGCCCCCAGTGTTCTGCAGAGGAAACCCTCAGATGAGGGTTTTTTGTTGAAAGAGGAATTATTGAGGCTGTCTGTTTTGAAAAGTGGGGTCAGTTTCTTTGGTCTGTGTGTCTCATAATTCCATGTTCCCCGTCTTTCCCCCATCAGTGAAAGCTCTGTAGATCATACTGATTCCGTTTAAGATAAGATCTGTTGACAGGATGGTGAGACAGGAAAACCTGGTAAAAAACGGCATGCCAGTCTCAGGGTAGAAGTTGACGCCCTCAGCCCCGCGGGGAGCTTTGATGTCCTCGGGTTGGCTTTGTGTGCTTCAGGAAAGAAATCCTGCATTTAGAGATGAAAACAATTCAGTGTTTGTGTCTGGCTCACTGTAAACCTCTCCTTTGGTTTCACAAGTCGAGCAAAGTGGTTTGACTCTTGAGGCTGAAGGAAATGAAGTGACTGTCAAGTCGCAAGTTTCCAAAGCCTCACGGCAAGGCCTGGGGTGCTGGCCCTGCTCCTTGTCAACCAGTTGTCAGATCTAGGTTGTCCGTTCCCATGTGAAAATCCAGACAGACCCTGGCACTGACTCCTACACGGACACCTCCCAGGAGACAGTCTGAGGGTCCTTCTCTGCCAGGCAGTGTCAGGAACATCGTGCAAACTGTCACTGAGGGAGGAGCTGGCGTGTTGCTGTCATTTCTGACATCCTGACTGTTGGATTCTGGAGGATTTGACTTCTGATGCACCGACTTGTGGATTTTAGGAGGATTTGGGGACCGGAGCACATGGCTCCAGAAGGCATTGTGTGTGGACATAGTGCAATATGTCTAATAGCTGATTCTACCTATTACGCTCATTTACATACCTGGTTAAGGAGAACATTGTTTCAGAGCTGGACTTCTACCTCTGAACTTGCTTGGAGTGTAGCTGGCACCAGGTGACACTGATGAAATGTCCTTTGTCCTAGACACGTAGCAAATCCCCAAGCCAGAGAGGAGGAAAACAAGTTACAAAGGCCCTTGGCCAGCTGCCACACAGGCTTGGGATATCAGTGTCTTCCAAGTCCTACTGATCTTAACACCGTACTTTCTTTCAGCTTACAGCCGGCCTGCCTCTTAGTTAATTTGTTAACTAATGTTCCTCCTAGAGGAGAGGCAGTTTTTTCCAGCTGTCATCTGTGTATTATTGAATGTGCGTCATTATCTTTAAAACATTCAGTTTATTCACATTACATCAGATCTCAAATTATACACGTGAAATGCTGCTATTTTATATGATGACCAGACTGTTGCATCTTCAAAAGCCAAGTAATACTGATCCTGTCAGACCACGCTGGCAGCTGTGTTGGTCCCTGGGCCACTGAGTCTGCAGCGTGTGAGTATCTGAATATAGTCAGTGACATGAACGGTTTAATTTAGAACAGCCTACTGGAAAACTGTGACCATACAGCAGCATGCGGACATCAGGAGTCCCCACGTCCAACTCTGATGCTGAAGGGGCACCGCCTAGCGAAGGCTGTGTTCTAATGTTGTCTCACAGCATCCAGCACCCACCCTGCTGGAACCGAATCCAGCCGACAGCTGGAGCTCCCAGTGCTCATCACTGCCTCTTGTAGGTTTGTCTCATGACAAGCTTTCTGTCCCATTGTTATTCCCTGTCTTTATTGTGTTATGAGACACGACTGCAAAGAAGGCCAAGAGTTATTCTTGAAAATAGAACAACAGAGTGCTGGACGATGAAACTTCAAAAAGAATCAGCAGGCAGAGGAAACTGAAACTAAATTCTAAAAGGGAGGACTCAGGGAGACTTGAGGATGTGAAAGCCACCGGCAGAGCATGGCCGCCCTGGTGGGGCTCAGCCCGATGCAGCAGCTGGGGTCTGCGCGGCACTGGCTCTGCCTCTGAATTGTCATCACGACACGTAGCCCGCGGGTGTGATGTCATGACAGAGGATTTTACTAAACCCTTTTTGGAAACTTGCATTTTCAAAGAAAGCACTACATGCAAAAACCAAAGTGTTATTTTAATTTATTTCAATGGGAAAGAGGGAGTATTTTGATGAGAAATGACTAAAGACTGTTTGCTGTTAAGGATGTTGCATATTGATTAGATGATACCAGGAAATCCTGGCTAGGCTGTTGAGTGAAGCTGTAAACTCCATCACCTTTCTGGGCAGTGCTGAAAGCCACAGAGGCGCACCCTGGGAGGGAGCGCTGGGCAGTGGAGATCCTGAGGGCTTGTAGGCGCTGTGTCTCCAGAGTCCAGCCTTGGAAACCAATTTGGGTGATACCAGCCACTTTGTGTTCTTCCAGTTGGTGGACTTAGGAAAACCAAAACAAGGTGGGAACCCTGTGGCCACCGGTGAGCTCTGGAACAGCTTGTTTCTGTTCATGGAACCTGAGACATTAGCACAGAGGCTTATGTGGAGGTCGACTCATTCGTGAGCTGAAAGGAAGACACTTCCCTAAAGCTCTGTTTGTTAAATGAAACAGACACTTGGTGTTTCCGGATGTGGTATGAAGGAGCTTTGTTCAGGAGGATTTTTTTAATGATGTAAAGCTAAGAGAGAAGGCAGAGAGTGGATCAACCCAGTTGGAACGTCTGAAGGTGGTGGAGACAGAAGACTTAACGAGGCGGTGTGGAGAGCTCTTCAACAGCCAGCGTGACTCTTACAGCCTCCGTGTAGAACACCCGTTATAATTTATAAGGCTGCAGGATTGAGAGAGCAAATGTAAGAAGTGGGAGGAAAGTTAAAAACAGCATGAACGCACACAGAAGCGGCAGCGGAGTAACTGAGAGGCTTCCCAGCAGAATTATCACAGCCGGGAAGCCAAGGACCAATCTTTCATAATGAGCGTTATGTAATTTAGGTGGCTTGACATGGAATTAAATAAAAACAACACACTAATCTTGTTGACACTGAAAAATTGAAGCGGTACCACAATCCGAATGGGGAACTCCTACAGCCCTGATGTGTTTACTTTTTATATGCACACAAACTTGTATTTTTGTCTTTTGATAATTTTCTTAAAAATATCATCGAATCTTTCCAGTAAAAACACTTGGTACAAAATAAAGTCAAGGCTTCTACAAACAAAAGTAAGTAAAACTATCACAGTGCTCGGTCTGAAGGAGGTAAGTATTGCAGCGTGTCTGTCAAGATTTCAGGGTGGAATCAACTCTGTTTCCCATCCAGGAAATAGCCTCAATTTCCCTCTGCTTCGAGGTTCCGCCACCTAATTCATCCTCGGGACTGTCAGAAAAGTCCAGGCCTTGGTTCTAAACTTACTTGAGTCACAGACCCCCTGGAGAACTTGAGGAAAGGCACTCATCATTTTGCTCAGAAGTCACGTCCAGCCAGGCACACGTAGAACTGAGGTAGCTTCAGGATGTTCCAAGATCGCCTGGAGCTTGGGGTCCAAACCTTTTTTGTCTGTATTTTCTTATTTGGATACCTGTATACCTTAGTCCAGACTGTGGAATTAGAGACACTGAAATGTGTTTATAAAGCCTTTCAAGTATAAGCAAAATGCTTGTTTTGGACCATGAATTTTTATTCACTTATTTTATTGTATTGTATTTGTTTGAGATAGAGTCCACTTTTGTCAGCCGGGCTGGAGTACAGTGATGCAATCACAGCTCCCTGCTGCCTCGACTTCCTGGGCTCAAGTGATCCTCCCGAATAGCTGGGACTTCAGGTGTGTACCACCTCCCCCAGCTAATTTTTCTATTTTGTGTTCGTGGAGATGAGGTTTTGCTGTGTTGTCCAGGCTGGTCTCAAGCTCCTAGGCTTAAGTGTTCTCCTCCTAGGCTTATTCCTCCTGCCTCAGGCTGGAATGACAGAGCTGTGATTCCTGGCATGAACAACCACACCCAGCCTAGACACTGAATTTTTTGAATGCTGAATAAAACTTGCATATACTACCTGCTCTTAACCATGTTAAAAAATATGTTTATACACAGACAGCAGCAGAAGCAAGAGTGAGGAAGTCACCACAGTGGTGTTCGTAGGAGGGATCCTGGCGGGATTTCCCTTCTCCTTTATGTCTCTCTCTGTGTAACTTGTGTCCACAAATGCCATTCTCCAGAATACCTCTCCTAGGTGACGTGGCTGCTGCCAGAGGCACCTCCCAAATTCCTGGCCAAGCTCTCTGGGCTTCTGCTCTGACACCTAAACCTGAGGGTGACTGTGGGGTTCAGTGTTGGGAACAGGATGGAGGGTCAAAGGAGAAGCCTGGGCATTTCCACAAGTCCTCGGGTTTACCCCGAGTTTCAGGAGAAAATCACTGTTGCTCTAACTCTACTCAGCAATGCTGTAGGGTGGAAAAAGGATGCCCTGCACGGGGTCCTCAGCACAGTCACAGCTGCAGGCAGAGCCTCGCAGGCAGCGCCTAGGTGTGACCCCTGGTGCTCTGCATTGATGTGCTGGAAGGAGGTGGTGAGGAAGTCAGCTCACCTCCCATCCCCTTGTGCCTGGCCCCCCGGGAGTTGCGCAGGGAAATTTACATGAATGGAAATCACCAACTCCTCAGAAGCGACTCCAGGAAGGAGCCCAAGCCCTCCTGCCCAGTGAGTCCCTGTTATGCGGCCATGTTTCCCCCTTCCTCTTGACAGCCCCTCCAGGGGCTGAGCCCTGCACGCTGAGCCCCCCTGCAGATGGGCTTGTGCAAAACCAGCTGAGGCTTGGTAGACACTCAGGTGCAGTATCTTGATTAAAGGTGATGCCACTGGGCAAAGCCTGGCTCCGACTCCACTCTGCACTCTGCACCTGACAACATACATGTTAATGGGGTATACTTTTATCACTAGGAAAGGAAAACACATTTACAAGCATCAACAGCTGCTAATGTTATACAGGACTGAGCATAGAAAGTCAACCTCCAGACAAAAGTATGCCAAATTGCAGGGTTTATTACCGGCGACCATGGAGGACTCACGTCTCTCCAACCCGTGGCAGAGAAAGAAGGGTGACGAGACCTTTTTATACCCATAAAACCACCTTGGGAGTCGGGGTGAGGAGCGGGGATGGGGATGAAAGGCTTCAGTCATTTCGAGGGCTAGTGGGTTCTGTAAATCACCTCCTGGGCCAAGACAGGGGTGAGGGGGGCTCCGGACATTCCAAGGGCCAGGGGACTTTTGTCATTCTGATTGTTACTTAAGTGGTTTACAGAAGTCAAGATAAACATTAGTTTAACATTATCTGGGTAAGGGTACAGATCACAGTTATTTATTACAAGTTGCAGGAGCCAGGTTGGAATTATCTTAGGCTGCTTATTTTGGTGATTACCGGTAAGCAAAGGCTAGCAACTCTGGCAGTTACTGGTAAGAGAAGGTAAGCAGCTTTACCTCTTTGCATTCTGCAAAGTAAACTAGCAGTTTTATTTCCAGAAGCCAAGGCCCGCAGTTATTGCGAGGAGAATGGGGTAACTTATTTTGGAAAACAGCTTTTGTCTTTTATAAAATGGCATTGCTCAGGTTCCAGCTATAGCACACTAACGAGTCAAAAGAAAGATAATCAGACATCATGAGCCTCCTGCTGGAAGAATGCATGATCACTTATGAAATAATCACATGAGAAAATGAAACCAGAATCTGAAGAAGACTCTAGATCCAACCACTAAAGAATTAAAAGATAGAGGACAGAGGAACATGAGAAGCAACACCACAGAGACGTAATTCCAAGAGTCCTGTAATCAGCAAAACACTCTGTGGGAGACTCAGTAAGGGAAAGATCCGGTTTCTTTAGCAAATGTACTGAACATAAAAACAAACAAATTTAAGGGAAATCCTAAAGAATAAAAGAGAAGATCTGAATCTGTTGCAATATCTGGAGCTTATTTGCATTCCTCAGACACATTATGTTATGACATTGATTACACAGCTGGGAAATGGAACACTAAACGTTCAAGGATGTTAAAGAATCGTTAGTGCTCGAGATGTTATGAAGATATCACAGTTATGTTAAAAAACTCCTTATTTTGGGGGGATGCACACTGAGATATGCTCCCGTCTGGAATCACCTTCAAAATGCTGTAGGAACTGGGGGCATATGAGGAAAATTGCCAAAGTTAAGCAGACAGGAACTCAGAGAGTCTTATTTTTTACATGTTTGTAATTTTGCATTTTTTTGAAAAGAAGAGAACAGACCCACTGTGCCAAATAGGATTCTTTCCAACTCCGCTGGAACCCAAAAGCGAGGGAAAGGGAAGAAATATCAGAGCATTAATCAGGATCAGGGAGGTGAGAAACAGCAGGGTAGGGAGAGTCCAGGAGGAATGCTCCTGGTAGAACTGAAAATAACTGCAGACCGTGGCTGGGAAACCTCACTGCCGCCTCCACATCAGATGTGGGGCTGCTTCTATCAGAGTGATGGTGCCGTTCCTCGCTGAGGTCTCTTTGTCCTTCCACAGCTGGTCCGTGGGGAACTGGAGTGCCTGCAGCCGGACCTGCGGCGGGGGTGCCCAGAGCCGCCCCGCGCAGTGCACACGGCAGGTGCACTATGACTCGGAGCCAGTCCCGGCCAGCCTGTGCCCGCAGCCTGCTCCCTCCAGCAGGCAGGCCTGCAACACTCAGAGCTGCCCACCTGCATGGAGCGCCGGGCCCTGGGCAGAGGTAACCTGGGCGGGGTTGGCAAGGGTGGTGGCAGGGCCCCTGCATGATCTGCTGTGTTCCTTGTGGCCCTCGCTGGGCGCTGATGCTGGCTGTTCTGTGCAGTGCTCACACACCTGTGGGAAGGGGTGGAGGAAGCGGACAGTGGCCTGTAAGAGCACCAACCCCTCGGCCAGAGCGCAGCTGCTGCCTGACGCCGTCTGCGCCTCGGAGCCCAGGCCCAGGACGCACGAAGCCTGCCTGCTCCAGCGCTGCCACAAGCACAGGAAGCTGCAGTGGCTGGTGTCCGCCTGGTCCCAGGTAGGTGCGCTGGTCTCCAGGGAGTGTGGCTGGCCAGCTCTCTTCTCAGGGCTGCCTCTTCTCCCCTGCTTTTCCTCTTCCTGCTCTTCTCTCCTCTCTTTTTATCTTCTCTTGGCTTCCTTGCACTGCCAGGGTTCTGATTCTGGTCCCAGCATTGGACCACCCCTTCGGCTTCCATCAACCTCATGGCCTAGCTCAATCTCCTTTGGCTTTTGACATGTCCTGGGAGCATCTCACCCAGAGGATCCACATCATCATCACTGGTCCAGCGTGGAGCAGAGGACGAGAGGGTTGTGGGGTGTGAGTGTGAGAATAGGACTTCACTCGTCTCACTGACAGCAGGGCTCGGGGGACTCACCTCACTCCTGGGCAGGTGTAGCCATATTCCAGAAAATGCACAGAGGCTGGAGAGCAGGGAAAACATGTGCTGCTTGGGAAGAAATGGTACCCATTTTCTAAAACAAACTCTATTTGTAAAAGGAGCCTCTCACATTCGTTTTGTTGAAATCGGCCTCCTGGTGCTGCAGGAGGTGGGAATTCCTTTCCTGTGCATCATTCAGGAGCTGCCCTGGGCCCCTTCAGATGGGAATAACGTTGGAATCATGAGTTTGGAATACTGGTGGTTTCGTGACTAGCTTTGCACCAGATGGTTCCAAAAGCACTTGGGAAATCCTACACCCCACAGAGTGGTAACAGCACCACCAGGCAAGCATGAGCCCGTCTGAACGGGGTATTGTGAGATCGCCCAGACCTGCGCCTCTGCGTTCCCACAGCAGTCATGGGAAAAATCTCCTCCCTGACCCCATGCTCCTCTGGGAGGGACCTGGGTCTCATCAGACACTGCACTTTCGCCACCCTTGAACGATGCCTTCTTTGTTCAGAGTAGTAGGAAGTGCCAAGCAAGGCATTGAATCCTATTGAGACAGTGTTTCAGTTTGTCACTAAACAGTAAGAATCCCCTTGCTGGCTTCAGTGAGCTTGTCATTGCAAACAATGCACTTCAAGTCCTCTTTCACCTGGAGGGCAGGAATGAGCGCCCCATAGAACCTCATGCACTGTCATTGGGAAAGACGTATCCCGGGTGCACATCCCTAGAGGCAGAGTCTACAGAAAACAGGCCACATGGGCTGCATGATCTGTGGGCAGTGTCCAGGTAGAACGTCCTTGCCCTGAAATGTAATACATGCACACACATATCCCACACCACACACGCACATGCCAGAGCATATACCTGGATCAGCGAGTAGCCGAGAGGAGTGTTTCAGCTCCTCTCCATCTTTGACCAGGATGCACGAAGGGCACACCTGTAAGCCTAAAGGTGTGCGCTTTCACAAGTAGAACTTGTCTCAGGAAATAGGTACCACTTCTTCCCAAGCAACACACCTGTAAGCACACCTGCAAGCGTGAGTTCAGGACCTGGGCAGGTGTCGTCATCTGGGCTTCTCTGCTAGGAACCTGCCGAGGTCCATTGGGCTGCACAGCACAGCTCAGTCCACTCCAGCAGGAGACAGCAGCTCCATGGGCCGGGACCTCTGGCCCAGAAACCCTCCATGACCAGTCTATGGTGGGACCGTGTGCTTTGCTCCTGTGTGTTCTCCGTGCCAGGGAGAGCTGCAGCCTCCTGCCCAGCCTGCTGGTTTGCCCAGGGAACCTCTGCACAGGCCAGGGTGTCTGCAATCTGGATAAACATCATTCTTGATGGTTTTCATGTGATCCTATCTGCTTTTTATTTTTAGGCGGAGTCCCTCTCTGTCGCCCAGGCTGACGTGCAGTGGCGCCCTCTAGACTCACTGCAACCTCTACCTCTCGGGTTCAAGCAGTTCTCCTCCTTCAGCCTCCCAAGTTACTGGGAGTACAGGCATGCACCACCATGCCCGACTAATTTTTTGTATTTTTTAGCTGGGGCAGCTCAAGCTTAGAGCCTGCCCTCGAGGGAAGCGAAGGAATTTGCTCTCTGTGCACGCTTCCTTTCCTCACAGGCAGTACTCAGATTCCTGGGGAAGATTGGGAGCCGAGTTCCTTGTACCTGTCCCTGCTGTAGGGGCCAACATCATGCGTGCAGTCGGGCAGGTTAATCCATGGAGCTGCGGTAGTTACCACATGTCCTTATGTATTAAGTTTCAGTATGTTCTAGTATCAGTGACAGAACAGCATTTTAATTTTCCAGTGACACGGTAGCCTTAGAGTTAGTACCTTCATGGTTTCTGACTGTCCTGCCCCTGCGTATGTCCTATGACGCTGTGCCACTATGACCTCAAGATCTTCCTACTTTTAATGATAGATTTCATAATGTCTTTTAAAAACGCTAAGGTCCGATAATTTTCACTGAATGTTTACACTTACATAAATGTTCAAGCAATATCTTTGATATTTTAACCCACAAACTTTGCAAAAAAGAAGAGGTTTTTTCACTGCCATCTTTTGCCCTCTTATTTTTAGTGCTCTGTGACCTGTGGAAGAGGAACACAGAAAAGATTCTTAAAATGTGCAGAAAAGTACGTTTCTGGGAAGTACCGAGAGCTGGCCTCAAAGAAGTGCTCGCATTTGCCGAAGCCCAGCCTGGAGCTGGAACGTGCCTGCGCCCCACTTCCTTGCCCCAAGCACCTGCCGTTTGCTGCTGTGGGACCCTCGAGGGGCAGCTGGTTTGCCTCACCCTGGTCTCAGGTAGGGGAGGCTTTCGGTCCTGGAGAGTGGGCGAGTGCAGCTTGGGCCTGGGGTTGGCCGCTGACTCTGGTGATGCTTCTAGAGGGTGTTTTCTCAAAGCTGGCCAAGCTACTGCATGAGGCTTTCTTTCCAGGACATGTGCGGGTGGGTGGCCTGGCTCCTGGGTGTGGGTGCGGCTTTCTGAGGATGGTCTCCAAGTGTTACTGAATCTTTTGGGGCACATGAGTTTTATTCTAAATCTCACCCAATTAAGTATAAGGAGATGGTGTGAGCGGGAAAGGAATGTGAGCTCTGGAATAAATCGGTGGTTGTAAGTTTTCAGTTAGTTTCGGCCCACCCTCAGCCCTGTTTCCTGCTTGGGTCCCCAGCAGCCTCACACCCACCATGGAGCAGGGGTTCCTTCCTTAGGGTCTTTGTGTCTGTGTTCCTCCTCGTTCCAGTCTGTTTCTGTGCTTCCGTCAGACCCCTTGATGTTGCTGGCGTTTCTGCTTTTGGGCTGGAGTGGGCCCAGACCTGTTAGGAGTTCCTGAGGCTGCCACTCGGTTCTCTGCAGCCCACCATGAGCATGTGCACCGGCTTGTGGCTGCCCAGCAGAGCAGCCTTTACCTGGCCTCGTCTTCCCATCTCTTGGCTGGGAAAGTGAGCCTCTTTCCAACTTACACAGAGGTTCTCTGCCTGCTGCAAAGGCCCCGGCTCTGATTCTGTTTCAGAGAGTTGGAGGTGGAAGGAAACGAGTGGTAGGGAACAGGGAGTGACCCTGTGTGGCAGCAGCCCCCCATGTGCGCACCCTCACTGTCTTGCCCATCTTCTAACTGGGTAGCACAGTGGAATGAACAGAAGTCAGCACAGGGACAACAGCTACCCCCCCCACAGAGAGCCCCGTGTGCTGGCACTGCTTAGTCGATTCCTTTCTCTCCTGAAGAGGCAACTGAGGCACAGAGTCAGCTCCATCAGTGCTAGTGAGGGGCACCTGCTCAGTGGGGTCCACGTGTGTCGTGTGGCTTCGGAGAACAGTCACTGCTGCGTCGGGATCCTCGGGTCCTGGTGATGGTCCTGCCCGGGGCCCTCTGCTATATATCCCCACTTCTGGGAGGCAGACAGAGGTTGTCTTCCCTGGGTGAGGGCAGCAGAACAAAGACCCGGTCCGAGTCTGTGGTCATGGTGGCTGAGTGTTGGTTGCTAAAAGGCAAATGAAAAGGACCTCATGTGTGTGCTTCTGCTTCCCACCTTATCGAAACACCTCCGCCAGGGCCAGGGTTGCCTGACCATAACAGGTGGCATTGGCTCCAACACACACAAGATGAAGTCCTACATTTATTGTGCCACCAAGACGCCCGTCACCAAGGCTTCCTCTATGGTTTCCACCATCTGATTCCAGAAGGAACTGGGCTGTGGCCTGTGCTCTGTCATTCAGAAAAACTTTCACAGGTCCTTGTCTCTCTCCAAAGACATTTCGCAAACGACCAGCTTGGTGGCTAGTGTCATAGGAGTTACGCTATCCGCAGCATACGCACAGCCTTTCCTCATCCACGGTCTGCAGAGAAGTCCCTGCTTGGACTCCTCCAAGAGTCCTCTTCCCGGTTCGCCCACTCATCCGCCTCTTCAGGCCAGCCTGCTCTGGGAGCCTGCACTGTACCAGGTGTTGCTGTGAGCTCTCATCATAACGAGCCCATGCCAGGAGGAGGGAGCATCCTCCCAGGGAGCACCCCACACCCTCCGCCTCCCCCAGGGCCTGGGTTAAAAGGAAGAATGGACCGAAAGCACACAGCTGCCTGGACACACTTCCTATCCCATTGTGCGCCTCAAGCCAAGTAAAGCCAGCATAGATCAAGGCTACTCAAAAGTAGATAGGATCCCTGTAATTCCAGCACTTTGGGAGGCTGAGGCAGATGGATCACTTGAGATCAGGAGTTCGAGACCAGCCTGCCCAACATGGTGAAGTCCATCTCTACCAAAAAATACAAAAATTAGCTGGACCTGGTGGTGCATGTCTGGAATCCCAGCTACTCAGGAGGCTGAAGCAGGAAAACTGCTTGAACCTAGGAGGTGGAGGTTGCAGTGAGCCCAGATGGTGCCACTGCACTCTAGTCTGGGTGACAGAGAGAGACTCCATCTCAAAAAAAATAAAAAAATCAGATAGGATCACGTAAAAACCATCAAGAATTACGTGTTTTACATGTATGTCTTGTATATATACATGTGTGCATATTCACACACAAATATGCTCCCACATGCATACATAAACACATATGCAGTCATCCCACTCTATCCATGGAAATTGATTCCAGGACTCCCCACAGATACCAAAATCTGAGGATGCACAAGTTCCTGATAGAAGATGGCCCAGTGTTTGCCTGCCGCCTACACACGCCCTCCCGTGCCTTCGGTCATCTCTGGATGGTTTGTAATATCCAATACAATGCCACATGTCACTTCCTTCTCGTGGAGTCAGTGTAGTGTGTGGTACACTTTGTGGAATTTTGTGAACATTTTTTTAAAATATTTTTGATCTGCAGTTGGTTGATTTCACTGGTTGATTTCAGCGATGCAGAACCCACAGATAAGGAGGGCTCACTGTCTTTGATATACCATGATACACATGCCAGCCACACACCTAACCCGCACTAAGAATTCAGGAGATGCTTGCTGCATGGTGGATTTTAAAGGAAAAGCAAATTCAATGAGCAAGTCCCGGCAGCTGCCAATATTTCGTCTTTGGAGAGCTTTCCTCCTGCAGCACAGACCATCAAAGCACACACATGTCTTGGCCTTTTGCTTTCATTGCCCATGGATACTGTGCATTTGTTGAGGGACCTGTTTGTGACAGTGTCATCTTTAAAAGCCAAAGGTGACCCTCATTGGCCAACCATATGCTTCCTGGCTGCTGACCCATGATACATGTGGAAACAGACACACCGAGTGCACGGCTGGTTTGGGGTAGGCTGGAGAGTGTACATGTGGGTTTAGGAGATCCAGGCCATGCCCTCGTGTGTGTGTGTGTGTGTGTGTGTGTGTGTGTGTGTTCAGAAGAGTGAGGGGTGCTGCCAGAGAAAGCAAAAAAAATGTATCCAGACGAGCTCAAAGTCATCACAGTTCATGTCCCAGTCAGGTGGCCAGGTCCCCTAGTAACCAATTTGGTTGGGTTTTTAAGGATTCAAGAATTCCTAAGACCAACCTGCCCGTGGGGCAAAGCCCATACAATGCAGAGGGCTCCCTGCCTGCACACCCTGACCTGGAACAGAAATCAGTGCAGGTACCTGTTGGGCACCCAGGATCAAAGAGTGAACAAGGGAGGCTGACCTCAGCAACCAAGAGTCCTCCCAATGCTTGGTCAGATGGAGTCACTAGTCTCTGACTGTGACCAGCTCTCCCCAAGCCTGAGTTTCTCCTCTCATGTCCCCGATCCTCTACCTCATAGGACCCCACACACACTGCACAGCCCCTCTCTCATCCTTTCTAGCCCCCAAGTCCCTTTTCTGTGGCTACTTCCAGCCCACGACCAGTCAGCTCTCCTCTGTGGAGGGACCCCACACTGTGTCTCATTGGCAGTGTCCTGCGCTGAGTAGTCTCCAAAACTCATGTCCACCCAGGACCTCAGATTGTAGCCTAACTGGAAATAGATGCACATGTAGTTCCCTGGGTTGACATCATCCCGGGTTAGAGTGGGAACCCAAGGACTGGCTGTCCTCGTGAGAAGACCATGGGAAGAAACAGGCTTCTCACATGGGGAACAAGTGGTGGTTGGCACTGGCTGCATGATGGATGACAGAGGCAGAGATCAGAGAGGGGCGCATATGACAAAGAACACCAAGGACTGCGGCACCACCAGATTCTGGAACAGGCATGACGGGCTCTCCCTCAACCTCCAAGAGGAAGCACCTCAGCTGCTCAGACCGTGATTTTGGATTTCTGGCATCCTGTGAAAGACTAAACTTCTGATGTTTCAAGCCCCTAGTTTGTAGCAATCATTACAGCAGCCCCCGGGAACTGACATGGGTATTATTTGTGTCCCTGTCTCGTTTCATCTGTTTCTGACCCAGAGAGGGTCAGCTGCCTGAAGGCCAGTGTCCTCAGTCACTTCATATGCTGCAGAGCCCTAGAGCCATGAGGACCAGGGGTATGTGAGCAGGGGGAGCTTGGTTTCACCAAATGCCCGAGGTTGCTGCTGGCACTTGGACTTCTCCTGTGTCAAGGAAGAGACACAGAATCAAGACCTCAGGGCCCATTGCCTCGCAGCCAGTGTGGCCAGGACATTGAGAAGTGCCAGACTTGTTGGCTCTTCCACTCTCGGCCTTTCTGACTCCCCTTGAACTGGAGTAGCCCCAGCTCTGCAGCCATCTGCCTTCACTCACACCCACCACCCACCGAGACCCCAAATCAGCATCTGCCAAATAAAGCCCAGCCCTGCATGGGAAGCTGCAATGAGCCAGGTGAGTTTGACATGGCAAAAAAAAAAAAAAAAAAAAAAAAAAAAATTACACGTTCTTATTGTTTTACCTAAATCTAAAGGAAACAAACAAATATTTATTTGAATCAATTCAATCCACCCTGGAATCTTTTTATCAGTATTAGCTAAAATTTTACTAAAATAAAACCAGTTCAAAATTCGCTCCAAATGACACCACCGCTTCATTCCGCGTGCTGGAGCTCTGGGTGTGCATGTGTGAGACAGGGCTGCTGCATGTCGGTCTGCTTCTTTAAAACCGTAGTGTCCAAGCCTGGCCACGGCTGTATTTCTATATTTTTCCACGTAATTCTTGGTCCCAGTCCCTGAGCTCTGCAAAAGGGAACCGGGGTGGAGGCATCTCCCCAGCTCTGTGTGCTACGCGGAGCTGTGTGCCAGATCCTCTTCTGCTTCCTGTTACCTCCAAACCAGATGTGGCTTTTCCATAGAAGTATTCCAACTAGAAATAAATAATTGAAATTAAATTACTGGAGCAGGGGGCATTCAAACTATATCCTTTGCAAGCATGTCCTATTTTAAATGGACAAAATACATCAGTAGCTACAAACTTTGACCGGGAGATCTCCTTTTATTTTCTCTCTTTTTTTTTCTTTCATTTTGAGACAGAGTTTCACTCTTGTCATCCAAGCTGGAGTCAGTGGTGCAATCTCAGCTCACTGCAACCTCCGCCTTCCAGGTTCAATCAATTCTCCTACCTTAGCCTCCCAAGTAGCTGGGATTACAGGTGCGAACCACCACTCCCCGCTAATTTTTGTATTTTTAGTAGAGACCAGGTTTTGCTATGTTGACCAGGCTGGTCTTGAACTCCTGACCTCAGGTGATTTGCCCACCTCGGCCTCCCAGAGTGCTGGGATTCCAGGCATGAGCCACTGCACTTGGCCCCCTTCTTTTCATTTTCTTCTGAGTCTGCTGTCTTTTGAGCCAGGTGAAGCAGCAAGTGAGCTGGGCAGCTGACCTGAGCCATTTCTCAGGCAGACTCTTTGCCTTCTCTGTCTAAGAGAAGTGTGGGCCAGGGACTAAGAGAGGCAACTGAGGGTCCTGAAACAGCCCCTTGTCCTCTGGCTGCCAAGCCAGTGTTTGTCAGCCACCTGCTTACTGCAGACTTCAGACAAATTTGGAAAGTGGAAAGCAAGGTTTATCATTATTTAACTTATACCCTAAAATACATCTAAAACCTAAAATGCATCTTTAATAGCTGTTGCTGGTCTGAGATATCCAATCTGTTTGTCTAAGTCATTTTTACCATAAGCTGGCTAAAGTTTTTATCCACCGTGATTCCTCTGCTGCGTTCTGAGGCTGTCACTTTCCCGGGGGGGTGGGGGGGTGGTAATGGCTGAAAGGGCCATGCTTGCCATAGCACTTGTGCCCAACTCTCTGCCCTCACCCTGTGGGAAATTGTCAGATAATAATGAATGGCCCAGGCCTGGCTGAGCTTTGCCACCAAACAGGTTTATTCTTGTGACAGTCTGAAGATCGCTGTTCCTATTATTTGGTCTGCGGGATTTCTATTGATTGAAATGTTTTGCTTATCTTCACATTTCCTGGTGCAGGGCAGCGTGGGACTGATTTCAATCACTGCAGTCATTTGGGCTTAGTGTCAGGGTGTTCCCACGCTCATAGGAATGGCATGCGTGCAATCACCTGTTGGACACTGATCCCACAGGCAGAGACGGGATGTGCCCTCCACGCTGGGCAGTGTGGGCGCCCCGGCTCATTCCGGGGCTTCCCACAGTTTGGGCAGTTTGTGACTAGAACAGTGCACAAAGCTGACTTGGAAACTCACGGGCACTGAGGGGCAGTAGCCGTGTCAGAGACCATGAATTTGATTTTCCACCGTGGCAATTAAGGCTGCATGCTGCGCCCAGTGCACACAGGAGCACGCATGCGCGTGCGTATGCCACAAACACACGCAGTGCGCAGAGAACTGGCCCAATGAGGACTGCGCGCCGGGCAGCCCATCACGGAGTGTTGCCCTGAAGCCTGCTGTAGTCCCCCACCTCTGAGAAGTCCATGCGACATCTGCTCTCATCATTTTCCAAAATTAGGCGGTGCCCAGAAAAACAAGAACCGGCCTGCTGCCGGATGGAGAAGGTCACCATACGCACCTCCTGAGGTTGAGGGAGTTTGTATTTGTAACCAGTGGGATTTGCACAGCAATCCACAATCTCGGTTATATGGACAGCAGAGGTTTCTGTAAGTAAGACCACTGAGGCCTGTGCCACACCTTCCTGAAATGAGCGTGGATATTTGATCCTAGGACAGTGGTAAAGTTACAGGGCAGAAGCTGCAGACCGGGAGAGAGAGAGCACCAAGGCCCTCAGGAAGAAGCTGAATAAAGAGAGGGCCTTAGAGCAGGCCTCTCGGGAGAGACTTCACAGCTAGAAAATGAATGTGTGAAGCCTGTGGCCTCCAGGAATTGGCCTGTACTTGTTTATGTGCTGTTCCCTTTGTTTGGGAGATGAGCTGTGCCCTGAGCATGATGGAGAGGCCACCAGAGCTCCAGTCGTGATGGAGGCCGGCAGCCTCAAGTCCCACCAGCTCCTTTCCGTGAACAGCAGTGAAGTAACAAGGAGGAATGGCTGTAATTTAAAAAAGCACTAGAGATTAGTGTTCTAATACAAGACGCATCTCTTTTGTTTTACTAAGGACTAAGAGTAATGATTGATTTTTCCCATTCTTCTGTAGTGTTCGTGCAGTGGTGTGGTTCGCCTTTCATACATGAGCTGCTGAACTCTAAAAACTCTAAAAACTGCCACTGAGACAGGAGAATATGGAAGATCAGGAGGGAGAGGTTTTCTAGCCCTTCAGCATTCTGGAAACACACTGCAGAGTCCACTCTTGGGTTAGACTTGCTGGAATGGGGTGGAGCTAATGCTGTCTGCTGAGCTTCTCTCAGAGCGTGAAAGTCAGCAAGGTTGTCTTCAGGTGAAGATGAAGCTGCTGACTTCCTGAGGAAATCACTGAATCCTAGGGTGACAAAAAGGCCCCGCTTGTGGGACCTCGGGGAGAACTATCCCCTGGACACTGTGTTGACGCTTTTCCTCGCCCAGTTTCTCAAATCGGGCAGTGTCTTGGCAAGAGCCCCTGAGCTCACCTGGGACTGGCATCAGGCCCCAAGTAGACAGCCACGCATGGCTGACCCAGAGGCTTACACTGGAAGATTGACTGGCTGTGGGATAACCAGCCTGAGGATGGCTCGTGGGAGGCTGGGATGTTTCTGTGCCACACTACTCCATGCTCCCATGTGGGCTGAATCAACCCCAGCCATTCAGATAGGATGCCTGCCAAGGGTTACCCTCCCCTGCCCCTGGGGAGTTTTCACAGCTGGAGGAGAGGCAAGCTTTGAAGACAGGTCCTCACAGACACTGCACAACTGCTCTGTGCACAGAAGAGGGGCCTCCACAGGAGAGAGCTCTGTAGAACTGGGGTCATGGGGTCCTCTGCATAAGGAAAGGAGGAAAAGCCTCTTATAAAAGCATCAGATCTCATGAGAACTCACTCAATATCACGAGAACAGCATGGGGTAACCACCTCCATGATTCAATTACCTCCTGCCTGGTGACGTGGGGATTACGGGATTATGACACGTGGATTATGAGAACTACAGTTCAAGATGAGATTTAGGTGGGGACACGGCCAAACTATATCAGTGATTAAAATCTGCTGAATAAGTGAATAAGTGACAAAAATGAATCAAACCACATCTCCTTATTTTGGAACTGTTTAAATGATACAAAAACAAAATGGTGAGATCTCTTGATTTCTGATTGAGGTATAGCTTGAGCAAGAATGTAATTCTGTCCGAACTGCTTATCATGAAAGAAATCTAACCCAAGAAATGAAAGATGTTTTGGACACTGACAGCTGTAGATATGAGCAAAGAGTTCTGTGAACTGCTGTCTCAGCAGGATGACCCCAGCCCCAGGGTTCTGGGCATGCTGTGTGAGCTAAGAGGCTGTCTGGAATGCAGACCGCAGAGAACAAAGGCAGAAATGTGGTTCTGTGGGATGTTCAGAAAGATGTAACATGCGACGGGCCACACCTGGCTCTGTCCTTGTGACCCTGATAATTTTGAAATCAAACATGAATCTCCCCACATTATTTTTTCTAGCTTCCAGAGTCATATATTAAAACTGAATTATTGACAACTTTTGCTAAAACTGGGTTTTAAGCAAAGGGAGTAAGTCTCCCAGATACGTTCCAGACACTCAGAGGCTCAGCCATTCTTCATTCGAGAAGGAAAAATCCAGAACAAACAACTTCAGCTTATAACTTTCAGGGCCATGTGCGTCTTCAACTTTTCTACTCTCAGTGGGCAGATGAAGCTGTTCAACTTGCTCCATCACTGAGTCCCATCCCCCATGACTCAAGTCACTTTGCAAAGCTCTGATTGCAGGAGGTCCCAGAAAGGTGCAAGAGAAGGTTCAGTCCCTTGTTGTTCACCTGCAGGCTGATTTGGGCTGTGGAGAACTGGCCCCAGGCCTGATGCCTTCACTTACTGGAATGGGCTCTGACATACTTTCTTGTAAGTTTGGGGTAGCAAAGGGACTCATGCATGGCCCATTTTTCACAGTGTGATCCCCGCATTTTAAAGCAAAGTGTTGTGGTTTTGTTCACCCACCATGTGCCAGGACTTGCACATCTTTACCTGACTCAATCTTCTTGTGGGTTCCCCTTGAATCAGTTACATTGTCAACATATTCCAACCCCTATCCTCATTTGTGCACAATTTACATGATTCAGTCTAGACAGTGGGTAGTTTCATTTTTCAGATGACTCAATCACAGACGCCAATGTCTCCATCTCTTTAGTTGCCTATCCCCTGATTTCTTTGCAGTGGTTGATCTAAGATCGGTCCCGCTCGTGTTCTGTGTCATGTGCACCAGGCCGGCTCATGATCAACGATCTAACCAAGCTCACTCCCTTCCTTCTCTCCCTCTCCCTGTGCTGTTGATACTCTGAGTGTTGGAGGTGGGGGGCCTCAGTAGAATGCCAACACCTTAGGAAAATGAGCCCCGGCAGCTGGCAGTGCCCACCCTCATGCATCAGGGGCCTGGGAATGTGGGTGATGGTGCCACTGTGAAGATTGGCTTGTCAAGCTTGTCCTTTGTGGACCACCAGAAAGGGCAGCGTGGCAACGGCATTCCCTAAAGTGAACTGCTTCTCTCATGCTAGGCTCAGAGAGCAATCCTGGTATCCCCAGACATGTACCCATTTCCCTGTGGCCACGCAACCATTAGAGACACCTAAGAATACTCTAGACTTCCAGGCACTTCTGCCCCTGTCCATACGAGGTTAATGTTGGCCAGCCATCCGCAGTTGTAGAGAGAAACTGCCTCCAGTGGTACTGGTGGAGGGGGGTGGTGCTTTCAAGTGGAGAGGCAAGAGGAAGTGAGGGGTCAACCAGCAGTGACAAGGGCTGGCCCTGGGGACAAGGGTTAGGGAAGAACCCAGCTAAGAACCTTTGTGCTGGGTCCCAGCTGGTAACGTCAGCAATCATGTGCTCTGAAATACCATAAATAGAAACCAAAATATTAAGTTTTTTCATGGTTTTCAATCAGAAGGATAACCTGTAGGTAACTTGATTGGCAGGGAGGATCTAAGCTTTTTCTTCTTCACTGCCTGTAATTTGAGGATATAATATGCCAATCCATGAATATCAGCTTTTATAATCAGTATACTTACTTTTTTTTTTTTGAGATGAAATTTTGCTCTTGTTGCCCAGGCTAGAGTATAATGGCGCAATCTCAGCTCACTGCAACTTCTACTTGCTGGGTTTAGGTGAGTCTCCTGCCTCAGCCTCCTGAGTAGCTAGGATTACAGGTACCCGCCACCACGCCCAGCTAATTTTTTTTTTTATTTTTAGTAGAGATGGGGTTTCACCATGTTGGCTAGGCTGTTCTCGAACTCCTGACCTCAGGTGATCCACCTTCTTCAGCCTCCCAAAGTGCTGGGATTACAGACATAAACTACCACACCCAGCAGTATACTTACTTTTATAAAAGTGAACTCAGCCCCCAAAAAGCCCGAACCCGGGAGCCCTCTGTTGAGACTGTAGCATTTAACTCTAGCAATTCAAATCCCAGCCTGAGCAATCCTGTCACCACCAAGGCTGTCTTCCAGTGGAAGACAGGAACAACAGGAAGGGACCCAGGAGCCATGTCACCTGGCTGGTTTAGAATGCTCAGCTAGAGGCCTGGCCTGGGGCATGCCTGTTGCTTGGTTCTGGAAAAGGTGAGCAGCGACTGTGCTTGCACACATCATGGCCAACTATAACTCCACCTGCCTCTTCGAGGCTCTCTTCCCGGCTGACGTTGCTCTTCCCTCACTGGTCTGTAGCAGCCACCCTCTTAGAAAGGCAGGTACAGACAGGAGCAGTGGCTCACACCTATAATCCCAACACTTTGGGAGGGCAAAGTGGGTGGATCATCTGAGGTCAGGAGTTCAAGACCAACCTGGCCAACATAATGAAACCCTGTCTCTACTAAAAATACAAAACATTAGGGTGGCATAGTGGCTGACACCTGTAATCCCAGCTACTCAGGAGGCTGAGGCTGAACTCGGGAGATGGAGGTTGCGGTGAGCCGAGATCATGCCATTGCACTCCAGCCTGGGCAACAAGAGCAAAACTCTGTCTCAAAAGAAAAAAAATCGTGGGCACATAAAAGTTGACCAGGTGCCTGGGAGCCTGGGGCCATGGTGACATGTATGTGTTGCTCTCGCAGTGCACAGCCAGCTGTGGGGGTGGCGTTCA
The DNA here is from genome assembly GCA_028533165.1 of Leontopithecus rosalia. Lineage (NCBI taxonomy): Eukaryota > Metazoa > Chordata > Mammalia > Primates > Cebidae > Leontopithecus > Leontopithecus rosalia. The sequence continues at coordinate 4,663,321 of CM052649.1, forward strand.
GACGCGGTCCGTGCAGTGCCTGGCGGGGGGCCGGCCGGCCTCGGGCTGCCTCCTGCACCAGAAGCCTCTGGCCTCCCTGGCCTGCAACACTCACTTCTGCCCCATTGCAGAGAAGAAAGGTGAGTGCCTGGGGCCCCTCTGCATGACCTGGGCATGGGGCTGGAATGTCAGGTTTCCGGAGCAGTTCCCTGGAGGGCCTGGCGTCAGGCTCCTGCATCTGATCTACCTTTTCTCTCCTTGCATCTTCTTCAGTTTTACGATGAAATGGCCCACAGAGCAGACCTGCTGCCTCTCATGCCACCCCAGGACAACACAGACGGTCATGACATCAGCATGACCTCTTTCCTATGTCAGCGCTATTCACTGTGTTTAAAGAAAGAATCTTAACTAAAGCAGCTTTCCTCCCTAAGTTAAACAAAAGCCTCCCTTATTTATTGGGGGCTCTCTAAATGCCATCCCTGTGCACACACCAACTTCCCCAGCATTGCAGAGACAGACGGCCGCCCGTTACAGCTATTCCCAGAGAGAATGTCGCTCGAGGAAGGCGAGTGGTTTGACTCAACCAGAGAATTGGACAATTGAACTTCAGCCAACAGAGGCTCCAATGGGTAGATGTGTGGTTGAGTGAGAAGGTTCAGCACAAGAAGAAAATTTCAGGGTCTTGAGGAAATGATAGTTTCCACGGGGCCGCCATTAGACCTGGGGGCTGCCTTTGTGCCGCAGTTATGGAGTGTGACTTTTTATTTGCCAAACAGAGCTATTAGCTGGCAGCGTCAGTCAGTGCTCTCGGGATCACTGAGTAATGTGGCTCTGCTCCTTTTCAGATGCCTTCTGCAAAGACTACTTTCACTGGTGCTACCTGGTGCCCCAGCACGGAATGTGCAGCCACAAGTTCTACGGCAGGCAGTGCTGCAAGACTTGCTCCAAGTCCAATCTGTGAGTCAAGACAGCTTTCCACAGCAGAGAAAGCGCCTGTGTGGCAGAGGAATTTCCCACCAGTGAGCTGTGCAATGGACTCAGAATACATCCAAGGAAGATCAAAGCCGAAAGAAGAAAACTGTGTTAGGGCTCGTTGACCAGGAGTGTATATGTGTATGTTTCACTGTGAGCCTGGATGCAGACCTGTGTCCCCATGTGCACAGCCTCTCCTGTTAGGCTGAAATGTGGCACCTTGCCAGGCAGAGCTGTGGCATGTGAGGCAGAAGGCAAGCTTCACAATGGGAGAGGCAGCACTCACCCCTGCTTGTATTACAGCTAAATCAGGTCAAACAGACAGGCGGGGCTGAACTTGCTAAATGTATGGTGCCTTGTAAAAAGAAGGAAAGGCCGTAAAATAAGGAAAACATGGAAAATATCTGCCACCAAGTTTTCCAGCCTCCCCTCCCATCAGGGAGGCCCCTCAGACCATCAGAAGTGGACAACAGCCTGAGTGGAGGGCCAGGGAGCTCCAGGAAGCTGCCCAGCTCCTCCTCCTCCTCCTCCCAAGCATCTCTTACCAGGGACCTGGAGCTACCGCCAGAGCCAGCGTCATCTCTAGGGTCACTGGCCAGGGGACTGCATTCTGATTTGGGACTTTGCCTATGGAAATGGGAAAAATAAAATCTCTGCTAAGGTGCTCCCCTCTTTCAGATTCATGCATTGAAGGAGGGACGTTTTATATTTTATGTTTTTTCTTTTTCAGTTATTTGCAAGTGAATGTCCTTTTGAAAACCCACCTCTTTATGCTTTTCTTTGTAAATGGCAGATCGGAAGCATAGGTGACATCAAAACCCTGCCGTCCTGAGAAGAGGTGCAGTTCTACTCCAGCAGACGTCAGCCACACAGCCGATGCTATAATAACCTTAGGAGCCTGTGTTTTGTTTCTGTGTGTTCTGAGATTTTAACCCTTTTATCTTCTGTGAGTCTGGCCATTTCTATAATGCCAGGTGGGAAGCGAGGTCGCGGGTGTTCCGGTGGGAATCTGCCCGCTGTCTCCAGCGCCCTCCCTGCCATCCTCAGTGCCACTGCTCTCCTCTCCGGTGCTGTGGCTCCATTCTGAAGGGGCACCTGGATATTTATATTTGCTGAAGTTTTATAATAAAGTTTATATGGTACAATGTGCTTCTGAAGTATCTCATGATCCTTCACAAGGTTTGCTTCTGAAATGGAAGGATGGAGCAAAGATACTAGGAAACAGGTCTCAAAGCGGAAGAAATGGAGCTCTAGACTGTTGGAGGAAACTAGAAGCGGCCCAGAGAAGGTGCCGCCCTGAGTGAGGAGGGTGCAGGGGCGGTGGTGGGGTTGGTGATGGTGGCTTCCTGCTGCATTTAATTAAAATGAGGTGGGACTTCCCCCTGCCACCCCAGCTTGTATTAGTCAGGCTTCTTCAGAGAAGCAGAGCCAAGAGGACATGTAAAGGGTTGGTGGCACGGGGACTGGGGAGTAAAAATTGCTTTAAGAAATTGACTTTCAGGATTGTGGAGGCCGACAGTTTTGGAGTCTGCAGGGCAGGCCAGTGGGTTGGAGATGTGGTCAAAGCTGATGTTGTAGCCTCTAGTTTGAATTCCACAGAACAGTAGTCTGGCACCTCAAGCAGGGTTTCTTTCTTTCTTGCTTGCTTGCTTGCTTGCTTTCCTTTTCTTTCTTTCTTTTTCTTTCTTTCTTTCCTTTCTTTCTTTCTTTCTTCCTTCTTCCTTCCTTCTTCCCTCCCTCTCTCTGTCCCTCCCTTCCTTCCTTTTTTCCTTCCTTCCTTCCTTCCTTCCTTCCTTCCTTCCTTCCTTCCTTCCTTCCTTCCTTCCTTCCTTTCTTCCTTCCTTCCTTCCTTCCTTCCTTCCTTCCTTTCTTCCTTCCTTCCTTCCTTCCTTCATTCCTTCCTTTCCAACTTTTATTTTAAGTTCAGAGGTACATGTGCGGGATGTGCAGGTTTGTTACACAGGCTACTGTGTGTCCTGGTGGTTTGCTCCACAGATCAGCCCATCACCTAGGGTTTTTGTTGTTGTTGTTTTGAGACAGAGTCTCGCTCTGTCTCCCAGGCTGGAGTACAGTGGTGTGATCTTGGCTCACTGCAACATCTGTCTCCCGAGTTCGAGCAATTTTCCTGCCTCAGCCTCCCGAGTGGCTGGGATTACAGGCACCCACCACCACACCTGGCTAATTTATTTTATTTTTAGTAGAGACAGGGTTTCACTGTGTTAGTTAGCCAGGATGGTCTCAATCTCCTAACCTTGTGATCCACCCACCTCAGCCTCCCAGTGTACAAAGTGTTCCTTCTTCTCCACAACCTTGTTAGCATCTGTTGTTGTTTTTTTTTTACTTTTTTAAAATAATAGCTATTCTGACTGGTGTGAGACGGCATCTCACTGTGGTTTTGATGTGAATTTCTCCAGTGATCAGTGGTGCTGAGCTTTTCTTCTTTTGCTTTTTGGCCACATGTATGCCTTCTTTTGAGAAGTGTCTAGTCATGTGCTTTGCCCACTTTTTAATGAGTTTTTTTTCTGTAAATTTGTTCTTTGTAAATGCTGGATATTAGACCTTTGTCAGATAACTATATTGTAAAAGTTTCTTCGCATTCTTAGGTTGTCTGTTCACTCTGATTATAGTTTTTGTTTTGTTCTTTTTGCTGTGCAGAAGCTTTTAATTAGATGCCATTTGTCAATTTTTGCTTTAGTTACAATTGCTCATGCCTATGTCCTGAACAGTATTGCCTAGATTTTCTTCTAGGATTTTTATAGTTTAGGGTGTTACACTTAAGTCTTTAATCCATCTTAGTTGATTTTTGTATATGGTGTAAGGAAGGGGTCCAGTTTCAATTTTCTTCATATGGCTAGCCAGTTCTCTCAACCCCATTTATTAAATAGGGACTCCTTTCCTCATCACTTGCTTTTGTCAGGCTTGTCAAAGATCAGGTGATTGTAGGGCTGTGATCTTATTTCTACGTTCTTTATTTTGTTCCATTGATCTGTGTGTCTGTCCTTGTACCATGCTGGTACTGCAGCCTTGTCATATAGTTTGAAGTTGGCTAGCGTGATGTCTCCAGCTTTGTTCTTTCTGCTTATGATTGTCTTGGCTATTTCAGCTCTCTTTTGGGTTCCAAATGAATTCTAAAATAGTTTTTTTCTAATTCTGTGAAAATGTCAATGGTAGTTTAATGAGAATAGCATTGAATGTATAAATTGCTCTGGGCGGTGTGGCCATTTCCATGATCTCATGAATACGGAATGGTTTGTGTCATCTCTGGTTTCTTTGACCAGAGGTTTCTAGTTCTCCTTCAACAGGTCCCCCACTTCCCTTGCTATCTGTATTCCTGGATAATTTATTCTTTTTGTAGTAATTGTGAATGAGAGTTCGTTCACGGTTGGCTCTCAGCTTGCCTTTGGGTGTGTAGGAATGCTTGTGATTTTTGCACATTGATGTTGTGTGCTGAGACTATGCCGAAGTTGCTCACCAGCTTAAGAAGTTTTGGACTGAGACAATGGGGTTTTCTAGATATAGGATCATGTCATCTGCAAACACAGATAGTTTGATTTCCTCTCTTCCTATTTGAATAGCCCTTATTTCCTTCTTTTGCCCGAATACCCTGGCCAGAGAACTTCAGTACTATGCTGAATAGGAGTGATAAGAGAGGGCATCGTTTTACAGTGCCAGTTTTCAAGGGCAATGCTTCCAGTTTTGCCCATTCACTATGATATTGGCTGTGGGTTTGTCATATATGGCTCTTATTATTTTGAGGTATGTTCTTCCTTCAAAACCTAGTTTATTAAGAGTTTTTAACATGAAGCGGTGTTGAATTTTATCGAAGGCCTTTTCTACATCTGTTGAGATAAATCATGTGGTTTTTGTCTTTAGTCTGTTTATGCGATGAATCACATTTATTGATTTGTGAATGTTGAACCAAACTTGCATTGCAGGGGTGAAGCCAATTTAATCATGGTGGACAAACTTTTTGATTCAGTTTGCCAGTATTTTGTTGAGGATTTTTGCATTGGTTTTCATCAAGGGTATAGATCTGAAGTTTTCTTTTCTGTTGTGTCTTTGTGAGGTTTTGGTATCAGGATGATGCTGGCCTCATAAAATGGTTAGAAAGGAGTCCCTCCTCTTCAATTCTTTGGAATAATTGTAGTGTAAATGGTACCAGCTCCTCTTTGTGCCTCTGGTAGAATTCATCTGTGAATCCATCTGGTCCTGGGCTCTTTTTTGTTGGAAAGCTACTTAATGCTGCCGGGAAGGGTTTCTATGTTGCTGTCTTGAGGCAGAATTGCTGCTTCTCAGTCTTTGCTCTTCAAGCTTTCATCTGATTGTGTGAGGCTCACCTACATTATAGCGGGTCTGCTCCTTACAGTCAGTTGATTGAAATGTTAAGTGTTTCTATAAAAATACCTTCACAGCCATATCTACTCTGGTGTTTGACCAAACAGCCCAGCCACATTGCCACATAAAATTCACCATTATGCTCCTTTCCACAGGGTTAAATTTAACCAGCAATAACTGGGACCCAGTGAGGATCCCAGTTCAGAATGCTGTCTGCTGCCTGCATCCTGAACAGCATGTGTGATCCTGGACCAGGGGCTCAGCACAGGCCCTTTCTCAGCCTGCCATTCTCACTTCTGCATCGCACAGGACAGGTTCAGAGGCTCCTAGGGCCTGTTTGCCAGTGGAGTCTGCTCCCCAAGGCAGGAGGCCAGGCTGCCCCGAGGCCTCCCTACAGCCTCCTGAGCCCACTCTGTGCCCTCTCCTTGGTGTTCCACTTCTCCCAGCACCCATCCAAGAGCTTCAGCAATCCCAGGCACTGCACCCTTCCCTCCAAGGCAACCTCCTGCCCCTTCCCTCACTTACACAAGTTGTGTGTTTGTGTAATCCCCGTGTTTGCTGGTCCCCGTGTTTGCTTTCTGACTTCTACCATGAGGACAGGGTCATCTCAGGGTACCCCTGAGACCCAGCTCTAGTGCTTGTCCCCTTAAAAAGAATCATGTCCAGGGTCCATAGGCAAGGCCAGGCCCTTCCCTGCCTGACAGCCACTCCTCAGCTCTGCACAAGGACCATAAATCCACTTGCCTGGAAGCCCCTGTGGGAAGAGAACTGCTCGCTCCCTCTTGCCATTTACCTCTCCTGCATTCATGAAAAGAAAAACCTATTCTCTTTCCCCCATGAGGCGCTATTGCTCAGTTGTGTCTGGAGGGGCCATGAGCAGAGGCAGCAAGTCTCTGTTCTGAGGGAGGTAATCATGAGCTTCCCCCCAGCCTCTCACCCCGGCCTAGACCCAGTGATAAGACAGGGCAGAGGACCCGGCACTCCCCTGGAATGGAGGCCCCAAGCTCTGCACAGGGCACACCTGGAGAGGATGTGCCCAGGCCTGCCATCCCACCCAGCACGGGGGCTCAGGGCTCAGAGCTTAGAAGGCTGGAAGCCAAGACCTTGTGGTTGCGTCTCACTACTGTTTGGACATTGCATGGACAGAGGGCCCAGGGTACATCAAACACTGTCACCAACCCTCTCTGCCTTAGTGTCTCAGTGCGGCTTAAGTAATCAAAAGTATTCTAGAAAGGGAAGAGAGGGTCCATTTTGGTGACACCTCAAGTATCATCACTCATCTATTGTCTCTGGTTCCTGCCCTGAGCTCTCTTGGGAAACTGCTGTTGCTACAGCAATGACAGCCTCCTGGTTACTGAATCGAGGCACCCTGGTCATTGCTGTCTTCCACGGCATCTCTCAAGCACCCCCTCTGTAGACATGTCCTCCACTGTAGCGCTCATGGTGATGGGCCTGAGGCATACCTTTCTTCTGTCTTCTCCTAGCTCTCCAAATGCTCCCAGACACTGTGGTGTGGCACACCCCAGGCCAAGCTCACTGTTTCCTACTCCTCAGCTCCCAAAGCTATCACTCTTGTCTGCTATTTCCTGGGGTCGTTACTCACACAGCATCCTAAACTAGAGACTTAAGGTCATGCTTGGACTACTTTCTTGCTCCAGCTCCATGCTACGACCCCTTCCAAATCATTCCCTGAGTGTTGCCACTGTCTGGTCTTAAAACGTATTTCTTCTGGACCGGGCATGGTGGATCACTCCTGTAATCCCAGGACTTTGGGAGGCTGAGGTGGGTGGATCACGAGGTCAGGAGTTCGAGACCAGCCTGGCCAACATAGGGAAACCCCATTTCTACTAAAAATAAAAAAATTAGCCAGGTGTGGTGGCTGGCACCTGTAGTCCCAGCTACTCGGGAGGCTGAGGCAGGAGAATCTCTTGAACCTGGGAGGCAGAGGTTGCAGTGAGCCGAGATCGCGTCATTGCACTCCAGCCTGGGCAACACAAGCAAAATTCCATATCAAAAAAGATGAAAAAGTGTTCCTTCTATCGTCGTGCCTAGGTTGTTGCAATAGTCTTTTAAATAGTCTCCATTCAGTTGTCGTCTTTCACTCTATCCACCAAACTGAACCCATCAGATCACAGCTGCTGAATAAAGAATGTGTGGGAAAATCCCCGTGCTTCTCAGTGGGGTGTGCAGACCCTCACACTGTGACCTGAGCTTCCTCCGTTCCCTCCACTCCTCCTAATTAGCAACGGCCTTTCACTGGAAATCTCCAGTCACCTCTCAGCCAGGAATGCACTTTTCTCTCTAGTGCAGGTGGAAAAGTCCAGCTTATTCTTTAAGTGCTACCCCCCCCCAAACACAGGCACCTTTGAGAGGCCTTGACCATCCTCCCAGCTTCCTCTAGTCCCCAGTACTGGGTCGTGAAGACCCCATCACAGCACCAGCCACAGCTTGTGAGGCTGGTGGGCCTCCTGCCTCTTCACCTCAGGGGGATTCCTGCAAGGGTAGAAACTTTGCTTTCAGCCAACTGTGCATATCCTGGGATTAGCAAGTGTCTGGCCTCCTGTGAGCCTCAGCAAACACCAAGTATAAAGGTTCAAGAAGAAAGGAGTTTATACAAGAGGAAGTCAGAGAAATAGGGAAAGGTCATCAAGAGTGGTACCAAAAAAGAGACCTCAAGAAAGAGGAGAATAATGAGCAAAGATGGGATACAGGCTCCAGGGACATCACATGCTGGGCTCTGGCTCACCAAGACCAGAGACCCTGTGGAAAGGGCTCCAAGAGATTTGAACCTCATGGGATAAAAATGTGTGTGAGAACCAGGGTATGTTCGTCTGTTTACACATTGCTAATGAAGACATACCTGAGACTGGGTAATTTATAAAGAAAAAGAGGTTTAATGGACTCACAGTTCCATGTTGCTGGGGAGGCCTCACAATCATGGCAGAAGGTGAAAGGCACATCTTACATGGTGGCAGGCAAGAGAGAATGAGACCAAAGGAAAGGGAAAACCTTTTATAAAACCATCAGATCTCATGAGACCTATTCACTACCACAAGAACAGTATGGGAAAAATCACCCCCAAGATTCCATCATCTTCCACTGGGTCTCTCCCAGGGCACGTGGGAATTACAAGAGCTACAATTCAAGTTGAGATTTGGGTGGGGACACAGTCAAACCATATCACAGGAGTACAGGCTGTCAGAGCTGAAAAGAAATTTAGAGACAGGACTCCATGTTTGGATCCCCTTGCATGAACACTCTCTTGCTCGTAGAAGCTGGTTTTCTCTCCCCTTGATTTTCCCTCTGGAGTCCCCTTCCACACTCTCTCATGGAAACCTGTCTTCCCCTCCTAAACTTCATCTCTCTCTACTCCCTTCCACTCAGTGTGGAAGCTGCTTTCCTCTCCTAGATTCCATCTTTCTGCAATTCCATCTTTCTCAGTATAAGAGTTAACTCTATTTCTCTCTCCTTCTCTGATTTCACTCTCTCTCTCTAAATAAATCACTTTCTACAAACAAAAACAAAAAAAAAGAATCTTAGAGATGCTGCAGTCCAGACCGAACTTCATAGAGAAAGACCCTGATGCCCAAGAAAGACAAATGCCTTCCCCAGGATTTCATAACTCAGGGAAAGCCTTCGCTTTTTGCCTTTACTATTCAATGGCAAACTGTCAACATCAGAAAGAAAAGCAGCCACCATTTGGAAAGAAAAACAGCACCTCATTCAACAATGTTTTATAATTTTTTTTCAAAAAAAAATTATATCAAGATTGAGTTTAAAGGTTAAATAGAAGAGTCCCGTATTTTGACATTTAATTCAGATGCCATTCTGTGGTTACTAGAATGGAAGGAACCTACTCCAGTGTAAGTTACGATGATTGGGCTCACACTAAAAAGGACATGGTCCCAGCCTGAAGCCATCTCAGTTATCTTAAGCACATTTATTTTTTCTGCTCCTAAATCATCATTGATTCCATTGTATATATTGTCCAAAAACAGTGCCTACTGATTAGTTTTAAACTATACATTGTCAAATGTACTCTTATAAATAGAAGACTACATAAAATGTACCTACTGATCAATTCTACTTAAGTAATTACTTTTACTTAAGTAAAAGTAAACAGTAGGTACATTTTATGTACTCTTTTCTGTTTATAAGAAATCAAGAGCATCTAATAGGCTCTCATTTCCTCGGCTGAATCCTAGAACAGATTATCACCTCATTGCAAGCTCAGCCTCACAGAACTCACCATCTCCTCTTACCCTGTAGAAGATTCTGCTCTTTAAAAGGTCATTTTTATAAAGTCATGCAGAGTTTGGAAAGCAATGAAACTCTAATAGTAATTGGCGGCCCTTCAATGGTGCCATAAATTCAGATGCTTGAAAAGGATTCCTCTGGGTGTGGGCAGCCCGGGAGCCTGGTGAGGTCATGGAGCAGCCAGTCTGGAAGATGGTTCCGCTGTTGCAAGCAGAGAGGTAGGTCTGCATTGTCAGGCTGAGTAGGTGCTGGCAGATGAGCAGGTCATCAGAGGCCAGCACCCAGCTCTCACGTCATTCCTCTTTGTGCTGGTTAATTTTAGGTGTCAACTTAACTGGGGTAAGGGATCCCCAGGTCCCTTTAACCCAGGAGTGTCCAATCTTTTGGCTTCCATGGACCTCATTGAAAGAAGAATAATTGTTTGGACCACACATAAAATACACTGACACTAATAATAGCTGATGAGCGTGCATGCACACACACACACACACACACACACACACGTCTTATAATGTTCTAAGAAAGAATGTCTTATGCTAGCTGTATTCAAAGCCATCCTGGGCCGCATGCAACCCACAGGCCTCATGTTGGACAATGTTGCGTAACCATTATTTCTGGTCATGTCTAGAAGGATATTTCCGGAAAAGATTAACATTTGAATTGGTAAACTGTGTAAGAATCTGCTTTCACCTAACTGCGTGGGCACCATCCAATCCACTGAAGGTCCAGATAGAACGAAAAGGCAGAAAAGGGGCACATCGGCTCTTTCTGCGTGAGCAGGGACACACACCAGTCTTCTCCTGCACTCGGACATCAGAGCTCCCTGCAGTCTGGGGCCTTTACACCAGCCTCTTCCCAAACCCTGCAGTTCTCAGGTCTTCTGCCTTGGACTAAATTACAGCACGAGTTTTCCTGGTTCTGCAGCCTGCAGAGGGACTAGAGGGGACTTCTCAGCGTCCATAGCCATGTGACCTAATTCCCATCATAAACCCCCTCTGGGATATCTATATAGCTATATGCACACCTGTCTATGTATGTATGCATGTATCTTATCGGTTCTGTTTCACAGAACAACGCTGACTAATGCACTCATCTTGGGTAAACTTGGTATGCCAGTTTTCCTCTGGACTCAGTAACCATCTACATGTCATTGTCCTCCATGTCATGACGGCAGACTTAAAAGAGACTGTGATTCACCAGGAGAAGAGCTGCCTTGACCTGTCCAGGTTGAGAGCATAACTCAGGTGAGCAGAGTCACAGGATCAAGCAGAAATCACAATGGGATGACCGTCTGCCCTAGAACCAAAACCCAACTATGCTTGATCACCTGGACATGGAGAAGGGGTGTTGTGATGAGGCATTGGAAACACAAGCCTGTGAATCCAGGATCCTGCTTTATTTCTACACAGACATTTGGATATGCGAATGCAATATTTAAGTAAACTGTATATATTTGATTTATCAGTAAGACAGATAGATACATAATAAGTTCTTTTCATATCAATTCATTTTAATTATCTTCAACCCAACATTATTAAAGGCTTTTTTGCTTAAACTTCAGCTAGTCTGATCTGCTACTGTCCAGATGAACTAGGTTTGCATTTGGGGCTGAGCCATCCCTGGGTCAACCAGGTGTCTCATCATCCAAGCAGGTTCACTCCACTTCTGAGGACAAGAGAGGGCAGAATGACACAGTCTTCCGGATGGCGGAGGAGACACAGGCTCACCAGCACATGCAGCAGGCTGCTTTCGCCCCTTTGCTGGAACTGCTTTTAGTCCCCTCCAGGCGAGACAATGGCTTTACTCGCTGTACTCACCGGAAGTGGCAGCAGTAGGAGCTCATGCTCTCGATCGGTCACACTATGCAGCTGGTCACCTGCAGAGCCGTGTGAAGCACACACGTCGGCACTGTCACCACGCTGGGTCCACACCGGCCTTAGGCCGTATTCTCGAAAACGCCCCTTCATCTTGATATCTCTTGTCCTGCCCAAATTCTTCTGGTTTAGCCCTATTTATCACATCACCAACTCGTAAAAGTAGTGGCCTGACATGCAGCCGAACACCACAGTATCTAGAGGGCGTGGAAAGAAATAACCTTTATTCCTGGTCATTTACCCTTCCATTCATTCAACCTGTGGTCACTGCACACTGCTGTATCTGTCGACTCGGTCACTGGAACAACAGTCTCACGATCTCAGCCACTCACAGCCATAAAGGTTTGTTTCTTCAGCTTGTTATATCCTGGCTGCACATTGCCTGTGGGTCTGTTGTCTGCATTTTCTTCTGTCCAGAATCCAGACTGAAGAACAGCCCCTATCCTGCTGTTTTGGCAGAGGGAAAGGAGTGAAAATCTACTAGAAGTGTCAGCTGCCTCTTCATGCTTCTACTCACAACCGGCACCCTGTCACACACTCATGCCCCACCGGCCAGAGCAAGACACAGGGTCAAATCCAATGTCAACGAGGCAGGGAGTGAACTCCTCCAGGAAGATTCTGCATGGTAAATGTCAGTGGGGTGGGGGTATGTAAGGCACTCACGCAGAAAGGGAATGAGTCATTCAGACCAATACCACCCACCGCACCTACTATGCTCCAGGCTCCAAACTAAATGAGGTCAGACTCCTTCCCTTGAGGTTCTGCAGTGCAACTGGTGGTTATATTAACTAGCTGGGGGGTTCCGGGCAAATCATTTTACTTCTCGGGCTGTTGGGTTTATGACTTAGAAAACAAAGTAATTTGATTCCTTAGGCTCCTCCAAAAGTCTTAGATGCCAGCCTTTTCATTTCACTTACTATTATTGAATTAAGCCAATGCTTAAAGTCATGCACTAGCATTTAAAGCAGAATCTCAGCTCATGTAGTATAGAAGACGGATAGAAAGTTATTCTCTGAAATAGAAGCCAGACAAAGTGGGCTCTGGAGGATTTTTAAGCATCATTTTGGCGATGCCTCTTCACATTTTTACAGCTACATTTACAGCCTTCCGGCTGCCGACAGAGCCAGAACCACCTGTAATACTGTGAAGAATCCAAGTGGGTAGAGTCCAGGTCAGGAAGCCCAGGGCTGCCTGTCCATCTGGCAAATCCTCCTGCCAGTGGTCCTTCGCAGAAGCGTTGCCCATGCCCACAAGCCTGCCAGACTCGCCTGGTCAGTGACCTTGCTCCCCTCCATGGTCCCGATGCTTGAGAAGAGCCTCGAGAGTCTCCCCCGGTGCCAGCCTCTGGGCGTGGTTCTCAGTGGTAGGATTTCTTCTTCTGACTTCAGGGTTTAGTTGGCTAGTCCAGGCAGCTGACTCCCAGCTGGAGGCGGAACCACAAAGCCTTGTAGTGACTTTGCAATCATTAAGAGCTTTAATCTGAAATCTGGAAAGAACCAGCAACACTCATGTGCCCCACAGCCAGGAGTCAAGTGAGTGCCGAGCCTGGTGGGAGCCCAGGACTGAGGAGCCCTGCCAGGTGGGTGCCTGGACTGCGGGGAGGATTGGGCAGTGCTGCCTCTTGGCTTGCACATCTGGTCATCACCATCCTTTCTTCAGAGCCAAAGACGGCATGCCGGTCTCCCCAGGAACACTAGGCTCACAACCATCGGGATAAATGAAAGGCATGCTACATTTCTCTCCATAATCCCCCTGGAGTGCCATTTCCTCTGGTTCATTTCACCAAATGACTCTGCACCAGGGTGCACCATTACCTTCCAATTCTCTCAATCTGAAAACCTCGGCTTCCCCTGGAGCACCGGAAGGTCACAAAGCTGTCCTCCCTGAAGGAGGCGGCCTGCAAACCCTGCAAACACAGAAGGGCCACTAGCTCTATTTGTCTTCTGTGCTTAGTGCACCTAAACAGCCCATCACCGCAGGTGGGGATCAGTGCCTGAGCGGAAACAGGCCAAATATTCGTTCAGCTCTAACTCTATCCCATCATTTTTGAATGAGTGCATTCATTCCTGAATGTGCTATGCTTTGTGATACTTCTGTATTCATTAAGCTTACTTCCAGACCCTTAGGAACCCCGAAACCCCTCCTCAGGACCACAGGTCATGGGCTGAATTGTGCTGCCACAAATGTGACAGTATTTGCAGACAGATAGAGCCTTTAAGGAGGTAATCAAGGTCAAATGGAATCCTAAGGGCAGGGCAAGAGAACAGGCGTCCTTATAAGAAGAGAAAAGAGCCACCAAAGACCATTCTCTTGCTCTCCGTGCACACAGAGAAACGACCATGTGAGGACACAGTGAGAAGACATCACCCACGAACCAGGAAGAAACCTCTCACCTGAAACCCACCCTGCAGGCACCTCATCTCGGACTTCTGGCCTCCGAAACTGTGAGAAGATAAATGTCTGTGGTTTAAGCCCCACTAGATACGTATGTCTCTCTCTTTCTCTCAAAAAAGAATTTTCTCATTTTTTTCCTATTTCCATTTTCACAATGAGTGTTGTATTTTCACCTGTGCCTCCATCAGCTCCTGGTGAATTTAAATGAAGGAAGGAGAGAAGATAGAAGGATAAAAAGGCTGCTGGAGCTGTTTTGACTTATTTATTTACTTTTTTGAGATAGAGTCTTGCTCTGTCACCCAGGCTGGAGTGCAATGGTGCAATCTCGGATCACTGCAACTTCTGCCTCCAGGGTTCAGTGATTCTCCCACCTCAGCCTCCCTAGTAGCTGGGATCACAGGTGCGCACCACCACACCCAGCTAATTTTTGTATTTTTGGTAGAGACGGGATTTTGTTGTGTTGGTCAGGCTGGTCTGGAACTTCTGACCTCAGGTGATTCATTCGTCTTGGCCTCCCAAAATGCTGGGGTTACGGGCATGAGCCACTGTGCCCGGCCCTGGTGCTGTTTTTAGAAATTGGTGGTCACATAGGCCTCGGGGTTGTAGGCACAGCCATTCAACACTGGAAGTTTCATCAAGATAGAGGAACCTGCATGGCCAGTTTAAAAACACAAACACAGATGCACACACATACATGCACACAGGGAGGCACATACAGGTGCACGGTCCTCCGTTTCATTATCGTCTTCACTGAGGGTGCATCCTGTGAAGATCCCATGACCAGTGGCATTGCCTTCCACTTTGAGAAACAGGAAACCACAGGAAATAAGCATCAAGGCTCAGCTTACCATCCTTCCTGCCTTCTCCGGCACCCCTCAGCAGCAGGACAGAGTTCCTAGGGCTGTGGTCAGTCACTCTTCACATCCACCACGTTTCTGTCTGTACATGGACATCAACACGCATGGCCTCCCAGGGTATGGTGATTTTCTACATGGTCCAGTCTCAGGCATTGTTTCGTGTATCAGCCTTTCCTCCATATGCACGGCTCTCCAGGCTCAAGGAGGGAGTTTTGTTTCTGGACAGACTGCAGGGCTCAGAGGCAGATCAGGGAACGAGGGGGAAAAGGCTGTGTGTGGACAGTGCTTCCACTTGCATCTGGTCGGCCTCAGAGCTGTAAAGCCTCTGAAAGTTCTATTGTAGGGGCTGCGAGAGGAAAAACCCAGCCTGGGCGGTTCTCAGGGCCTTCGTGGAGGGTGCATTCCCTTCCTGGACTCTGAGTAGAGGAATGACCTTGCTCCAGGGTGCTGCAAGCACTCATCAACCTGTTCTCCAGATTTTCGCCATAGCCAGGGTGATTTTGGAAGCTGAGCTCACTTTGATTTACATCCAACTGAGCCAAAGATGTGGAAAGACAAAAGTCCCCAGGCTGCATCTGTGTGGCTTCTCCCTGAAGGTCCGTGGCCACCTTGTCTGCTTGGCAGCAGGGACAACTCCAGTTCTGCCTTTCCCAAGGGCTCGCTGTGCCCACTTGGCCCCCTGCTTGGCTTTGGCCTCCGAATCTTTCCAGCATGGCCCTCTGGTTGTCAACTGACCCTAGACAAGCTGCCCTGGGTGTCCTGGGAGGGCCACACACTCGCCATGTGCAAGTAGGAGCCCAGCACCTGCCCCCAGCTCCCTCCCAGCCCCACTGCTCCTCCTGTGAGCCCCACACCCTTATCCATACTTCTCACCCCCTGTCCCTCCACAGGACACCGAAGGGTACCCTGCACATTTCCTTCTTTCCATTCACACAAGAACAACCTGGCTTTCACCTTTGGTCCGAATATCCTTAGACCTGGCTGACTTTACGTTTCATACCTCAGAAACACACTCGTTTAACTGAGGAAGTGATTTAATGAAGATGGAGCCCTTTGTCTCAATCGAGTATCTAGTCCCGAGAAAATGAGGTCACTGGCAAGTGATGAGGCATCCATGATGCAAAGGCACCTGGTTCTCTTATGGATGGGGAGGGTGGCAAGACATTTTGCTCCAGGACTCATTTCAGCCTGACCTCTTAGGATCTCTCCTTAGCTTACTGAAAAGAGATAGAAAAAGATGGGTGGCTCAGCCCAGAAAACCAGGGCGGAGAATGATGGGGCCTGGAGGAAGAGCCTCTGTCCAGGAGCAGATGGTGATTCACGGTCTGAGGCATCTTGCACTCCAAAGCTCTCAGGCAGTAAGTCTGCCAAATATTAAAAGATGAGAAACATCTTTCTGCCTTCCACAAACATCATAAACGGGCATATGTGCAGAGTAGAAGAACAAAGATTATCTTCCAGTAGGTCCCAATTTTCTTGCAACTTAGTTCGGTGAGGGAGGAGGTCAGGAATTATTGAGGAGAGAGCAAATGTGTATGTTTGAACCATATTTCCCTGTCAATAAAATAGAAATGATTGACAAATATTCAGTGTTTAATAAAGGTCATTTGAAATTAAGTGGGTAACCCAAATAATGTATTTATGCACACATAACCACGGAAAAGAAGAAAGCCCTGTGCATGGGAAGCTGCTGTGCTGAATCTGGCCTCCCCTTGAAAAGTAAATAGATAAAAGACATAAAAATACTTGGAAAAGTTGAAGCTCTATAAAATGTAAGATATTGTTTTGACAGAGTCATCTGTGACTCAGCCGTGATGAATTACCATTTTAAAAGGATTATCTTAAGCACACATCTCAGACCTCCTTAAATCACTCCTTGGTTGCTATCTTATGACAAAGGAAAACAAAACTAATCATTGAAGACACCTTTTCTTTTCTCCTCCTCAACCATGACATCTTACAAACCAGGGTTAAATGAACTCGGAGTACGAAAGCCTCCCCTGAGTGTGCATTCTTCTTTAATGCAAAGAGTGCTTTCAAGTAAAGAAAGTACCCACTCTTCCCGGAGTTTTAAGCTGCTGTGTGCCAGGAGTCCCCGTCCCTGAGGTCATGCTTTGGTTTTAATCACATGAGACCTTGTTTGCTGAGGCTGTCAGGTCACAGCACTCAGGGACAAGTGTGCGTGCATTCCTTGAGGCTCAGCAGTTCTGTCCGTAACACCAGGACCACAAAGTTTGTCGTTTCTAGGGTCACAAACCCCAAGAAACTTTCATTCCAGAAACCTCTCCAGGAATCTCCTTCCATTCCTGTTTCTCTTTGTTTTCCTCTCTTTCCCCCAGGTCTAAATCACTTGAGACATTAAAACTTTCCAATGTCTGGTAACACCATGAGGTTAGACAATGCTGTTCTCAAAATGACAAAGGCTAAAAACACCGGAGGCTAAGTGTTGAGATAAATTCATTCCACCTAATTCATCAATAACCTTGTCTGAGCGCCTACTGGTGCCACATAGGAGTGTATAATCCAATCCCTCTCCTTGAGTGGCTTTCTAATTATACTGTGGAAATAAGTTTTCCAAATGTGAAGCAGTAAGCAATTACCATAAGAGCCTGCATAAATCAGCATGGAAATTGACATGTCCACGTTGAGTTCGGGATGCGGGTGGGAAGACGAGCCACTTATCTGGTTAGGAGGAACTCGCTGAGGTCTGGAGGCAGAAACTCTCCAGGCTGATGTCACAACACAAGCACAAGAAGCGGAATATCAAAAGTACATGTAGGCTGTGTGAACCCCGCACACTGGCTGAGTGAGGGGCCAGGAGGGCAGGAGCCCTGGGGAGGAAGGGTGCCTTCCCACAGGAGACCTGGAGGTAGGGCTGGAGCCGATTCTAAGGATGAGCTGAGACTTGCCAGTCAGTGAGAGAAGACTGGACCATTCAGGAAGTCAAGAAATGCGCCGTGGGCAGCACAGCGGAGAGGGACGAGGGTCCTCCTCAGAGATGTGGCAGAGAACTGAAGCAGGAACGGGAAACAGGAAGAGAAACTGAGAGGTAAGTCACCAGAATTAGGGAACATAAGGAGGACCCATGAGCCCTGGATTCACTGCCTGAGCACCTGAGCCACAGTGCTGGGGGCAGGGGGAAGGTAGGCTCCTGGGAGACGCAAGTCTTCCATCTCAGAGGCAGAGGGCCAGGCTGGGCCAACCGTCAATCTCACTCTTTTCCTTCTGGGATCCTAATTCTGATTGATTATGTGACTGATGCTTTCTCAATAACTACTAAATGGAGCTTTTGGAATTTTTCTGAAAGCTAATAGTGTTTTTTTTTAGAAGTCCAGGTTCCCAAAGTAGACATCACTGCAGCAGGAGCAGCATCCTTCTCCACCATGAGCGACTGCTCTGGTGACCACTGTGGGGTGGCAGGTGCTCTGTGCCTCTTATCCCAAATGGAACGCCAGGCATGCCTTCTATCAGTAAGGACAAACTAGGACACCCTGTGCATTCCCCGTGCTCCCAGGGGGCGGGAGCAACACCCCACGGGGAGCCACAGCCGGGTCACTCTGCCAAGGGAAGATGTACACATTGCTAAAATGAGCACAGCTTTCCATCTGCGCAGAGGAAAGTGGGAAGGGGCACGTGAATCAAATCGGTAATTATGCCTCAGTGTAGAAACATCCACTAATAGAAGCATGTAAAATACCAAGTCCAGAGGCCCAGTCAGTGCACAGAGGAGCCTCAGGATGACTTCACCCTATGAGGAGAGACTGGAATTGAGTCTTAAATGGTAAAGGGAAGGCTGGAGCATTTCAAGAGTGGCACAACAGGCACACAGACACATTGTAAGATACATGTGTTCTTACGGAGGACGCATCTGACATTTTCAACACTCAGCTTTTGTATCTCCTTTAGATCATTTTGAACATGACAGCTAAAATCAACAAAACTTTTAAGAGATACTCCCCAGTGAAAACTACCAGAAATGATGCTAAGGAAACTCTGAGGTTAGAGAAAAAGTCAGTCAGATAATAGATTTCATTTTTTATTTGCTATAATAGTTCATCCAAGACAATTCAATGGGAAAGAATAGCCTCTCCAAAACATGGTGCTGGCCCAGCTGGATATCCACATGGAGAGGAATAATGTTGGCCTCCCCCTGCCCTCCATCTTCAAAATCAACCCAAAATGGGACAGAGACCTTCGTGTACAAGCCAAAATTGTAAAGCTCTTCTATGAATCTGTGTGACGCTGAATTTGATAACACTTTCTTATTATAATACTGAAGGCATAAGCAACAAAAGAAAAAAAATAAACTGGACTCCATGAGAAGTATGAACTTCTACGCATTAAAGGACACTATCCAGGAAGTGAAAAGACAGCCTGCAGAAGGGGGGAGATATTTACAAAGTAATTGTCTGATAAGCATCAGCTGCAGTCTGAACGCTGGTGTCTTCCCAAATGTGTATACTGGAACTCTATACCCAGTGTGATATAAGGAGGCAGGGCCTCTGAGAAGTGATTAAGGCCTAAGGGCTCCACCCTTGTGACTGGCATCCGTGCCCTCATGAAAAAGGCTCAAGTGAGCTTCTCTGCCCCTTCTGCCATGCGAGGATGTGATGAGGCACCATCCTTGAAGCAGAGAGCAGCCTCCACCAGACAGAAAGTCTGCTATTGCCTCTCTTAGATTTCCCAGACTTTGGAACTGTGAGCAAAAACTTCCTGTTGTTTGTAACTTACCCGGTCTAAGGTATTTTGTTATAGCACCTGGGTGGACTAAAGCAGGCTTTACTATCCAAAGTACATAAAAGCTTTTACAATGCAACAGTAAAAGGGAAATTAACTCAAATACAAAATTTTCAAAAAATTTAACTGGATATTTATCCAAAGAAGATATACAAACGGCCAGCAAGAATAAAAAACAGGTGCTACGTACTTTTAGTCATTAGAGAAATGCAAAACCAGGAGGAGATAGTGCCTCACATCCCTTAACATAGTGACATTTTTTTAAGTTAGATACCAAGTGCTGAGGGAAGGTGGAGAAATTACCCTGAAACCTTGCTCTTAGGAATGCAAAACGGTGCAGCCTGGAACAACTTGGCAGTTCCTCAGAAAGTTAAGCATAGAATTCCCACATGCATAGCAATTCCACTCTTAGGAGTTAGCCCAAGCAACGTGAAACATCCACTGAAAAACCTGAACATGAATATTCATAACAGCATTACTCATTGCAGCCACACGCAAACTTGAGGGTGAGCAGCCCACCAGGCTTTGGGAGAGTAGATTTATATATATATATATAATATTATAAATAATATATATATATTATTTTTTTTTTGAGATAGAGTTTCGCTCTTGTTAACCAGGCTGGAGTGCAATGGCGCGATCTCGGCTCACCACAACCTCCGCCTCCTGGGTTCAAGCAATTCTCCCACCTCAGCCTCCTGAGTAGCTGGGATTACAGGCACGCACCACCATGCCCAGCTAATTTTTGTATTTTTAGTAGAGACGGGTTTTCACCATGTTGACCAGGATGGTCTCAATCTCTTGACCTCGTGATCCACCCGCCTTGGCCTCCCAAAGTGCTGGGATTACAGGCTTGAGCCACCGCGCCCATCTGGGAGAGTAGATCTTAATTCTCTCTCCTCACCGAGCAATGGATTAGAAGACTAATAATCATCACCATTTTCTAAGAAGTCAAGGAAGTATCCATTCATCAGTGAGAGAAATCCTTGTGCCTGGAGCCAGCCTGGAGCCACGTGCCTTTGTCACTGCGTCTCCTGGCCGTACTCCCAAATCTGCTCCAGGTAAGGGGGTGCCTGGAGATGTCTGAATGCACCTCCACCCGCCGCTCTGCTTCCAACAGCCGTGGCTGGTAGCTGAACAAGCTCTGGCACAGCAGGGGTGTCTGTGCACCTATACTCCTTCCTGGATTTGGCAAACTTGGGACCTGGAAGAAGCAGGTTTGAAGTTTCCCTTGACTTTTCTCAGGACCTTTCTGTAAACCGCTCCCAGAGTTAAGTTTAGGACACTAAGCTAACCTACTACCATGAATGTTTCTTTTGTTCTCAAAGATATTAAATTATTTCTGGGGCAGGGATCCTTTTTGTTTTAATTACTGTGTTTTATGATTAATCCCAAATTGTTCACACTGGGTCCAAATGTATGGAACTTTCATTTTGCCTCTTCCGTTTGTATTCACACGATTCGTGGTAAAGCTGCCCAAGCTTGGCAGCTTCGTCTTGGTACCTCCCTATCCCCTAGAAGGATTTGAGGCCAGAATAGAACTGTGTGTGACTCTCTCGAGACACACACTCGGCTGAGGAAGCCAGGGGGGTCAAGCAACCTCTCAAAGGCAAATCACACAGAAAGCAATCAGCCTACAGATCCACTCAGGAAAAGTCACGGCAAGGAGGCTGTCATGAGCAGTGGGGGATACCAGGAGAGACGGCGCTAAACATTAGCGCACTTTCCCAGACCTCCCACGCGCTTGCCGCCTGCAGAGCCCCCAGCCCTGGCTGCTCCTTCCAGTATGTGGAGTTCTCCCTGTATTTGCTTCCTCTCGCATTACTCATCCCAGGATGGATGACTCAGCTTTCACAGGCCTGAGACTCCCTCCCAACCCCAGATGGCTCACAGATCACCCTCCCCTGTCTTCCTTTCTTAATGAATTCTGATTGATTTATCTCTAAGTATCTGAAAAATCAACTGCAGATGGAACTTTATAGCATTGACTCTCTTCCCCACTGCCTCCTGCGTCTTTCCTACAACCTGGCTGGGGTTTTCTCAGGCCCAGATGCCCATAAGTGGTCCAGGATTGCGCTGACAGAAACAGGACTCTCGCACCATTTACAACACCCAGACGTAGGACCCTTAACCTTGTTTGAGGAGTTTATCTGGAGGAGTGCTAGCCATTCAGCGGAGCTGAAGATTGAATATGAAATCACAGAACAACATTATGAATTAACCAAGCAGTCACTGAGTGACCTGAGTATCTCTGTCGTGAACAGAATGACAAACCCTCGATGCATTAAAATAGAGGAGCCACCCATGATCATGGAAACATATTCATAGAGTGTGATTTTTCTTGGGGATGGGTGTTGGTGGGGAGAAAATATTAACTGTTTCCTTGCTTTCTGTACTCTTGACTCTGTGGCATGTGTGGCCTCCTTGATGGGAGAGCCTGCTCTTTCCAGGGCTACTCAGCTCCTAGAGCCAGGGATGGGCTCACCCTGGAGTGTACCAACCAACCACCCCAAGTCCGTACCCCAACCACACCCTTTATCTAACTCTCACTCACCAAGCCAGTATATCCCCGTCCCTAAATCACCCCAAAGCCAGGTACCAGGAAACTAAAGACCACCGCTGTAGCCCAGAGCCTGCTGACACTATTGTCACCATCGAGTCCCAAGCCCTTCCCCTCAGGCCTTGCCTTTCCCACAGAAAGCACAAGCTGTAGCCCAGTCTGCCCTCACTCCTCCTTTCTGCCCTTCTGCGTCCCCACGCGACCCCACATGGCATGGTGTGACCTCTCCCCTCGGAAAACGTGAATCATAAAGGTATCTACTTTCAACGGCACTCTCTGCGACGTCATTCAGTCATCCTCATGAATTGTAGTCACAGGGGTGGACTCTGACACGTCCCTGCTTATTGACATGCCATGTCTGCATTTGTCCCCCGTGACCAAGCCCTAGACACAGAATCCCCACCAGAGGCTGGGGCTGGAGTCGGCGGTGGGAAAGCCGTGCTCGTCTTAGGCTGAGACCCTGGCAGAGCTCTTTCTGTGACACCTCACTGAGTTAGCTTCCTCTGAGCCCCTGGAGAGTCCTGGAATGCCTGAACTGTGTCATATACACCATCCAGCCCCCAGGATACCCCAAGAAATGTTCTTTAAATACAACCACCAACATCTTATCTACACATGGCCTGTGGATGCCTTACTAAGACATAATTGGTTCGCTACAAAATTCACCCTTTTAATGAGTACAAGTCAATGTTTTTTAAAATACTTACAAGTACAAAGTTCTGCAATCCTCACCACTATCTAACTGCAGAACATTTTCATCATCACAAGAGAAACGCCAAACTATCAGCGCTCAGAGCCTCGGCCTCTGGTAACGCTGATTCATTTTCTGTCTGAATGATTTTGCTTGACCCCGGCAATTTCACATCAGTGGAATCATAAGCTCTGTGGCCATTGTATTTCACTTTTGTACGTGGCATAAAAAAAGGATAAACCTATTCATTGCAGATAGCGGAGGTCCCACATTTTGTTAATTCTTTCATCTGCAGATGGACATTAGGGTTGCTGCCGTGGTTTGTCTTGTATGCTGCTGTAAACAATGTGTGTGGGAGTGTCTGTGTGAACATGCCTTTGTTTCTCCTGGGTTTATACTAGGAGTGGGATTTCTGGGTTGTCAGGAAGCTCCATGTTTACATTTTGAGGTGCTACCATACTGGCTTCCCAGGCAGCTGGACCATTGTGTCCCCCAGCAGGGCGGGGGGGGGTTCGTTCTCTCCCCATCTTCTTATCCGACATCTTCATTGCAGCCATCCTAGACGGCAAGAAGTGCCATCTCACAGTGGCTTTGATGTGCATTTTCCTAATAACCAATGGCACTGAGTGTCTTTGCACATGTTAACGAGACATTTGTGTATTTTGTTTGAATAAATGTCTATGCATGTCCTTTACCAATTTTTAACTCAGGTCATTTGTCTTTTGATTGTTGAGTTGCAAGAGTTCTTTACATACTGTGGATATCAGTCCCTTGTCAGATACATGATCTGAGTTTATTTTCTCCCATTCTGTGAGTGGATCTTTTTTTTTTCACTTTCTTGATAGTGTCCTTTGAAGACAAAAGTTAAGTTTGGTGAACTCTGATATATCCGTTTTTTTTGTTGGTGGTGGTTTTGCTTTTGGTGTCATGTCTAAGAAATGATTGCCTCATCCAAGGTCATGAAGATTTATGCCTGGTCACTTCTCAGGGTTTAATCTCCCTTTGCTTTTGATGATTCCGGTGATGATCTTCACTCTTCAAGGAGGATAAGAAGGAAAAATATGTCAGAAAAATTAGTCATTCCAGTGCATTCCTTTTTAGTAATCCCAAGAGATTAATGGCTGACATCATAGAGAAGACCAACACTTAAGACTATATGGAAATTATTAAATTGGATATTTTGGGGAGACGCCCTCTCCTTCCTCCAGCATTCTTTCTTTACATGCCACTGGTGGCCCTCAGGCTTGCCTTTTGTGCACATGATTTAAAAGAGCTGGTTATCGACCCTGAGTAATGGAGGCTGTAAGCCTTTGGAGGCCTTCCCATGCCTGTGTCTCTCCAGCTGCTCTCCTGCAGTTGAATTTCTGTTCCTTTTTTTTGTTTTGTTTTTTCTTTCTTTTGTTTTTTTGAGACAGGGTCTCATTCCTTCACTCAGGTCAGAGTGTGTGAGTGCGGTGGCTAGGTTACGGCTCACTACATCCTCAGCTTCCTGGGCTCAGGTTCTCCCACCTTAGCCTCTTGAGTAGCTGGAACTACAGGTGCATATCATCACACTCAGCTAATTTATTTTATTTTATTTTTAGTAGAGTCAGGCTTTCACCATGTTGCCCAGGCTGATCTTGAACTCCTGGGCTCAAGCGATTTGCCTGCCTCGGCCTCCCAAAGTGTTGGGATTATAGATGTGTGCCAGTCTACCTGGCCCCTTTTCTGTCCTTTTGCAGCTGCACTGCCTGCTGCTGCTGCTGCTGTGGACTGTCACAGGACCCCAGGGACTGGCACTTTTCAAGAGTGTAGCCGCGTGTGACATGTAGTGGCTGCCTTCTCAGGGCCAAACCAGATTAAGAAGGCCACTGTTGTGTTCCATGTTACACATCTTTGAGAAGAACCCTTGTTGAGTCTTATCTGAACAAGACTCTACCTAAAAATCATTCCACACCCACATCTCTGCTCCTCGGGGCTCTTCCTTTCTAGAACGTGCTGCACAAATCTGAAAAATCTAAGTTCTTATCATCCCTGCAGAACAAGGGAACTTCCAGCTTTAATTCAGCCCTGGCTGCAAATGGAAACATTTTCCCACCACCTGAATATGATGGGTCAGCACACTCTAGGCCCTCTGCATGGACACGATGCATCCTTCTCTGTCTCCCAGACACCAAG
Organism: Leontopithecus rosalia; assembly: GCA_028533165.1. Taxonomy (NCBI): domain Eukaryota; kingdom Metazoa; phylum Chordata; class Mammalia; order Primates; family Cebidae; genus Leontopithecus; species Leontopithecus rosalia. Next base: position 4,688,134 of record CM052649.1, read on the forward strand.
ATTCATCCCACAAAGGGGCCTCCCAGCCTCCACGGAGGTGTAGCTGGAGTTCCCCCTCCTCTCCAGTCTGCAGTTCTCCAAGTATAGCACTCCCTGACTGCAGTCCTACCCCCAGCCCAGGCCTTTGGGGCACGCAACTGTTGCTTACACATTCAGGAAATTAAGAAAAAATAAAATAAAAACTCATTCAACACACACTTCCTGCCCTGGAAAAATCTGACTATTGTTCTTTCTAGGCAGCATCCTTCAAATCCCACACTTTCCCAGATTTGATCACATCTGCCCCTGGAGGCTGGAGTTTCTCATTAATATACAGTATTCCTGGAGTGTGTTTGGTTTGGTTTTCTGCTGCCAAGCCTGGGGGAGTTGGCAGTTAAGCCAGCTCCTCACATTTAATCACACTTTGCATTCACCCATCCATTTTCCCTACTCCTTTTACTAGCTCATGTTTAACGAGAAAGAAGAAACTAATTTTAAACACACACACACACACACACACACACACACACACACACACCCCAGAGTGGTAACAGTATCTCCAATACATTCATCCATCAGCTCAGAAGTTATCATTATAATGCATATTAATTTGCAAGTGCTGCATATTGGATGTGTGTATTTAATGCCAAAAGATTAGACATTCCTCCTCTTACGCTGTTCATTCCAGAAGCAATTCATCCTCTATCCAGGGTGCTGCTGTACAGCTGACGCAGGCTCTACTGGTCAGATGTGAGGTAACACAATGATGAACCACTTCCTGCAAGCTGGTGTACATCCAGATTCTCCGCACTTGGACCAAAATTACGACCCAAATCAATTAAGTGACTTAAAAGTAAAATGTATTGGGTGAGCTCTGTGTGTGGAAAGCAGCGGTCTACTGCAACCATTCAAGTAGAAACCGACAGAAGGTCTCTAAAATACCTGAAGTAAAAGTATCCCCAGTCTTTTTGGAAACTAGAGGACTAAGATAATTTATCATGCAACGATTCTTTTCTAGGTTGGATAATAATCTTGATTTTAATTTTATATTTAAGGCATAAAATTATGAGAGGAATTTGGAGTTATGATAACGTGCATTATCGTATTAACAACAAACCTCTGTGAGCCAGGATAAATGCTAAATGTTTACAACCTGGACTCCAAAACGTATAAAATAGTATTAACACCTTTCTTTATAGAACAATCAAACTAAGTCAGAAAATATTTTAAGGAACTGGTCTAAGGTCATGTGGACAGTCAGTGGAAGATCAATGCACAGGCAGTCTCACTGACTCCGAAGCCAAGTTCTCCATCCCGAGCTCATCTTCAAGCTCAATGTCATTTTGACAACTGGTGTGACCATCTGTAAATTTGCAATTTACAGCCTGAATCTCCCCACTTCAGTGGAAACTCCACAAAGGAAGGTAACTGCTCGGTTTTGTTTAATGCTGTGCATTCAGCCCCTGGAACAGAACTGGAGTCCCAGAAACAACAATACATTTTGATTGAACAAAGGAGTGAATCCAAAAAGGTGTCTTGGGTCACACCACCATGATCTGGTCATTTACGCAGGGATAACTGCAAATGCAAAAAGAGATTCAGAAGCCTCCGTAGACTGAAAATAAAATGGTAAATGCTCGAATTTTGCAACACTAAGGAAGGATGTTAAATAAATGCCACACTTGTTTGTTTATTATGAGTGTGTACATTTTAGTCTCTTCTCACCAACATCTCCACCACAATAATCCCCTCATTCAAAGCCATTGTTGATTTGATAGTGAGCTTCGCAGCTGAGCATCTTATACTCACAGAAATAGTGAAGTCATGTGGTCCTCCTAGTTCTGATGCTGTTTCTTGATGGTTCCAGAAAGAACCATTCAAGTCTCTCTTGAATCTCAGGGTTCTCTTAGCAACTCCTAACCCTTGCTGTTGCTTTCCTTGTATGCACTTGTCCCAGGTTGTCAGATTACCTAAGGGGCAGCCATATCTTGGTGTCTGCTCCAGCCCACCGGTGCCATCCTTGCCGTCTAGCATCACAGGTGTCTGCACCTGCAGACTTGCATACACTACCGGTGCATCCAATCTGGCCACAGCCTGATGTTCCAGGAAACGCCTTCTCAGCAGCAGAGAGGGGGAACCAGAAATGCTGGATAAGCAAGTGGTGCCTTTTTCATAATAAGTTCAAAAAGAAATATTGCAAAAAAACTCAGAAATCAGTCTTTTCACTTGTGTTCGAAATCCTCCTCCAGCCCTCAATTCTTTCAAAAGAAAAATTAGGAGGATCCCATATGCTACAAAAAGTCTCTTCCAGTTTCAAAAACTCTTCATTTCATCAAGTTCTGTCTCCATTTTGGATTACTCCATAAAAACATTGAGTTTCTTGAAATAAACACACATGCGTTTTGTACCAAACCAAATAAAATTAAACGTAAGTATATCTTCAAGCTTACCTATCTCACATGAAGCTCAGTCATCATCTAACAAGGACCAAACACCAGCAAATAATGGATTGTGCCACTTCTGAGGATTCTAGAGATGCAGTATATACATTTTGACTAGATTTATTCTTGCTCTCAGATTTCCTTAGGGAAAAAAATGATCATTTTGATGTGAGCAGACATTGCTGAAGAAGGGTTTCACTCTCAGTCACTAGTAGGGTATAAATAAGGTCATAAATCCACACAACAGGCAGGGTGGGAAAGCTGAAGGGACCTTGGCAAATTAGAATATGCAGACTTTAACGAAAGGTGTTCAATCACATTTTCTAAAAAGTAAAACCTGTATAGGCCCAAAGTAGATTATCTGTTGCTACTCACTGAATGTTTGTGTCCCCCTGAAATTCACATGTTGAAACCTTGTGAATTTGGTATTAGGGGTGCTATTAGGAAGTGGGGCCTTGGATACATGACACATCATGGGGGTGGAGCCCTCATGAGTGGGATTATTGCCCTTGTAATAGGGACCCCAGAGAGCTCTCGTACCTCGTCCACCTTGTGAAGATGCAGATCCCGGAAACAGGCCCTCATCATGCACTGAACATGCTAATGCCTGGATCTTGAACATCCCAGCCCCCAGAACTGTGAAAAATAAATGGTTGTTGTTTAAGCCACCCAGCTTATGACTTTCTGTTATATCTAGTCCAGCCACAATGGACTAGGACATCTGCACATGAGGTATGGCCCTGAAGCTAGCAATTTCTGACGTCTAAGATGAAATAACAAACCACCCATTCATATATTGCTGTGGATACTAACTAATAAATAACCATGAGATTTAATATCTTCAATGTAGCTCTTCCAGAGGCATATGCATGGATGATACCCTCTCAGATCACAGAAGCTAACCAAGTGGAGGATACTCTCTCTTCTTTCTTGGCTGCAGAATTAGATGAAGGTTTTTCATTTGGGGCTCCTGATATGATCTTGGAAATTAAATCCTTCAATGAAGTAGTTACAGACCCCTCTTCTGTTCCAGCAGATTCCTCTAAAGGTTGTGCATCACCCCCTGTGGCCTCCGATAGAATGTGCATGGCTCTGGGCTCCCTATGACCCTGTGACGTTTCCCCACCTCTCCTGCAACCAGCATTAGAAGCAAGCACTTCAGAAGCCACGGGGCCATGAAATGAAGAGCCTAGTGGGTCCCGAAATAGCACAGCTTTCCTATTTTATCACCTAAATGCATGAACTAATGGAACATCCTGCAGGAGACCACCGGAGGAGCCGCCAAAAGCGTCTCCTCTTCCGCAAGGCGAGGGAGTGTAGGAAAGAGCTGCCTCTTGGAAATTAGCCGCCTGAGAAATGACAAACGTTCTCTAACACTAAGCACTTTACCAAGAATATTAAACAGTTTTTATTAAACTTCCCCCCTGTCAATTCCCATTTGTTCCTCTATGTTATCCCTATAACACCCATGGATCCTCTGACCATTTCAAGCAAAGTGCTTGGGCCAGAACCGCCCAGCATTGAGGATGGGCATCTATGTTTTCCAGGTTGTGCCTCGGCAGGCCAGGCATAGCAGCTATTTCCTGATTCCCACCTCTGCGTCTTATACCAAGGGCCTCCTCTGTTGGTTTTCTGTGGCTTCTGTAACAAATGACCACAGACCTCATTTCTTAAAACAACACACATTTATTCTCCCGCAGTTCTGGAGACCAGGAGCCTGACACCAGGGCCACTGAGCCAAACTGGAGATGCGACCAGGGCTGTGCTCCTGGAGGCTCTTGGAGATGGTCCTTCCTGGGGGTGGTCCTTCCTGGGGGTGGTCCTTCCTAGGGTTGGTCCTTCCTGAGGTTGGTCCTTCCTGGGGATTGTCCTTCCTGGGGGTGGTCCTTCTCTTGTCCAGGGGGGCTGGCGGGTTTCTCCCTTGCCCCTTCCAGCCTCCTGTGGCTGCTGATATTCCATGGCATTCCAGGCTTTTGGCCACATTACCCCAGGCTCCTCCAACCTCTCTCTGTCCCATCTTCATCGTTGCCTTCTTCTGTGGTCCAATCTCCCTCCATCTGTCTCTTATGGAGACCCCCATGATTATATTTAGGGTCTGCTCAGATAATCCAGGATAACCTCCTGATTTGAAGACCTTCAATCACATCTGCAAAGTCTATTTTGTCTTCTAAGGTGACACTCATGGATTTCAGACATCAGCCCCAATGCCTTTGGGGGTCATTCCTCAACCTACCCCATCTTTCCAAGACAGTTGAAAGGAGACACCTGAATTTAGGAGAAAGCTGTACACATCAGCTGCTTCACTGAGAGACACATGAACAGATGTTCTGCTTGGCAGCATGGCCTCAGCATAGCAGCAGGATGACATAAACCTAAGGACAAAACTTCAGATTGATATAGACCTGCAGTAGTGGGCTCAGAGCATGAGATGGGCCTTCAGGGAGCCCCCATTCAGTTCCCATCTGCTTCAGGCTGGGTAGGGTGTGGTTCAGTTTCTGCTGCAATGTCTCAGGCAGTTGCACATCTACTAATTATGCACAGACACCACAGTCTTTGAAAAATAAAATTTATGTCATACCCCTCCCCTGTGGGAGCACATCCGTGGGTCCTTGGAGATGACGCCCCAGCACCCGATCTGCTTTCAGAGTCCTTTGTGGTATCAGGTGCAGCCCCGTTCACCAACACCTCCCTGAGCAGTCATCTTTCTAATGTGGGAATTATAATTCCCAAACATGCCACTCCTTTTATGCTAGGGCGACTTTGACCATGCTGCTGACCAGATCTGGCCAAAGCCTTCCCCATTTCATAATTGCTCTTGCAGCAATGAGGATGTCCACCAAGTTATTTTGACAGTTTCTGCTTTATCTGTTTTGAAGCTCTGTTATTAGGTAAATACTAATTCCCAGTCATTATTTCTCCATATCAAATTCTTCTGCTCATCCTCTGGGAGTGCATTTTTATCCCTAGTGTTCTCTGCCTTAGAATCTACTTTGTCTGACATCAGCGTTGCTACCTCAGCAACAGCTGCACCTGCATTTTTTGGGTATAGTGTTTTGCATTTTTCTACTTGCAATTTTTCTGCATCTTTAGGTTACAGATATGTAACATGTAACAGCATATAGCCAGATTTTGTATGTTAAAAATTACCTGCGACTTCTCCTAGCTAGTTATAGAAATGCTTTTGTGTTGGAATAACTATGCTTAGTAAAGTCACATCTTTCACGTCCTTCATGATTTTTGCCTCTCTTCAAGCCTCTTTAATATTACTTACTTAATACATATATTAAATTCACATACATGTATTTAAATTTACTCAATTCTTAAAATTTCAAATAGATGTTACTTTATTTTAAAAAGTTAGGGCCAGGCGCGGTGGCTCACGCCTGTAATCTTTGGGAGGCCGAGGCGGGTGGAACACGAGGTCAAGAGATCGAGACCATCCTGGTCAACATGGTGAAATCCCGTCTCTACTAAACATACAAAAAATTAGCTGGGCATGGTGGCGTGTGCCTGTAATCCCAGCTACTCAGGAGGCTGAGGCAGGAAAATTGCCTGAACCCAGGAGGCGGAGGTTGCAGTAAGCCGAGATCACGCCATTGCACTCCAGCCTGGATAACAAGAGCAAAACTCCGTCTCAAAAAAAAAAAAAAGTTGATTAGGACAAAGTTAAATAATGAAAGTTAAAAGTTAATAACTCTTGCTATTTAACTTTGTCCTAATTAACACTATTTACTGGGTCATAGGTTTAATTAAACATATGGGTGGGCCAGGCGCTGTAGCACAAGCCTGTAATCCCAGCACTCTGGGAGGCCAAGGTGGGCAGATCACAAGGTCAGGAGTTCGAGACCAGCCTGACAAACATGGGGAATCCCCGTCTCTATTAAGAAGACAAAAATTAGCTGGGGATGGTGGTGCGTGCCTGTAATCCCAGCTACTCAGGAGGCTGAGGCAGGAGAATTGCCTGAACCCAGGAGGCAGAGGTTGCAGTGAGCTGAAATGGAGCCACCGCACTCCAACCTGGGTGACAGAGCGAGACTCCATCTCAGGAAAAAAAAAATGTGTGGAGGTATATGTGACTGTGTATCCTAAAATGTATCAAAATAAGTGTGGAAGGAAATGTGGACCATGTGTTTAAATGTTTGTTCGTGTACCACAAGAAATGTTTTACAGAATCTCCAGGGTGCATACCAGTCTTTAAGTAGCCCTGGAAAAATTAATAATCTTTTATTTTCTAGAATAAAAAACTGTCTGTTTATATAATACTATTTAGATAAGTAAAGAATTTGTCAACTTTTATAAAAATAAATACAGGACAACAAAATTAACAGCCAAGGACATCTGGGATACAGTGGAGGAGGGCGGAAGAGCCATCAGGCCAGGGCTGTGAAATTCACACCAGCCTCCCTGCCCGCTACACAGTGGTCTGCTAGGCAGAGGCCCACACTCCATTTTGTAAAAAACACTAGCAGATTCTGTAAGCATGGCTGTTTACTAATTATAGTACCCTAACATAAAAAATAAACAGACGTTCGGAAAGCATGGGAATGTTCCCAGCAACTGAGACATGAAGACATTGCTCCCTTGAGTCACCATGAAGACAGCAGCATGCAATGCCGACTTCAGCAGTGGCCCAGGAGTCAACACACTTCTTCCCCGTTTCCTCCCGCACACACTGGTGTGAACACAGGGCCCCAGGCTGGAGCACCAGACAATGGAGCCGCTCTCCCCGAAACTGGAGCAAGCCCAGCTTCACTGTGCAAGAGCACGGCTTGACTCCTTCTTCATGAACCGCTAGCGGGACCAAGGCAGCCCACGAGAGTGTCTATAGGACTGCAGGATGGTGCTGTTGAATCGCTGGTGAAGATTATTTCTGTCCATTGAGCTTCTCATAAGCCCATGTGTGGCAGAAAGCTCAAAGTTCTACTTAACAACGCCTGGCGTGTGGCCATTCTATTTTCCCAAGTTCAGATTCAGGCCAGCACAAGGTAGGTTTGAAAGCTACCTGTATCTGGGGAAGCTGAGAAGCTTGACTTGCCTGTGGATTGGAATCAAAAGCTTGCCAGAGAAAACTAGACGCAGAGAGACCGTGAAGGCTCGAAGCGACATTACCACTTAAAGCCTCTAAGCCTTGACGTGGCCTGCTTCTTTGGGTCTTCTTTCCTCAGTCAGTTCTAAGATGTGCTGTAGCTGTCGGTCATTCCTTTTCACATTAATTTTTTAAAAAATTATACAAGAAATGTATGAATAAATTCCTACTGAAAAAGGTGTAAGCTATTCAAAAGAATCAGATCGATCTGTGGAAGGTGCTCCCCGCCATCCTCATTTGCTCCTGAAGATAAGCCTTCAGCGTCCTTTAGCGCCCTTTGCTGTGCATTTATCCACACTCACATATATCCACACAACACACACAAATCCTCCCCTACGCACCCATACACACATTCACAAATACACCCGTACGTTCACGCTCACACACACGCACACACCGACACCTCACCTTTGCCTTGCTTACCTGTAAAATTTGTCTGAAGGATACGTCCTTGTTGCCTGTCTTGAGTACCTGTTTTTATTTTAAATAAAAACAAATCTTGAGTTTTGTTTTTATTTATTCCAGGTGGATCTTAAATTGTTACAGGCGAATCATGTTTCCTGAAATTCATGCGCGCCTCTGAAGGTGACCTTCCTCTTTAGAGATAAGATCTTTACACAAGTCTTCATGTTAAATCAGGTTCATTAGTGTGGTTCTGAATCCGGTATGACTGATGCCTTTACAAAATGGGAAATTTGGACACAGACACGGGAAGAACACCGTGCACACATGAGGGCAGACAGTGGGTTGCTGCTTCTGTAAGCCAAAGAAAGCCATGATCGCCTGCGAACCCCGAGACACTGGGAGGGAAGCTGGGACCTATGCCACCTCGTGGAACCCACCCTGCCGTCACCTGAACCTCAGACTTCTGGCCAGGTGGTTCATGGATCTCATTTAGGCCATCTGGCTTGGGGTGTTTCATTAGAGCCGTGCTGAGGCACTAACACACACACACAAACACATATAGGCACACAAACACACATAAACATACACGCATATAATATGTCAACAGGTTTTAAGAGCTATGGAGAAAAACGATAAACAGAGGGGCTATGGGGAAGGGACATCGCTGCTTCCTGGGAAAGCCTCACTATTTACTCAGGGCATCTGGGAGCTCAGAGAAGGAGGACAAGACCAGACAAGGGCCAGGGGAAGGGCACACGGGTCAGAGGGAGCCACAGGGTGGAGTCCCCACAGCGGGATGTGGCTTGGGAGGTGGAAGGGGCCTCAAGGAGCTTGGGGAGGTGGGGTGGGGGCCTGAGTCAGAGGGCAGGGGCACCATGGGGTGTGGGGTCTCCTGCACCACTGTATTCTGTGTCAGCTGAACTGTGAGCAGGAGGTAGGCGCGTGGGGCGGGGAAGGAGGACCGTGATTTCTGAGATCCTTCTGGCTGTGATGAGGAGGAAGGAAGGGTGGAGGCTTTGAGGCCAGTTGAGACGCTGTCACGAAAATGCTGGTGGGAGACAGCAGCTCCAGGGGGAGGGCATGGGAAAGAGGCTGAGCCTGGATGCCTCCTGGAGGTGGGGACAAGGAGCCTTGCTGATGGATGGGATGTGGGCGTGAGCAGAGGAGAGGAGACAAGGACGAGGTCAAGGTTTGGGGCTGACATCTAGGAAGATGGGGCTGGGCTCCCTGCAGTGATGGAGCAGAGGTGAAAGGCAGCACCGACCGGCTCAAAGCACAGCATGGCGGCGGGCAGCACGTGTTTTGCAGAATTTTTGAAGAATACTAAGGTTTCATTTACAACAAGCATTTTCTACCTTAAACTGTCTATTGTTGGAAGTTAAAGCTCCTTGAGGCCCTTTACACTCCTCTGTAATGCCAGCCAGGGGGGTTTTAACTAGTAGACACCCCAGCTTCCACCAAGCTGTCCTCATTCCTGAGCAACCTCCACCACCCATTCCAAGACCCTGGACAATTCTCCCTGCCTCGGGTGGAACGGATTGTCAGTGACAGGCAATCAGCTAGGGACATAATATTTTTCTTCTCCAAGCTGCAACCCAGCCAGTCTTTTTCAGAACAACTTAAGCAACAGTTAGGCCTCCAAAAATGGAAGTGAAAATCCAGCTGTGTGAGTTGCTGCCAGTGCTATTGAAGTGACAAAAGGACGGTTGGAAGTACTCCGCTTGTGTGCACACACAGATACATATACAAATAAAAATAATCCAGAGAAAATGAAGCCACCAGACCGGTGCTGGCCTGCTCTAAACCAGCAGACGTGGTGAAGCGCAATTTACTTTATTTAAAGTTGAAAACTCCTATGTTTGAGAAGAAGCAGTTTTCTAAGAAGGAAGCTTTAGAGGAAGAGCTCATAGAATCCACATCTATTTTATAGGTTGGATAAGTGAAAGCTAGAGAGTTTCAATGACTTTTAAGGTCACGTCATAGAGAATGCAAAGCAGAACCAGGGCTCCCTACAGCCCTGCCTCTCTGTCCCTTACTCCAGAAGCAAGTCGCAGTTTCCTCCCTGTGTGCTCTGCATGTTCCTCATGTAAGACTCTCAGGGACCTTAGATTCCTTGTTCTCTATAGCCTGAAAGCCATTCAAAAGCCTAACCAAGAATCAAATACGAGAAGAAGCACTGACCTTGGTGAGAGAGGCTAGAGCAGGGCTGCCCCGAGGGCTGAACCCCCATCTTGTGTCCCTGTTGTCCATGGAGATGCGCAGGTGCTCCACAGGCCATCCCTGGGTGGGTTTGTATACGATGTCATCCCCATGGAGGGACAGCTAAAGAACCTGTACTGAGGGATATTTAGAAGGAAAGGAATGTGGAGAGCAGTTCTGGTATAAGCAGGAAGTTGGAAGAGCAAAAACACCACTCGGGAAGCTGTGGAGTGGGCTAATACAGGGAGCTCCTCCTGGGGTCCAGGGCACCTTGAGCTGGATGAGCTCTGGAGGCTGTGGGTCAGGGCAGCAGAGGAACAGCAAGGTGACGTGGAGAAGGAATGCTATGGGGCTGTTGGGTGCCAGAACATCCACAAGGGAGAGGTCCTCTGGCATCTCCTAGGAAGAGTTGCTTTTTCCCCAGCTTCTCTTTGCGGTTGCCCTGGGATGGCCCAGGGGGTCCCTGCCCATGTCGCTGTGCCTGGGCAGCCCACATTGTCTTTGTGGTGGGCTGTTTTCTCTTCTCTTTGTGCCCATGCTTTGACTCCCAGATCTTGTACACTTTCTCAGGCACTGAGCTCTAAGATCCTAGCGACAAGCTGCAGCACTTGTCAAAAAGAGTGAAAAATGGACGTACCAGGATGATGTGGTATTTCTAAATCAGCACTAAATATCCATCTGGGCTATAAATGTCTCAGGTCTCTTTTGTGCTGCAGAGTAATGTAAATAGTATTTGCGTGCCTGTCTGACCTCTCCTCAGTTCCCGCAATTCCAGGCTGTCTAGTCACGTTGGGGGTGGGGAAGAAGGGGACGTGGAGCAATGGCCTGTCTTAGTCACCATCCTCCCCCCAGCCCACAGCAAACACTCAATTGTGTCCCAATGACTCATCACCTACTGGAGCACACGGGGGCTCTTTCCCCCTGGCTGGTGCCATCCTCTCTTCCCAGGGTATTCCAGAGCCAAAGAAAAATGTTTGCAAGTACATGAGGGTCCAAAAGTAAAACTGTTACTTCCTCACTGTGAGGACACTGGACTCAAAGGTCTTGGGCTGGGTCTAAGATCAGTGACAAGACTAAGACATCATTGCGCAGAACTTCGTCAGACAAAGATGATGGTTTTCTTGCTCTGAAATTCCAATGCATCACAGAGAGTGAGAGGAACAGAAAGACTTAATAACTATTCAGCCCACATATGAAATTTCAGAAGGTTTCTCTTATTAAAGAAGCGATGATTCATCCATTAATCTCATGGACTTTTCTGAAGACCTACTGTGTACCTTACCACCTACAGAGAGCTGAAAAGAGACCCCAAACAAGCCTTATGTTGATCCAGGGAAGGGCTACAGTAGAGACGTGTTTGTAGCACAAGGGAGGGAGGGATGGGGACCTCTGGGGCCTGGTGCATGGTACAGGGGAGAGGAGGTGGGGCGACGACAGGAGGTTTACAGTGGAAGCCTTCAGTCCTCTGCACAACAGCCAAGGAGGTGAAGTATTTCTGGAAGAATTTTCTGTTTGGTGGTAATCCTTAATCATTTTAAACTCACACTTTCTTACATACACTTCAGTGTTCCTGTAGGTACCTAAAATATCCAAATTTACCAAAAAAAAAATTAAAAAAAAGGCCAGTCTTCAAGAGAGGCTGTTACAATATTCTGTTTTCAACCATCTGCTAGTTATTTTCCAGAAAAATCTAGATTCGAGGCCTGTTTAGTGATTTAATAGAAAATTAAAATTAGTGTCTAAATTTTAGAATTTTGTTTTCTCCCGTTTATCAGAAACACATCGTCAGAGCCGGTTTCCTAGGGCAGGGCTCTCTAGAGAATCCATCTAAGACCTCAATACCCTGCTTGTGGCATGTTAGGAAAGGAAATTTCGTCTTTGTCTCCAGTTCCTGGCTCAGAGCACCTAAAACCCTCGGCGTTTTCTGAGTGAGAAGGGTGATTAGACCATCTGTTGTTCTAATGGGGCAGCTCCCTGTGGGCTCCTGGAAAGCTTCAGGATGGGGGTGGTCACCCGAAAGGCCAAGCCTTGATTAGAAGCGGGGACTCTCAGCCCCACACCAGAAAAAGGAACCAACGATTGTGTGAATCACCAACAGCCAGTGATTGCATCAGTACCATCTATGTTATAAAACATCTGTGAAAACAGCAAAATGACAGGTTCAGAGAGAGCTCCACATGCCTGGAGGGAAGACGTTGCACCCCAGCTCTTCATGGCAGAAGCTCCTGTTCTCAGGACCTCTCTGACCTCGAGCAGTGCACCCCTTCATTGGCCATTCACTTTTTGCCCTTTATCATAAACTGGTGTCATAAGGGTAGTGGCTTTGCCAGTTCTGTGAGCCAGTCTACCACACCATCCACCTGAGGAGGCATTGTGAGTCCTCCAGCGTGTAGCCACTCAGTCAAAAGAACTGGGAGCCCCACAGGTGGGATTGATTGGCATACGGAGTGAGGCCAGGCTTGTGGGACTGAGTCCTTCATCTACGGGATCTGATGCTACCCCTGGTAGAGAGTGGCTGAGTTAAGTTGAACCTTCAGACACTCAGTTGGTGCCAAAGACTTGGAGAAGTGGCGTTAGAAAAGACACCACACATTTGGTGTCAGGAGGGAAGAAAACTTCCCACTGGTTCACCCTGGAAGGGATGCCAAGCAATGCTGATTAAATCAGTGGAGCCGGCTACGTGCGGTGGTTCACGCCTGTAATCACAGCACTTTGGGAGGCTGAGGCGGGCGTATCACCTGAGGTCAAGAGTTCAAGACCAGCCTGGCCAACTTGGTGAAACCTCGTCTCTATTAAAAATACAAAAATTAACCAGGCATGATGGCAGGCACCATAATCCCAGCTGCTCAGGAGATTGAGGCAGGAGAATCATTTGAACCCAGAAGGCAGACATTTCAGTGAGCTGAGATTGTGACACTGCACTTCAGCCTGGTGACAGAGTGAGACTCTGTCGCAAGATAGTAATAATAATATTATGGAACTAATGGAACGCTATATTTGAAATCTCAGGAAGGGACTATTACACACACATACACATACATACATGCATACACACACATGCACACATGCATACACAACCACACACATCCACACAAGCATGCACACATGCATGCACACACATGCATGCATGCACACACACACACGCACACATGCACACGTACACATGCATGCACACTCGCACACATGCACACAAGCACACACATGCATGCACACACATACACATACATGCATACACACATGCACACACATGCGCACGCATGCATACATGCACACTCACGCACATGCACACAAGCACACGCATACACATACATACATACACACATGCACACACACATGAGCACACATGCATACATGCACGCACATGCACACAAGCACACACATACACATACATGCACACACATCCACACACGCGCACACACATACACACATGCACAAACATACACACTCACACGCATGCACCTATTCATTGCCGCATTTAGTTTTTCATCTTAGGGAATGAAAACCACTTAAAAGGTTTCTTTTAACCAGACATTCATGGTCCGTAGATTTACCTCCCATCTGTGCTTATATTCTCAGTAAGTCTAGAAAATAAACTAACTTCTTAAAGAAATTTATTTATTTCAATTTTATTTGTTTATTTATCTTGAGAAGGCGTCTCACCCTCGTTGCCCAGGCTGAAGGGCAGTGGCGCAATCTCAGCTCACTGCAACCTCCACCTCTGGGGTCCAAGCAATTCTCCTGCTTCAGCCTTCCAAGAAGGTGGGATTACAGGTGCCCAACACCATGCCTGGCTAATTTTTGTATTTTTAGTAGAGACAGGGTTTCACCATGTTGGCCAGGCTGGTCTCGAACTTCTGACCTCAGGTTATCTGCCCACCTTGGCCTCCCAAAGTACTAGGATTACAGGCATGAGCCACTGCACCCAGCCTAAAAGATAGTTTAAGAAATTATCTTTTAAAAAATATTTTACAAAATAAAATATTATTTTGTAAAAGTAAAAGTAGACTCCAGAATTTTTTTCCCCTCGTCTGGTAAATGCTTAGGAAAAAAAAATTATCTCTTTGTATATACACACGATACTTTTTCCTAGAGAGAGAGAGAGAGGATGAAAATAGCTGGCTTTAAATTAAGTGGATGATAACATTTCTAAGTAAATATACTGTGAATCATTTCTGCTGGTGATCCCCACCCCCTGCTGCTGGGGTCCAGCCAGTCTCTCAGGGACACTCAGCCCAAGTGGCCCAGTCACAGGCAGCCCAATGCCAAAGGAGGGGAAGGGAGGGAGAGCAGGTGCCGCCAGTGGCTTGAGCAGTGCCCAAGCCTTTCTCCACCAGCCTCCCTCCAGTGGCCTCTGAAAGGAATGACAGGCTTCTAGTTTACCTGCCAGGAATGTAGGAGCCTGCAGCTACAGGAGAAGCTGTTGCTCTTCATAACTTACCTGGGCGATCTGCTCTGCAAATGGCCCTTTCCCTTCCTGGGAGAGGCCCCGCCAGCACCTTGGGTCTGGGCCCCCAGCACCCTCCTTCCATTCGGCCCAAGCAGACCTTGCCATGCACCAGCGTCTCCATCATGGCCCCTCCATTTCACCCCACCCTGACCCTCCTGTGCAGCAAGGCTCCTAATCAGACAGTGGCCAGGAGGCAGCTTTGTTACTGCAGCTGCGAGGCCACACTTAGGGCACATTTTAGTTTATGTTCTTAGACTATTGCTATAGCAAAACACAGTTACGGCCCACAGCACTTGGCTTCTGAACCCTGTTCCTCGGAATACTGATCCCATGAAGGTATTGGTGAGTGTTCTGTGAAGCAGATGTAAAGACAGAGAGACAGGGCCACCTGGCCTGCAGCCTGTGGACGGCCCCCCCACCCAGGTGGAGAGCAGAATGGGCGGGACACACACCTGCTCTGTAAAGTGGGCATGACACCAGCACACTCCACACTGAGCTGAGCTGGGACACAGAACGCGGACCTGATGCATGACTTCCTGTCCTGCTCGTGTCTGTGGCGTGTGGTTCTCACTGAGCGAGGCCCAGGTCTGTCAGCACAGGCTGCCTGGCAGTGGGGGAGACATGGGACAGCAGCCCTTTGTGTCTGTTGCTGTTTTGACATAAAACTTCTGTGCTGGATGCATCTGCACAGTGAAAATGATGTGGTTTAAACCCTTTTGGTCCACAGAATGTCAAGAAAACTAGTTTTCATCGCTGTCTGGTGTTCTGGGCATTCGGGAGACGTGGTCACAGAAACATCTGATGTGCTGGCACTTGTTATATCCCATCTACTTGAGAAACTCCCCCTTGGTTTTCGAAGAAATCAAGACTCCAGCACGGTGAGAGAGGGGGCGGCTTGCTCTACACATCACAGCAAACGTCCTCTTAATAAACACAATCAAGTTCACAGGAAAAACACTGGCTTCTAAAGGGTGGTAAGTCAGAAGCACTGGGCAGGAAGCACCGTGGCTACTCCAAGAGGCCCCTCGAGGGTCAGTGACAGTCAGCCCCTGCGGTGCTCCAGCAGGAAGGACACCGCATTTCACGAATTCCAGGCCCATGCCGGCATGCACTTGCCTCTGCAAGCACATATGTGTCTCATAACATTAAAATATGATTCTAGTTACATTCACACGTTTGATCCTGGGAGAAGACAGGTGACTTGAGCAGATGGAGCACCTTTCTGTCTCGTACAAGTGAAAAGACTAAGGCTCCAGGAGGTGAAGTGGCCCGCATGGGACTTGGCTGGTCAGGGGTGGGAAGGGGACAAGGGCCTTTTGATTGCAGAACAGGCTGCTCCTCAGGGCTCCCTGCAACAACTCAGTGTCAGACAGGCAGCACTTTCACAGAGTGGGCCCACCGGGTTGGAATGCAGAAC
This sequence comes from Leontopithecus rosalia, assembly GCA_028533165.1. NCBI lineage: Eukaryota > Metazoa > Chordata > Mammalia > Primates > Cebidae > Leontopithecus > Leontopithecus rosalia. The sequence goes on from CM052649.1 coordinate 4,704,108, forward strand.
TCCTGCGGGAAGAAGCACTTAACTTGAGTACTCTTCCTTTCAGATACACACACACACACACAATGCTACAATAAATATACAATGTCTCCTTAAGGAATCACTGGTACCAAAACATATTAATACAAAATATGTGCAATTCACGTTTCACGCCATAGAAAGCAAAGGATAAAGTCTTCTTTTTTGAAGACATTTCTGTTGGTTATCAGTTAGGACAATGGGTCCCTAGAGAATTTTTTTTCTTTTTTTTTGAGATGGAGTTTCACTCTTGTTACCTAGGTTGGAGTGCAATGGCGCCATCTCAGCTCACCACAACCTCCACCTCCTGGGTTCAAGCAATTCTCCTGCCTCAGCCTCCCAGGTAGCTGGGACTACAGGCACGCGCGACCACACCCAGCTAATTTTTGTATTTTTAGTAGAGATGGGGTTTCACCATGTTGACGAGGATGGTATCGATCTCTTGACCTCGTGATCCACCCACTTCAGCATCCCAAATTAGAGAAATTTATAATGCAGAATGGTCATTTGATTGGAACAAACCTGAACCATAATTAAAGCCACAATATCACAGAGAGGTTGGCATGGTGTGGCTAAGCCTCTGATACTGGGGTTTACCCACCAGGATGGAGCATGCCACCAAACAGTGCAGCCAGTCACCTTGCTCCCCAGCTATGAAATTATCACATACTCACTGTAGGTGAATTTGCAGAGTACAGAAAAGAAAAAAAAAAGGAAGATTTTGGCTGACCTTGCCAGCTGGAAATAATCACTATTAAATTTTTTGTACATTTCCTTCTAGCTTTTAAAAAAATATTTTGTGATTGCAACCTTTTGAACAATTAGACTCCTACACCATTCAACAGGTAAACTCACAGAATTGATACTGGGTGTGCAGAATCTCCGGAGGCCAGTGGTTTCAAAGACAAATGCACTTTGGTGGGGACGGCCCAGAAGCCAGCCGAGGTGTAGGGGCAGTTGTCTGTCATCAGGAACTGCTGGCTGCAGCCTCGGCCTGTCAGTCGGCTCTTTCTGATGGGAGCTCTGGATATGTGCGGATCCAGAAGAAAAGGATTCTGGTGCTTAAAAATGTTTCTTAAAAACCCCACTGCAGTAAAGTCACGTTAAATACTGTCAGTTGCTGTAAAGGGCAGAATCACACTTTCCAGGCCAAGCACAGAGTGGCTCATGCCTGTAATCCCAGCACTTTGGGAGGCCAGGGTGCGTGGATCCCCTGAGGTCTGGAGCTCGAAACCAGCCTGGCCAAACAGGTTAAACCCCATCTCTACTAAAAATACAAAAATTAGCTGGGAGTGGGGGCAGGCACCTGTAACCCCAGCTACACAGAAGGCTGAGTCAGGAGAATCACTTGAACCTGAGAGGCAGAGGTTGTAGCAAGCCAAGATTGCGTCATTGCAGTCCAGCCCGGGTGACAAGAGAGACTTCGTCTCAAAAAAAAAAAAAACTTCACTTTCCAATGCTGTCTTCACAGTGTTCACGGCATGGTTCCTTCCTGCTGGTTTCTACTTGAGGGCACATCCGATGAGCATCTGTGAGTGGTTCTCATGGGCAAATGTTTCACAGCACAGGAGTGGATTCCCCAGCTTCCTGGTAATTTAGTTTTGGGGAAAGAACACTTAGATATTCCCAAGACTGCTGACAAACCGTGGGGTGAGCAGGTAGGGGCATGAAATTCACACAATCCAACTCCAATTTTAAAAAACAGACCTGGTTTCTGTATTTCCTTAGAGATGAGCTAAACTTCCAGTGCCCCTCACACCGCTGATGGCAGTGGAAACTCGAGTTGGCTGGTCAACTGCAACTCACAGCTCTCCCCTGCGCCTGCTAAGGAACACGCTTAGTTCTGAGGAATTCACCTTCTAAAGGGGTGCTCTCCCCTCAGCAGTGCTGCTCTTAGTAATATTGTTTCAAAGATACCCACCGCATCCACAGCTCCAGCTCCACCTGCCACTCTCGCTGCCTCCCACGCCCCTCCCAGCCTCCTCGTTCAGCTGAGATGTCTACAGCTGGTGGGTCTCCTGGCCGGATGATGTTTGTTTCAGCCGTTTTCACAGAAATGCGTTGATATCTCATCATGGTGTTAACTGGCTTTTCTCTGGTGTCTTATTATGGTAAGCTCTCTTCTAGGTGCTCATCTGCCATCTGAGTATCTTCCCTAGCACGCTGTCTTTTCAAATCTCTTGCTCGTTTTTATGGCATAGTTTTCTCATTGAGTTTTGACTCTTTGGCATACAAGTCCTTTATCAGACATGGGTTTTGCAAACATTTTTTCTCTCTCTGCAGCCTGTCTTTTCATTTTCTTGACAGTATCTTTCAAAGAGCAGGACTTTTCAATTTTGATGAAGTCCAGTTTATCATTTTTAAAAAATTGTTACACATTTTGTTTTTGTTGTTGTGTCTGAGAGATCTTTGTCTAAGCCAGTGTCGCAGGTATTTTCCCCTACATTTTCTTCTAGGTTTTACATGTAGGTCTTGATCCACTCTGAGATGTTTTGGGTATAAGATGTCAGGTTCATTGTTTCATATATGGATGTCCAATGTGTCCGTCACTACACGTTGAAATAAATTACTTCACACAACCTGTATAGCGACATAGCTGTAGACGATGTGCTCTCTGAGAATTTTCTCGCTAGTTCATGACAATCCTATGAAAACTGTGGGTGGCACTGTTATCTCTGTCTATGACAGACTGGAAAAACAAGGCGGAGAGTGTATGAGTTCTTCCCCAAGATTGCCCGAGTGAGAACAAGTGGAGCTGAGACCCGAACGGTGTCACCTAGCACCCAGTCCCAGGCTCCTGTGTATTTCATTCTCTTCCTTGAGGGAGAAAGCAACGTGGCCAGCCTTGGGTAGTCTCCTTAACCTGGGAGTCACTGCCACCACTGAGGCTTCTGCAGGACCAGGGATGCCCAGCAAGGCAAGTCTCTTCCCTAGCTCATGGGCTAAACACTGCTCTAAGCGTCAATGTATTGGAACGTATTTAATACGCTTACCCCTCAATCCCGCCACAGTGAACCTGTCAGCCACGACTGGCACAGAATTGCCTTTCCCTTCACTTCCCTACAAGACATGGCACAGGCAGGAGCCACAGGCTCCCCCTAGAGACTGATCCACATTTCACAGGAAGAAGGGCCTAAACGTACATGGCCCCTCCAATGCCAAGGTTCCCCTTTCAAAAGAAAGGAAATGCAATCCCACCCGGGACCAACATCTTAATGTGGTCGCACCCAGTATAAACATCACAGTGCAACAGGCAAGGCATGTGTGTTCTGATGCATTTTTGGGCTTCTTCATCCTATTCTAAACATTGGTTTTGGACCGCCTGCTAAAGCCCCACTCCTATTTGATGTAATCCTTTGTAAAATCATGGCCATCCCAACAGTCTTGTACTTCTTTAAAGTTTTCAGTAAATCAATACAGTCTGGCACCGCTGCCCCCCACGGTGTGACATGCCAGCACCCCAAAAGCCTCTCATCCATCATAGGATGGCAACACACTACTGATTTGAAAATGGCCTCGTAATTCTACATGTTTCTGATATTTTCTTACTTAAGAAAATTATGTACTCAGCTATTTAAAAATTACTCTTCATCTTAGATTACTCCAGAGAAATGCTTGCCCAGTGAAGCCTAGAAGTCTCTGGGCCCTTTAACTTTAGGTGTTTGATTCATTGAAGGAACTATAACCTAACATTAAACGTTAAAATTACCCCACGGAGGATAAAAGTGGGTGTTGAACACTGGACTTAGCTCATAGACTGCTTTTTCTTTTCTTTTTGCTCAGGAACATAAATGGCTTCATCTTATTGCTAAGTTTGATAAGAATGTGGATGGCACAATTTTGTCAATCAGTCAGTGTGTTATCCTATTAATGAAATCCATTTAGATTTCAACCATAACTAACAGTGCTTGGTTATGTATGACTTTCTCTGTGCCTTCAGCATCAATAAAAATTGGTTTCTCTGTGGCACATCCAGGCCTAGACAGTGGCACAAGTCATGCTCACTGAGCCAACGCAGGCCCCAGGGCTTTGGGGATGGCCCTTAATGCTCCAGGTGGAGTGAGGAACTGCCGGTGGTCCTGGCCAGAATCACAGCTTCCTTCGAGATTGTGTTCTGACTCCAAGAGTTACACTGCTAAGAAGAACAGGTCAGTCCTGGATACCCCATTGCCTCACCAGCCCTAACGCGCTCGTGTTAGAAACCAAGGGAACTTGGTGTCTTCAGGCTCTCCCAAAACTCCCTCCTCATTTTCTATTCTACATTTCTCTAAAACACTTCAAAGTGAATGAACTGACCTGAGAGAAGGAAGTCAAGCTGTGGGAGACACACCCCATAAAACGTAATTCACTGCACTATCTCCTTCAACAGAAGGAAAACCCAACTCACTGAAGTAAGAAAATAAAGACATGAATGAAAGAATGAAGGAATGAATGAATGGAAGGATGGACACATGGATGGAGGATTGTATTCACGAAACTTCATTTCCTAACAACTCAACTTCATTTTGTTTAATATGGCCAAAATATTTGGAAGTTAAAGTCATTGAAGTTTAAATTCCTCAAATTAGTAGAGATTTGAGGCCAAAATTAGATTTTTATCATACAGGTTTAAATTACACAATTAGCAGAAATTTGAGGCCCAAATTAGTTTTTACTTTTCTTTGGAAATCATTTCCCCAAATCACACAATCACGTTTAATAAATTAAATCACGGACTTAATTTAACAATACATTAAGTTCAGTGTTACTAATTCTGAAAAGCATGCCACTCCTACTGAGGTGTTGTAAATTATTGGTAAAGTCTGTGGATTAGATGTGCATTTTTATTTTTTAAGTTCCAGGGTACATGTGCAGAACATGCAGGTTTGTTACGTAGGTGAACATGTACCACGGCGGTTTGCTACACCTATCAACCCAGCACCTAGTTATTAAGCCCAGCGTGCATAAGCTATTTTTCCAGATGCTGCCCCTCTCCCTGCACACTCCTGACAGGCCCCAGTGTGTGCTGTTCCCCTTCTTCATGTGGATGCTTGCAAGGGAGCCCGACACTGAAAACACAGAACTGTTTGGAAGCTTTGGGTAAGAGCCAAGACAAGGAAGAAATCTTCAGATAGACCAAGAATGATGGAAATCCACTGGAGAACTCTGAGGACACAGATCAACAGTGAGTATTAAGTTGTTCTATTTATTGAGCACCACCCAGCTCTTCATCCCCCAAAACATCTCATTTTTTCTAATATTAGGTAACAATATCATGAACACTAGCATAAAATTATGATAAAAACATTAATAGTATTCCACTTGGCTTTTGGTGTTTTTCTTTATGAGAGGATACTATTTTTCATTTACTTTCTCATCGAGACTTATATGGGTCCCAGGAAATGGGTGGTGGGAACCTCAAACCAGGATGTTTGAGGGGTGCACCTGGAGCCTGGTAAGCAGGTTTCAGCCTTGCTAGAGGAGGGAATCCAAACAACACGTGGAAGAAAACTCTGTCCCATTGCTTTTCCCAATATCCTCTCCTCTCTTTCCCCATACAAATTTCTTCTTCAAGTACTCACATTTCCAGAAGACAAACAAGGCGAATATGGAATTTCCCTTCCATATACTTTCTCTCTGTTTTTTTAAGCAGAAAGCATACTACATACAAAAGCCACCGGGGAAAACAGTTCTATTCTTGACAGAAAAACAATGGTCAAGTGGTAAAGTTGTAATGAAGATTGTCAAGACTGCAGGCTCTCTCCAGAGCCCTGGCTATGCCAACTCTCTCACTTTCCTCCTATTCTTCTGCCTCTTGGGTTGGGTGCATGGATTCAGCATCTCAGTGCCCTGGATTTCTTCAGGCAGCAAAACTTCCCAACATGTATGTCTCCTGGTGTTTCTCAGGCCGTCTGTGACCTGCCTAAGATCTCCAGCAAGGCCTGGCATGGCCAGGAATCCTGCTGTCATCCTTCAGCACCAAAAACCCAAAATGAGCCAGGCACAATGGCTCACTCCTGTAACCTCAGCACTTTGGGAGGCCAATGCGGATAAATTATCTGAGATCAGGAGTTTGAGAGCAGCCTGACCAACATGGTGAAACCCTGTCTCTACTAAAAATACAAAAACCAGCTGGGTGGGGTGGCATGTAGCTGTAATTTTAACTACTCAGGAGGCTGAGGCATGAGAATCACTTGAACCCAAGAGATAGAGGTTGTAGTGAGCTGAGACTGTGCCACTGCACTCCAGCCTGGGCAACAGAGTGAGACTCCATCTCAAAAAGAAATAAAACATGAACAAGAAGAAAAGAGAGAGAAAGAAGGAGAGAAAGAGAGAGGGAGGGAGGGAGGGAGTGAAGGAAGGAAGGAAGGAGAGAGGGACAGAAGAAGGAAAAGGGAAGGAAGGAAGGAAAACCCAAAAAGAAAACCTGAAATAAAACCCAAATGCAAACGACACCTCCTGTCAAGCCCCCCCATGCCATGTATTTCTCCTGGAATTGAGTTCCATCTTTTGTTCTAAGTAATGGAAATCACTCAGGAAAGCAGAGAGGCTGGGAGGAGAATGAGGCATCCGCGGAGGTTGGTGAGCACAGCTCCCATTTCAGCTGGACCCCAGGACAGGCACACATCAGCGGTGTACATCATTGTCCCAACATTTCAGACATAAACTGCTAGTGACAGGTGAAATATTTATGCGAAGGAGGATGTTCTGATGTCCTGTGGCTTATTTAATATTGATATTTTTCTAGAACAGTTGGGGATTTTGCTCTGAAATGTGGTATTGTTTTGTTTATCCCAATTTTAAGTCAGATCAATTCTTTGGGAGACTCCACTGGTGGACTGTGGAAATGGCACAGTTGTGTGCCAGGAGATATCTGCCTAAATGTTTGTAAAATCAACCCTATTACTAAGGGTTAACTACTCAGGGGGTGTTTGGTGCCAGGTGTGACCAAAGAACTACCTATATGATGGCATCACACACTTGGGAAGTAGGTGGTATCATTCCCAGTTACAGACGAGGAAAGCCCCAAGTGGAAACGTCTTTCCCAAGGCCAACCAGTGATTAAGTTGAGGCTGGAGCTGTGATTGAATGATCCAAGATGGCTGATCGCCAACATCTCGGGATTGCAGCTCCCAGTGAAAGAGCAGAAAACAAGGGGAAGCCACACTTTCAGACAAATTTTGGTCACTCACAGAGCAGAAGATTCCTGGTGCACAGAGAAGACCTGAGCTGCACGGGTCACCAGCGCGACTCTTGTGGCCAGTGCAGCAGTTTTGCTGGCACCTCAGCGTGGCAGCTCTTAATGCAGAGTAAATGGGACTGGTTTCCCTTCTGACTGAAGTTTGGAGGAGCCACATGGGTCTCCAGCATGACTCTTGTGGCCGGCGCAGCAGTTGTGCTGGCACCTCAGTGCAGCAGCTCTTGGTGCAGAGTAAATGGGACTAGTTCCCCTTCTGACTGAGGTTTGGAGCTCTGGGAAGGCAGAGTCGCCTATTACAGACTCAAGAAGGAAGCCAGACAGGAGATTCCTGGGCAGAAAAGCACCATCAGTCTTAACGCCGGCCGGCGCAGTGGGTTGCTCATATTTCAGCCCTAGGAGTTAACAACTTGGACGTCCACTCAGAGACCTAATCTGAAAGCTGGTAATTACAAAGATGACAGGTGGATAAATTTACAATAATGGGAAGAAACCAGCATAAAAAGGCTGAGAATACTCAAAATCAGAATGCCTCTCCCTCTAAAGAGGATCACAGTTCCTCATCAACAAGGGAACAAGACTTGATGGAGAACGAGCACATCCCATTAACAGAATCAGGCTTCAGAAGATGGATAATAAGAAACTTCTGTGAGTTAAAAGAACATGTTGTAGCCCAATGTAAAGAAACTAAGAACTTTGAAAAAAGGTTTGACGAAATCCTAATGAGAATAGACAGCTTAGAGAGGAATATAAGTG
>CM052649.1:4712555-4739730 GCA_028533165.1 Leontopithecus rosalia
CCTGGGTATCTCCGTGGGGTCACACCTGGGTATCTCCGTGGGGTCACACCTGGGTATCTTCGTGGGGACACACCTGGGTATCTCCGTGGGGTCACACCTGGGTATCTCCGTGGGGACACACCTGGGTATCTCAATGGGGACACACCTGGGTATCTCCGTGGGGACACAACTGGGTATCTCAGTGGGGTGAATGTTGAGAGGTGACAGGCTTCCTGAAGCTAGGACATGAGTGTTTCCTGAGCTCCTCCAATGCCACTGAGGCTGCTGCAGCCTCACCTCAAATAAAAGCAAAGGCAGCCTTCGTGTAGGTCAGGGGACTGTGGGGCCTGCGGGCCTGAGGTCCTGGGATAAATAAGAGACTATTCCTTGCAGAGGCCACGCTTTGTGAAAAGGTACAAAAGTGGAAATTGGTCTGCAAAGAATGCTGTGTGGACCAGAGTTAGCACGAAGGAAAACTTCCTGCTGGGGAGAGACCTTGGAGAAATAGGCTGGAGCCTGTAGGGAAGGTTCTAAATACCCGGCCACTGCCCCGAAGAGCAGGGACTTCATCTTGCAACCACCAAGAACACCTAGAAGGGGGAAGTTAACTGGAGGACTGCCACTTCGTTTTTCTTTTATGTTATTTACTTAATTTTTTAACGGTAAAGTTCACATAGCAAAAGTGTTATCATTTTAGTCATTTTCCAGCATGCAACTCATGTATTCACACAGTACATACACAACTTTATTTCAGTTCATGACCCTGCTCTGAGTTAAATGATACTTTGTGATTTTCTTTCTTAATCAGTGATGGGATCCAGAAAGAAGCTTCGTGGTTGGCTTTATATTTGGATCAGAAAGGACATGAAAGAAATAGCTAATTCCAGCTGTGCTCAGAACCCCACTTGGCAAGAGGATTTGGTGAGTGAAGAAACTACGTTTCATAACAAATGTGTGTGTAACATTGCATATAATAGCTTTTATCTGACACCAAGTCTTGCTCTGTCACCCAGAGTGGAGTGCAGTGGCGTGATCTTGGTTCATTGCAACCTCCACCTCCTGGGTTCAAGAGATTCTCCTGCCTCAGCCTCCTGAATAGCTGGGATTACAGGTGTCTGCCACCATGCCAGGTTAATTTTTTTTTTTTAATAGAGATGTGGTTTCACTGTGTTGGTCAGGATGGTCTTGAACTCCTGACCTCAGGTGATCTGCCCACCTTGGCCTCCCAAAGTCCTGGGATTACAGGCATGAGACACTGCACCCAGACTATGATAGCTTCTTAATATCCACATCGCCTGTCAGAGAAACTGGCTCACAGACCATAAGTCATGTCCTATGGTGGACTCCTGGCTGGCAGCAGGACTGGCCTCAGAATGCAGGTTCCTGCTGGTATCACAGCTGCCTCCAATGTCCTTCCCTGCAAGTGTAAATACATGTTTCCTCACCTCCCTCATGATACCTTCAAACTGAGGTGCCAGCTCTCTGCAAAAGCAAACAGAATCCAGCACAAAGAAGACAGGAGCATTAGGAAGCCTGGAAGCACAGCTGGTGCCCCACGCATGTGCTCTGGGGAGCAGCCAGCCTGGGCTCCATGCCACCTTGGGTTGTAGGAGTTTCTCCTTAGTTCAGCTGAAAACAGGGTCCTTGTCACATGGACATGAACTATTAGGCTCACAGACACTTTGAAGGGTGAGAAAATGGAATTTATTGGATGAAAAAGAAAAAAAACTCAGTGAAGTGAGAGAGGTCACTGTTAACAGGTCCCCATGTAAGAGACTGCATCCTTGGTCACCACACCATGGAACAGGAGAGAGGCCAGGCTCCTCCCCCTTGCAAAGGGCGCCAACTTCCCACGCTCCATCCAGTGCACATTCCTCCCAGTGCGCCGCAGGCCAGTCAGAGGTCCCGTCATGGAGCCCTTCCCACCTGGTGGTCTCACTTGCTGTCCAGCCGCCTCCAACATCACCACCGCTCCAGACCCCTGGTTGTGGATCTGCCAGATGTGCATCTTTCCTTTCTCTCCCTCCTTCTCCCACTCTCTCTCTCTCCCTTTTCACTCTTAAGTGACCACTGAGACTCCTTTAGGTGTTGAAGGTTACAAGGATGGTGCGTGTGCTCACTTGTACGTAGCTGCATGTACACACACACGCACACATATTCAAACACATGTCCACGCACACACACGTATTCAAACACATGTGTGTGCACACACATGCACATGTATTCAAACATGCATGCATGCATGCACGCACACATATTCAAACACACGTGTGTGCACGCATATGCATGCACGTGTATTCAAACACATGTGCATGCATGCACACACATACATGCACACGTATTCAGACCCATGTGTGTGCACACACACATGCAGACATATTCAAACCCATGTGCATGCACACACACACATGCATCCATATTCAAACACATGTGCATGTACACACACATACATGCGCATGCATTCAAACACATGTGCATGTACACACATACATGCACACGTATTCAGACTCATGTGCGTGCACACACACATGCAGACATATTCAAACACATGTGCATGCACACACACATGCATCCATATTCAAACACATGTGCATGTACACACACATACATGCACATGTATTCAAACACATGTGCATGAACACGCACACAATTGGCTTCTACCCCAGAACCAGGTTAGGTTCAAGAGTTCTTTCTGCAAGGCCCATGACCCATCTCCCACAGTTTCTTTTTTCATGAGTATATGCTATTTTTTTTTCTGTCATTTAGTCATGAGAAGTTTAGCTGAGCTGGAGGCTTGCTGTAGAAAAACATGGACATTCTCGCCAGCCCCTTCAGAGCTTCTTTAGTATATTATCAGACAACTTCTCTTGTGAGGAAAACTCCAACTGCTGATTTTCCTTCTTGGCAACAGGTTTTCCACAGGAACAGGATTCTGTCCCCACACCCAACTGGCTCTCTTCTCCAGAATCGCCTTTGGCCTGGGTCATTCTCCTGTTGCAGAATACGCTTTCTTCTGTCATCCCGGCTTAGAGGCCACAGAAGGAGCCACAGCACAAATTTAGGATGGAAGATAAGAAACATTTGAGGGGCACATGAACTGTGGAGTGGCTGCTATCGCGCTTCCTGCCAATTTGAGGAGACGTATATATTCACAGAAAACTGTGAGTTTACTGACTTTGATTTGGTCCCTGCCGCATAGACCTTCCAAGGCCTTTTTACAATTTCTACACCCAAGTTCCGTAAAGAATGTGTTTTGACGAGGATTGTGGCAGCTTCCTGAGCCACTGGCCCGTGAGTCTCTGAAGATTGCATCGCCTGTCCCACTGTATCACGATTCACTGTCATTATCTCATCCCTTCTTGGCTTCACCTTTGGGGAGGAAGCTGAGCCTCTACAGAAAGACCAGGAGTTCTGAGAAATGCTTGCACAGATATTTTCTGTTTGTGGCTTTGGTTTTAGCTCATTTTACACATCAATGTTGCTTTTCCCATGGAAATGTGATAATGACATGTTATTACGATTACATAGGTTCATGTATTCACTTTATATTTATTGAATGCCTCCTATGCACCCGGTTATGAGGTGGAGACATTAGGGTAATAAATGGATGACGGGATTTCTGTTCATGGAAAGCCCAACCATCCAGGGGAGAAGGGGATGTTGGCGGTGGTGGCAGGCACTCAAAAAACCCTGAGTAGTTTGGGCCTGATAAATGTCCCTCTTTGCTAACTGTTAATTCCAGATCATCACATTCCCTGCTTGGGCTACAAGTAGTCTCAGTCCAGAGCAAAATGAACTATGTAGTTAACATCAACCAGTGTGGGCCAAAGGGTTACTGTATTAGTCCATTTCTTGCTGGTATAACAGAATACCACAGACTGGGTAATTTGTAGAAAGGAAAAAGATGGTTTGTTTTGAGTTTTGGAGGTTGGTAAGTCCAAGAACACAGCACCAGCCCCTGGCAGGGATCATCCCATGGCAGACGGCAGAAAGCAGAAGGCAGAAGCAAGCTGGAGAGAGAGAAAAATGGAGCTGAACTTACTCTTCCATCAGGAGCTCACTCCCACAATAATGGAGTTATTATTAGTCACCCTTACAGGTCCTACCTCTCAATCCTGTTATCATGGCAGTGAAATTTCAACATGAGTTCTGGTGAAAATTCAAATCATAGCATATGCTGTCCACCTACTCAGGCTGGGAGAGTTTACTAGAGGAGCGTATTTCACCCTGCTCATTTCACTAAAATACCGTGCAAGCTCAGGACGCATTTCTGTGTCCCCTCTGGGGGCAGCCACTCACAGCTTGTCTATATCCCACCCACACAGTCAGAAAGAACCCAGCGTTTTTCTGCACAATAATGGAATCTTATGTAACATGTTGGGCCAGAATCAGGGAAGGAGTCTTTTCTCAATGTAGATAAGCTGTGTTTTTCTCACAGCAAAACTTTGTTTTGTTGCTTTGCTTTCTCGGAGATGAGCTTACTTGTTCGGTCAGTCATCTGTTCCAAGCATCCCAGGCAAGATGCTCACTAGTGGAGAAAAAGCAGGACTGTGGTCCCCAGGGCCTCCCCAACGTGCACTTATGGTGGAGGAACTGACCCAAAAAATGCACCAGCAAAACGACCTCTACAGAGGAAGGAGAGGGTTCTTGTAGGAGAGGGATGGGGTGGCTAGACTTTGGCAGGGAGCACAAGCATGGATTTGGGTATGATCAGGTAAAGCTCAGGTCATGGGGTGCTGCCCGTCCCCTCAGAGAGGCACGGAAAAGCCCCTGCAAGGCTTGGCCAGCCTGCATTCTCCCCACCCCTGCTAGGAAGCCCTGCCCCTTGGCCTGGCTTGTTCAAACACATGCAAGAGTTCAAACTGGACAGGTCTAGGTGGGGTCCAATAACTTGCTTGTCTAACATATTCCCTGGGTGATGCTGACACTGCCAGTCCAAGGACCCCACTTTGGGAACCACTGATGTCCCTTAGGCCTGCTGTGTGGGAATTCCGTGGACCCTGTAAGCTCTAGATGCTACAATGATGAAGTGAAATAGTGGATGCAAAGGGGGTGGCTGGTGTGTCACAAGGATCTCAAGGATTTTCAAATATATGTTGATCATATTATTGTTCACTCAAAAACAAGGATCATGGACGTCTTTGGGTCTAAGACACTGGACTTTTAAGAAATTCTTCTTACATTTGGGGCTTTAGTTCTTAGCTGTGGTTTTCTTCCAATTGATGTCAGCTAATGTTGAGCCGTATTACATCTTCTAAATCACTCTTTACAGCCCCCATGGTATTTAAAATATCTTTGTTCCCAACATCCTGGAGAACTTAGCTAACCCTTTTCCAGATCGAATAAAGTCCCTGGTGTTTTCGTTTATTTACAGCTTTTGGAGGTGGCATGAGAGCTGAGGCTATTGTTGGCACACGGTGGGTGTTTTTCACCCTGTGCTACCTAGAGGTTAATTGAAACGAACACCCTGGAATAGAGGAAGTAACCAAATACGAGGAAGGCAGAAAAATATGCAGCCTCAGGTCCAGCTTTTTGCTCCATTGATTAATACAAACAGCAAAATCCCAGAAACTGAGAGCATCCAGGCCCCAGAGCCACATCTGAGTGACTAAGCCACCAGCCAGAACTTGGGACTCACTAGTCCTGTATTTCATCCTTTGGGGATATCTTGCATCACACTTTTTATTATCATTAACATTTTATTTTGGAAATAATTTTAATCAACATTTAAGAAAAATATAGTAAAGCAGAACAAGAACAACTGTACTCCCTTTACTCAGAACCAACTGCTGTTACCTGTTTGCCCACCGGCTTTTTCACTTATTCTCTGTCTCTGAGAGAGAGAGTGTGTGTGTGTGTGCATGCATGTGCATGTGTGTGTGTGCATGTGTGTGTGTGCGTGTGTGTGGTTTTTGTAATGTAGGTATGGTATGTATGTGTATATATATTATATTACAAAAGCCACACACACACATAAGTCACTTTAAGGCATTCCACTCTCCTGCTCTTCATCAAAATCTACCTGTCCTCTGAATAGTCCAAGCATTCAAGGATGCTGAAGCATTTGTCTTTGCTGAGCATTCATGATGGTTCATTCCCATCTGAACCATTCTACTGTGAAAGCTGCAGAATGAGGCTTTTCAAGCTCAGTGCATCCTCCTCATAGACCAGCCATAGGTAGCACTTGGCTGCAAGCTGCCCCTTCTCCCCTATCTATTTGATGGACCTATTTATTATTGACATTGACTCACTGACTCATTTGCAATAATTCATTGGCATCCCTAATTTTTTTGGAATGCCATTTGTCCTGGGCTTGGCTAATGGGAGCTCCTTCTGGTGGCTCCGTGTCCTCATGTGACATGCTCCTGTCGTTTTTTATTTTAAGCATTTTCTTCCTTTCTAACACAGTAAGATGTCCCAAACTGACAAAGATTCTCCCCTTGACTAAACTCTACTCAGGCCATCTTGAAAGCTTCTTCAAAAAGACCTTGACTTTAGGACTTCTGGGTTTGTCTCTGTGTTGTCCAATTTTAACAGGAATCTTTTTAAGTCAGTGTAGCCCAAGTCCACCATTCTCCATCTCTGGTCATGCTAGATATCTATTCAGGTTTCTCATTCCCCAGCATCTCCCAGAAGGCGTCAGACCACCCTGGCCGTCCCCAGCAGGCACCCTTCCAGGTTGGTTTAGCTGGACTCTCCCTGGCCCCCAACATTTCCCTTCACTGATTTCCAGTCCACTAATGTCCACCCTGCCCCTTGGTTATAAATTCTCACTTTTTCTTGTATTCAGAATTGAGGCCAGTTCTATACTGGAGTCTCTTTTACCCTATTGCAATAGCTTTTCTGAATAAATCTGTTTTTACCATTTTAACAAACTGCCATCTATGGTTTCTCTTTGACAAAACTCATCTATTTTCCCCATCCTCTCTCTGGGTTCTGTCTTTTTTTTAATGCCTAAAACAAGGCAACTGACATCTATCTATCTATCTATCTATCTATCTATCTATCTATCTCTGTCTATCTATCTATCTGGTTTACTTTAATGCTATAAAGAGAGTGTTCTTTACTACATACCTGGGGTTCTGAATGGAAGTCTACTGGTCAAATAGGACTCCTTGGTAGCAAAAGGCAGAAAATCTGACTTGAATAAGCCTGAGTAAAACATCGATTAATTGGTCAAAAGAAGCCAAGGGAGAGTTGAACAATTAACCCTGGGAGGGGAGGAATGTATCTGGCCCCAGGGACAGCTGACAACCAGGATGCAGACGGTGCCAGGCAGTCTCAGTTTCAGAGTCTCATCTTTCCTTCTCCCAGTGGGCAGCTGCAGCCCTGAGCTGTGTCCCCCAATAGCAGGACATGGCATGACATGCCTGGCTTACTTTGCTCAGTTTTCACAATCAGGGAATTTCTATTCAAAACCACTGGGGAAGAAACAGAATTTTCTGACTTGGATGAGGTTTCCAGCCCTGGATTAATCAAGAGGGCCATGGATGCAAGCTCATAAGAGAGGATGGATCTGGTCAAATGGAAGCAAGAGAGGAGGAGGGCTGGGGAGCAGGGAGCAGACAATCTTGAAATGGAAGGAAGAGAGGAGGAGGGGTAGGAGCACTGAGCAGACAATCCTGAAATGGAAGGAAGAGAGGAGGAGGGGCGGGGAGCAGGGAGCAGACAATCTTGAAATGGAAGGAAGAGAGGAGGAGGGGTGGGGAGCAGGGAGCAGACAATCTTGAAATGGAAGGAAGAGAGGAGGAGGGCGGGGACCACTGAGCAGTCAATCTTCTTCCTGTTTGTCACAAGCATGATGGCAGTTGACTCCCACTCGCTATTCTCAGATGTTACAAGGGATCTATTTTTCTTCTTCTAAGTTATGCTGGAGGATAAAGTTTTCAATAATTACAAAACCGTATGATGTTCCTGACAAAGTTACATGGGTAATGGAAGTAAAGAGAATGTCAACCAACCCCACTTCCTTGTCTCATATTTACTTGTCTGTGCTGTGGCATTATGTGTATTATGTAAATAGGGAAAAAGCCATCGGGAGAGAGAGGCCCTTGGAGATCAGTCCTAACCATCTGTGACCTTGGGCACCTGGCCCAACCTCTTGGCCATGTGTCAGCAGAGGTGAATCCCCACGGGTCAGTACCAACCTCAGTTCTTGCCTCCTCAGAAGAAAGAATTCAACTGAGAAGACATAAGGCAGAAGGAGAGACAGAGACCAAGGCAAGTTTTAGGGCAGGAGTGGAAGATCATTAAAAAGCTTTACAGCAGGAATAAAAGGAAGTAAAGTACACTTGGAAGAGAGCCAAGTGGGCAACATGGAAGATCAAGGGTACTGTTTGACATGTGACTTAGGGTTTATATGTTGGCATGCTTCCGGGGTCTTGCGTCCTTTCTCCATGATTCCTTACCTGGGGGAGGATGTCCGCATGCACAGTGGCCTGCCAGCACTTCGGAGGACCACAGGTGCAGTGTGTTTACAAAGTGGAGTTGTGCACCTTCTCACTTTGAGGCATTCTTCCTTTACCAGCTGAATGTTCCTGGAAGGTCATCTAGCAGTTAAATTCTTCCATGTTTCTTCTTAGTGTGCATGCTTCAGCCCACTTACCCAACTCCTGAGAGCTTTTCGCGAAACGGCTACTCACCAGCTTCAGGTGTTTTCTGTCTATTGGGAGACTCTTTCCCTGGCGCCAGCTGTGACCAATTATTTCAGAGAGACAGTGTAACAACTGCCTGACCATCACCTGATGGTGGCCTGACATTCCTGGGGGAAGGAAGGGGTCTCTCCTGCCCTGCTCATGCCCACCAGACTACCGACTGTAACACTTAGGCTAGCTTGAAATTCCCTTTCTGCTCTAACATCCCTTGATTGCGTGGTCTGTATTCAAGCAGACTCAATTTTATGACAGTTTTGGCCTTGCCTTTGCATCCAGCTCAGCCAGCTCATGACTGCTGGTGACCACAGATGGACAGAGAACCCAGTCATGGGCCAGCCTCCTTCCCTCCCTATTACCTAATTCCCAACTCCCTTCTGGCAGCCTTTGACATTCTTTTGGTTTTGACCCCATCTGTGGGTCCTGTTTCACCCATCAAATTCCGAATTAGGTTCATCTATTACCATAACAAGTGGACAGCATGAGGCTGCCAGCCTTTTCTACCTCCAAGTGACAGCCCCTGAGCTCATCATCCAGGAACAGCCTCACTGCACAAAGCCACCCATGTTCGCAGACCTCATGGTCACTGCCACGGTGGTCAGAGCAGCAGCCACTTCCACCACTCACTGGGAGGAGCTCTGTGAGGCCAGGGCCTCCAGCAGGATTACAGAAAAGACACTTGGAAGTGGGTGCTGAGTTATAGTCAGGGTTAGGTGACTTGTGTTTTGACTTTATTATGAATGTGTCATGTTTCTAGGGGTATGAACATGCTTGGAAAATGGAGTTGAGATTAAACTATTGGTTCCACCATGAGGGGTGGGATTAGTGGTTCCTGGGCCCTGCCAGCGATGCAGCTGTATAGACAAGCCACAGTGACCTAATCTCCCCAAATATGAGCTGGCCCCTCCAGCTGTGACGGGGGAGTTCTAGCTGGAGGGTGTGAGACAGATTTGAGTGAGGTGGGAAAGTCTGTGAGTGTCTGTGGATGCCAGAGGAGAAAGGGGACGCTGTATTAAAGAGAAAGAAATACAGCCACAATTACAGAGGGAGACCATGTGGGCAGGTGGTGAGTATTCCTGAGCTTAGGAAAGAGGAAAAAGGCAAAGGAGAAGACAGGGGCATCAAACAAATTAAGAAGGCAATGCACATGGCAGAAGCAAAAACCAGCAGGAAAGGGGACAGCCCGGTCTTGTCCAAAGGAAGTGAGTCATGTTCCATTTGCAGAGAAGTGGCTAATAAAAAACGTTGGTAAAATCAGTACATTTTGAAATATTTGGTGATTTTCAAGAAAGGATTAGGGAGATGTCGAGTCCTCATTTGGAGCAGTTTTTCCCTGGTGCTGAGTGTGGACAAGCTCACATCTCCCCCACATGAAGTGTTTCCTTGAAACTTAATGAGGAGTCATTCTAGTGCATATTTCTTCCACTCACCGAGTTAATTTCCAGCACGTTATTGCAACGGTAGTTAAATCATTCATTGACGGTCTAATTTCACCCTCTTCTCTTCCTCATCTCTTCTCTCCTGCCATTCTTTGTCTTTTGGATAGATTTATAAGTGCACAACAACTGAAAGTAAAGAATTTTCAACAACTCTTTGGTTTATTTTAACCTACATTTTTCTATCTATTTTTAGATAGTTAAAAAATCAATAAGGCGTTATCAAAAGTATATTTTTCCAGGCCTTTTGAGCTTAAAAATGAAAGACAATATCCCAAGGCAAGGATGCAACTAAATTTCCTAGACAATAGATTCAAACACTCATATTTCATGTTTTTCTTTATATCAAAACTAAACTGATATTTAAATTAGAACAGTAGCGCATGTAGATTCCGTTACTATCACACATTTTAAGAACACAAATGTATAAATGATTCAATCGAAAGTGTATATTTTTAAAAAATAGAGAACAAATTATAATTTCTGAATGGCTCAAATTAACCATTTAGAAAGTTCAAAATTCATTCCGAAAGCTGGAAATCAACTTCTGTAAAATTAGCAGATTTTACACAAATGGACTAATTCAGCAGATAATATGAGATCTGTGTGTACTCCTGTGAGCTCAGCTTCCCTCTGTGTCTTTGTGTCAATATTGTATCCATAGCATTGTTCATCAAGATACGTAAAGGTCCCCGTGATTTTGACTGGATGCGTGGCTGTCTGTCCCCTTTCCCTGCACATCCTGTCTGACTCCCTCTCTATATAGAGAGAGGAAGTCTATGTGTGTGTGTGTGTGTGTGTGTGTGTGTGTGTGTGTGTGTGTGTGTGTTTGTGTGTGTGAGAGAGAGAGAGACAGAGAGAGAGAGTGAGAGAGAGAGAGAGATGGCAAGGTTAATTTGAAAGGGCACAGAGTCTATTGCCCCCAGGTCCTGAGAGTGTACTGGAGGGAAAGGGATGGATTTCAGAGAGCTTTCTTGCTGTGTTGGCTGCTCTTGGGGAAAGGCTGCAGGCCTAGCCAGAGCTGCAGCAAGAGGATGGCATGGCATACATGCTGGGCAGCAGAGCTGCAGGACATGGAGGGGTGTGTGTTCCAGGGGGGCTCCATGAGCCCCAGCATCAGCAATCTGAGCAGGTGTGTGAGCCAGCATGCAGTCCTGCCCGTAGGCGGTAGGGCAGTGTGTGGAAATACCAGATGTAGAACTGGTAGTGGAAGGGGTGGCGCAAGCAGATGCCAATGGAGTTAGAGGTGAAGACAGTAGAAACGATCTGTCCGGGTGTGAGGGTCTGGGGTGGAACCTTCCTTTTGGAGGGATTCCTCAGCAAATGACAACATGTATTCCCCTATCCTGAACCACCAGTAGAGGGTAAACAGCAAGAGCAGGGTGAGGTGGGCGGCCAGCAGGGCCAGGTGGAAGGCAGGGGCAGGCAGAGAGCCTCTGGGAGGAAGCCCCAGTTCACTGTCCAGCAGAACAGAAACTGGCGGCCAAGGTCAAAGGAGCAGGACAGGTAGTCAGGAGCTTCTCCAGCAGGAACGGCAGCCCCAGCACCACCTGAAGGCCAACACAGATGCCCTGCTTAGGGAGGGCACCACGGAAACCAAACTGTGTGAGGAGAAAAAACAGTAACCCAGGGTTGAAGAGCAGCACATTCATCTTCACAGAGACTGCCAGGCCCAAACAGCAGCAGCCCCAGCCCCAGCCCCAGTGCTGGGCCAGCAGGAGGCTGATACTGAGGCCACTGGATCATAGAAGAGCCACAGCACAAAGGTGCAATGAACCCAGTCAGAGGTGTGGCACCTGAAAAGTAAGATAAAGGGAGGTACCTTGCACGTCTGGTGGCAGATCAAGAAGACAAACAGCAAGGTGGCCAGGTAGAGCACAGCAAAGATGTTCCGGGCATGTGAATGTCAGTGCCTCGGCCAGGGGCATAGAACAGCCCCATAAAGATGGACACAAAACCAGCTGGGAACACAAGTGGTCCACTGTCATCCCGCAGCTGGGTAGAGTCATAGGTACCACTGATGATGCCTTCCACCTGGGCCATGCAGGCCTTCTGGTTGATCTCTGTGTCTTTCACTAATTTTCAGACTTCTTAATGGGAGTCATGTAGGTACCTGTGGAGGAACTGACACAGGATGTACAGGGAAAGGAAAATGACAGCCACACATCCTGGAGAGTCAGGTATGAGAAAACATGGGCAGGACTGGGCACTGTGGCTCACACCTACGACCCCAGCATTCTGGGGGGCTGAAGCAGATGGATCACCACCTGGAGACCAGTCTGGGCAACATGGTGAAACTCCATCTCTACTAAAAGAATACAAAAGTTAGCCAGGTGTGGTGGTGGGCACCTGTCATCTCAACTACTTGGGAGGCTGAGGAAGGATAACTGCTTGAACCTGGGAGGTGGAGGTTGCAGTGAGCCTAGATTGTGCCATTGTATTCAGTGAGCCAAGACAGCACCACTGCACTCCAGCCTGGGTGACAGCACAATGCTCTGTCTCAAACAAACAGACAACAAAGAAACACGGGCACACGGGATCATACGGTACAGATCTGACTCAAAAGCAACACGTTCCAGAGGGTCAAATTGATCCATGCACCCTTCTACAGCACTCGAAGGGTAAGAATGTCACCAGACTAATCTCAGAGTAAAAATCAAAACCCAAAAAGACTGCTCCAAAAGGAGACTCATCATCCAGGACTTCCAGGTCAATTACACATCTTAAGATCACCAAAGCAGGAATGTCACCAAGGGGAATTTTTTCTTCAGGACATGCTAAACTATCACAGTACTCAGATCAGGACAGTAAATTACCTTATTGGGACCGACTTTAAATTATTTTGGTTGCCTGAAGGAGCACTGTATTCAGGTTCATTGTTATCTCACCCCAGGCTTCTGCTAAAGCCCTAGTGTTTCCATTAATTTACAAAGAGACTTAAAAAGCAAGTTAATTCTCATTTCACTCTGAAGTAAATCAGCTTTTACTTTGAGCTTCCGTCATAACAAAGTAAGTCTTTGATATGGTTTGATTTGGAAGGGCACAGAGTCTGTTGCCCCCAAATCTCATCCTGAATTGTAGCTCCTGTAATCCCCACATGTCACGAGAGGGACCCAGGAGGAGGTAATTGGGTTTTTCCCATGCTGTTCTCGCGATAATGAATAAGTCTCAAGAGTTCTGGTGGCTTTATAAAGGGCAGCTCCCCTGCACAGGCTCTCATCTGTTGCCACGTAAGACATGCCTTTGCTTCTTCTTAGCCTTCAACCATGATTGTGATGCCTCCCCAGCCGTGTGAAACTGTGAGTTCATTAAACCTCTTTTTCTTTATAAATTATGCAGTCTTGTGTATTTCTTCATGGTAGTATGAAAATGGACTAATCCAGCCTTAATGTAAATGTTCCTTTGAGTATAAAAATTACAGAGCCAGAGCAAGTCTTTCAAAAGCAAGCAATCTTGGATTCTGTCTACGAGTTGTGATTAACCCACCTGGGACAAGAAATAATATGTGTTTTCAAACAGCCACAGATCTGTTGCAATAAGTAGTATTTTCAAAAGTAAGGAATGTGGGAGTAGAGCAGTAGCATTTAGTCCACTTAGTTTATTAACACACTTAGTGTGTACTCTAAATGTGCCTTGAATGCAGGTGCCTGAGGTGCCAGTCTTCTGAGATGCACTGCTCCTGAGAAAGGGGCCAGGGGTAGCCGGTGCTTAGGGCCAGCAGGGGCTTTCAGCCATGACAGGGCTCAACAGTCATCCCTGTCTTCCTGACGCACAGTCTGTGGAGGCTGCTTCCCCTGTGAAGCTGTCCCAACCATCCTCCAGTGCAGTCACCAGCACAGGCAGGAAGAAGCCTGACCGATGGGAGATGCAGGAGAAAGGTATGGAGAAAAATCACGGACTACTTCCACTTCAGTGAAACTTCTTTGAGCATCTGAGCATCCTTTGTCACTGCATTTTTGTTTCCTTTTAAATTTGGTGTGGGTGCATAAATCTGCTTCCATGAAGACTGAGTTGAGCTTCTTCCAGAACTTGAATTTCACGCTAGGAATGCTGGGCTAAGGAACACCTGTGATGCTGTGGATGTCCCGGGCAGAAGGTCAGACCGCACTCAAATGTAGAACCTAGCATCTTCTGGCCACCAGATGTGCCAACTTGGAAATGAAGTAAAAACCAATCATCTCTTCAGTCCGTTTTAGATGCAAAAGGAAAACAAAATCTTGGGACATCTTTGAACCCCAAACTCATTATGCCAAGGAGAAGGTTAAGCTTGGGAACTAAGTCATGCAAAAGGAAAAAAAAAAGAAAGAAGAAAACTTGCCTTCCTTTTTGTTCCCACACAGATGGCTGCAATGACAGAAGGCCACATATCTCCCCAGGTGGCCTCCCTCCCAAATCGCTCACATGGAGATTTTTTATGGACCTTCAAATATTTCAGAAGACACATCCCCTCTATAACCCATAACCCTAAAGCAGAGTTTTATGGAAACTTACCCAACAGGGTAAAGTAGTAGCTTGTCTTCACAGGCACAAGACAAAGACCAGACTAAAATTCTCCCTCTCTTCACCCACCCTGAAGCAAAGGTATTATTTGACTTCCTCCTCTACTCTATGTTTGCCTTATCCTGTATAAAATGCAGATTTACTGAGTGCAGACTTACAAATGCATCATTAAATGTTTTTCTATCCCCCTTTTCACATGTAAAACTTGGATTCAGTGAGTGCTAATAAAGCCTCACCAGAATATAACACTCACCTCGTCTAATTTTCTCCCCTTCTTTTCCTCCTTTCCTTGCTACTCACTCTTTGCCCTTTAAATACTGCAGTCCTCAAAACCTTCTTTGGAAAAAGCCCCAACCACAGATCCTATTGTGACTTCTGTCTCTTTCTCCTGGATACATCCTCAGCTTTGGCGAAATAAACCTCTAAATTGATTCAGATCGGACATAGATACTTTTTGTTTAAATAGTCCTCTCAGTAAAGGTAATAAATTGTTTTCCTGGTTAAATGTGCAAAAACCAGGACAATCCAAGGCCTTCCAATCACTGGACACAAGTGGGGAAAATCCAGAGCACCAGGCTGAGGTCAGCGTGATGTGGAGGTACTGGGAGTTGATCACAAACCACTGCTTTCTCCTGAGCAACCCAGAAGTTCAGAAGGAGTTTTTGCAAGACATACACAGATTCTTACCTACATGTACTTGAGCTGTTTTCTCTAGTTTAGCTGCCTGATAACTTGCCTCATAGGTGAACTTTTACAAAGTAAAAAGGAAGGCTTAAGGAAACAAAAAGATAAAACCTCTTGTTCAGAGTGAGATCCAATATGAAACCGAATCCTGTTCCATTGCCATTTCTAATTCAAAGAACCACTGGAACCTGAGGCTGAAACATCTTCACTCCTCCGTTTCTATCCCTTACTCTCTCATACCAAGGTTTGGGGTCTTAAAAAGGAAGCCAAATTCAACAGGGACAGATATTTTAGAAGAAAAACTCATTTTATTTAAAACTTCATTTTATTAAATTCAAGGTATTTGTCTCCAGTTGATCTGATGACTCAGAGGTTTCATGTTGGCCTCCTCCGAGGGCTTTGGAAAGCCTCATATGCCCACAGAGGATGCAGCTGATAAAACAGAGACGGCCAGAGACAGTCACTTGTCCCAACATCCATGGGTGCTTTCAGTTGATTCAGATGTAATTGAAATGCCCCATCTGCATTGAGTTCGCCAGTGCAGGAAAACACAGAAAAGACATGTAGGCCTTGCCCCAGGTTATAAACAATGTTGGGTTTTTCATGAATTACGTCTTATGACTGTTTCTAAATTTGAGAAAATAAATTGTCTAGCCACCAATGTGTACAGATCTCATTTCATCTTCATTCATATCCACTCAGCAGACAGAAGTTAAAAACCGATGTCACAAATGAACAGAAGAGATGAAATGAACAGATCACCAGACCCAACGCAGAAGAGAAGATGTTCCTGCCAGGGCATAGCCCACATTGTCCCCACCCCATCCCCTCACTGCAGCAAAAGTGTGCTTTAAAACAGCACATTTCCCGGGCGGCTGTGTGTTTGTAATCACCAGAAGAAATATGTCCCCCACAATAAGCTCGAAATCATCACGTACATATAGAATGATTAGGTGCAGATGTTGACTCTTGTACAAATATTGTACTACGGATTCAATTATTAAACTTTTTGTCAGACTTAATCACATGAGTGCTTGAAGAACATATATGCCCCATCGTGTGATATCAGAGTAACTGAAGTCATACTACTAAAATGTTTAGTGTGAAATAAGGCAAAACTTTTAGACACACACACAGAGAGACATACACACACCCACACACACAGATAGATATACACATACACATACACACACACACATACGCATATACACACACAGAGACATACACACACACACACACACACCCCATGCTAATATCCATAGCTTTAATTATCACAATTAATTAGTAGAGTAGATTTTACTCAGAAGAGCTCAGTTGACAGATTTGTTTGTTGTAGAGCATTTCCCCTGCATGGAACTAGAAATATCGTTGTAAATGTGGTGATTAACAACATTTCTATCTGCAGCTCAGGAAGTGTTGACACAGATGTTTGTCCAATCATTCATAGCAAATAGCTATTCCCATCAAGGCTAAGATTAGTCGGAATTGGCATGCGCTTCTTTCTTCTGTGAGTTTCATTTGATTATGGATGATGTTTTGTTAGAGTGTATCCATGCAACCTCATAAATGATGTAAAACCCAAGAAAAACACAGACTCTGTGCCAAAACCGAATTAAATACACATCAGAAAAATGTGAGCCTGATTCAGGTTCAGGTACCATGAAACTTGCCTTGGTCTATTGTTGTTGAAACCTTCAGGAAAACTATAAAAAGCAAGCCTGACATTAATATCAATTTAAAGTTGGTGTGGCTGCCAACAGTCATTCTGCATGAAGCTCAGCTGGCTGTATCATCTCCAGCTCGATTTATGGTGGCAGCAATTGCAGCCTCCAAAAGCTGTGAAAAATGGCCCATGCATTCTGGGCAAGGAAAAGCCGCCTTATCTGCATAGATGTGCTGCCACTGTCAGCGTCTTTCTAGTGATGAGCACAGACACGTCTGGGAGTTGGACATGGAGGTAGTTGTTCCTCCCGCTTGTGCTCTGGGTGAGCAGTTTCAGAGTCTCTTATCGGTGTCATGCTCCCTCTCCCATCAACTGACCCCAAGAGGTCCATTCAGCCTGCCACTGCTCTTCTCTGCTTTCCCACCCCCTCCTCACACAGATTCCGGGAATGCCAAGTAGAACTACCCATACGGTTACTTCTGGAGCCTCCTGAGGAATCTGGAAGTCCTCTACCTATGCTCCACAGTCCCAGGAATGGGACTTAGGAGAACAAGGGCAATACCAAATCACAGTCGAGAGCACCGGGTCCTCCAAGCAGTAAAGCACCTGTTCACTCGTGACTTGAATCACCCTGTATTCCTACGGTATGTGCCTGCTTCTGGGAAGGGTTCTACCAGGTGCTGGGACAAAGACCTTGATGTGAAATGGTTGCATGAACTTCACCTGCCTGCCTGTCTGCCCACTAGAGAACTGAAACCTGGACACCCAGAAAGCAAAGTCACAAAGGGAAAGCAGGCAGATGGTGTGGAGCATTGAAACTCTTGAGTATCAGGTGGGCTGATAGCCATTTACTCTGGCAAGAAAATAACTGACATAAAGGGAACAGGAGGGAATGCCAAGTTAGCTTCCCCCAGGAGAGGAGGCTAAGCCATGACCACTGTGAGTGCACAGAGCACCCAAGTTTGTAGATGAACCCCATCTTAAAGCTGAAACCACTACTTACTACAGGAGTGTCTCAGCTACAGAAAGCTGAGACTCTGCCCTCTTGAGAGCTTTCATTTGTGTGAAAATATAGCGACCCCTCCAAAATTCATATTGAAACTTCATCTCCATTGTGGTGGAAGTAAAGGTGGGGCCTTTGGGGAAGTGATTAAGAGGGCTCCACCCTCATGAATGGATTAGTGTCTCATGGAAGGGCTGAAGGCAATGAGCTTAGGCCCTTTTTGCCTTTCCGTCCCTTCTACCAAGTGAAGACAGGGTGTTTTTCCCCTCCTGAGCATGCAGCAACAAAGCCCATCTTGGAAGCAGAGACTGGACCCTGATCAGACACCAAACCTGGATTTTGCACTTCCCAGTCCCTGGAACAATGACAAAGTAAATTTCTGTTCTTTATATATTCACCACACAGACTAAGCACCTCACACGATCTTACTCCATCTCTGTCTCCCAAATGCAAGTTAAGCTCCTGCTACGCCGTGTAACTTAGCCCAGTATTCCCCAGCACTTTTCATGTATATGCTTCTATGCATGCCAATCTCAAGGAACAAAAGTGGCACACTCTTTCATTTTAAACCAAATCTGTAGGGAAGAGAGAACGGCCGAGCGAACACACAGGCACTCAGAGCTTTACATCTTGTGCTGAAGGCGTTTTATATTTGTATTTCTTTTCATGATACTTAACAGGGTCAGCTTCTAACCTTCTACATTCTTCATTACCTGATAACTCCTGGTCTTGCTTGAAGACTTGGCTCAGAAATCAGCAACTACAGAACCCTTTTGGTTTCTGGACATCCTTAGCCACCATTCATACATCTACTAGGGACTAATTAGATGGTGTTGACTCATCTTTCCTTTCCCAGGGGACTGAAGTTCTTAAGAGAGGATGACAATGGCTTTAGCAACATTTTATGACCGCTCTGTGCAATGGAACTGGTGGCAATGACAAAAACGTTGTACATCTGCACTGGCCAGAAGGCTGCCATCGGCCACACGTGACTACGGGGCACTTGAAATGTGGACGATATGACTAAGGAACGAAGTCTTTTTTCATTAGATTTCATGTTAATTAATTTAAATGTATACTTCAATCGCTGCACGAGGCTAATGGCCCCCATATGGGACAGTGCAGCTCCTGAAGCTCCTATGCTGCTTGGAACAGGGTACCCAATAAAATAAACTGAACTTAGAAGCTAAAACCAACCTTAGTTCTTGGCTTAAGTGGTTAAACTTTCTGAAATATCAGGGACGTTACGAACCTCCTTCTTTATTCATTTGCCGAATATTTGGCAAACTGCCCAGTGCCAACCTGCTGGGACTGCTGTGTCAATGGACTCCCACTCCATGAAGCTAGGGCCTCTCTCCAGAAGTGCATGTGAACAGATACCTGTGTCTTGTGTGGGAAGAGCTGGAGGGAGGGTGCGTACTCCAAGCAGAAGCCCAGTACCTGAAAAGGGACCTAAGCGGGACCTGCCTGGCACGCTTGGTAAGTAAAAAGGGGAGGGCAGCAGTGGGAACAGGCAGTCTCCAAACAATGCAGGACCCGACAGGTGTTAGAACCTCTGCATTTTGTTTGTTTGTTTGTTTTTTAATTTTTATTTTTTATTTATTTTTTTTCATTGCATTTTAGGTTTGGGGACATCTGCATTCTATTTTAAGCATAACGGGAAGCCACTGGAGGGCTTTGAGAAGGAGCACAACGTGATGCTCCTGAGGTTTCAAACTCTCTCCTCTGGCACCTGGGAGAACAGTAGATGTGGGTGGTGGGCAGAAAGGAAAGCAGGAAGGCAAGAGAGGGCCCATCCCAGTGGTCTGTGGGCAGAATTGGCCTGGTCGGAAGGAGGCAGGAGGAGGGACAGAGCGATGGCTGTGGCACTTTGAATCGCCCCCAAGCTCTATTTCCCATGGACTGAACCCTTAGATATAGTTGTTGAGAAGAACAGGGATGGCCCCCAGATTTTCTTAAATTTTATTTCTCTCAATGGCTTCTCAGCAATGAGATAAATTTAGATTCCCTGTTAAGCAAGCCACCATGGTAATTGTGCAAGTCTGATGTTTTAAATTACACTTTTATTATCTTGCTTTTCTCTTCCAACTTCTAATTCTTTCTCATCACTCTCTGGTTGTTTCTGATCTGTATCCCTTCCTCCTCACAGGACAGTCATTAAACGGCTCCAATCTCCATTAAATGGTGGAAAAAAATGAATGGGTTTGGCCTTAAACACTCCTAAGTAGACAGTTGGGAAGTGTTCGAAAATTAAAACCAGGCAGCTTAATGATATTAATATGGTCTGTTTGACAAAATGAGCCTCAGTCCCTTGTTTCTGGGCTCAACGTTGTCTATGACCTCAGAGCTCAGAGGGAACAGCTGGGAAGGGGAGGCAGTTGGGGACTGGGCCCCCCAGCAGAGAAAACCATGCAGTGGGGCTCTTCTCCAGCCCCCTGAGTAGCTTTGCTCACCTTACGTGGAAATAGGAAATCCAGCTTCCTCAGTCAGGACAGCCGAGGGTTCCCGCAGAGAGGAGTCTGGTGGAGGCTGAGCGGATGGTTCCCTCAGCGTCTCTCCAGCACCTCTTTCCCAAAGCTTCTGGAATATGGAGAGCTGCCACCATCCCAACAACACCGTAGGCAGCCTGTTAGCGCCGCCAATGTTTTTACTGCGGGGATCTCATTGAAAACTTTACACACCGAGGAACTTTGACAACTTTGCCATCAAGAATTCAGAAAATGGGGTCAGCTATAGCCTGGGGAATACGATGGCTTGGTGCAAGGATGTGACGTTCATCTCCAAATGTCTCAGTGTGAAGATTTGGGGTTGGTCATTTCTTTTGATTTATTATTGAGAGCAAAAAAAAGGTGAGTTATATTAACATCCTGTCAAGAATAGCAGTGCAGTGATTGCTCGTCATGTAATTGCCCCAAATATATGGAGCACCATATAAACCACAGACAACATGGAAGCCAAAGGGACTCTTTTAAAATCATGCATAAAATGGCAACTGTCTGACAACTATGCCGATTCTTTTGCTCTCTAGAACAAGAGGCAGGCAGAAGGGAATGCATTTTGTCAGACATACTTTTTCAGGTTGTCCTCATCGGCATCTTCGGATGGATTCTACTCACACTCAAACAAATCTGTTCAGACTCATGATTTCCCCAATCACACCTGGATCACCCGAGTAGCACAGAAAAGACTAAGCAAGTGCATCCTGATGTCCCTAATGAAAACCAAGTGAGTGAGGGAGGCAAACCTCTAAGATAATCCTGAAATCCTCCCCCGGCCCCATATACTCACATAGTCACCCAGTTATTAAATTAGTTACTAATCTCAGTTCTGCTGTGAAGAGATCTTGCAAATCAAATCGAAGTCTTGAAGATGAATCCAATAAATTGACTTCAAGGTACAGAGAATATCCTGGGTGGACCTGACCTCATCAGGTGATGTGGCTCTTCCTGATGAAAGATATTTAAGGGAGATATTTAAGATCTTTAAGAAAGATATTCAACATGAGGGAGATTCTCTGCTGCTGGTTTGAAGATGGAGAGGCCCATGCAGTAAGGAATGTGGGCAGTGTCTAAGAGCTGGAGTTCTCAGCCCTGCAGCTAGGTGGAGCTGCATTCCGCCAACAACCTGCATAAGACAAAAACAGACTTCCCAGAGCCTCCAGAAATGAAAAATGCCCAGCCAGCCCCAAATTCACTACACAAAACCCTTAGCAGAAGATCCAGCCTCATTTCACCCTGACTTCTGACCTATAAGATCTATGAGCTAATAAACGGCTATTGGTTTCAGTAATTAAGTTTGAGGCAACTTTTACACAGCAAAGGAAAACTACAAAATATGTTTGGGAACCAACAGAAAGATTGCTAAGCAAATGCCATGGCCACACAGCATCCAGGATGTCAGCCTCGGGTTCCTCAGCATGCTGGAGTGGCAATGCCTGTCTGCCATGCCTCATTAGGACTGCCGAGAAAATGCTTAGAATGCTCTCGTAAAAACAGCTGTTGTCCCCAAAGGTAGAATAAACCCTATTCTTGTTGTCTACGAGTGTAAATAATTACAGTTGTTCTCATTTTCACTGTCGGTGACATTTCATTTTTTTCACAATGTTGTTTGAAAAAATAATAGTATGAGAAAAACAGCGTTTCCCAGGCAGCAGTGCTCAGAAGGTAAGCATTCACTGAGATGTCGGTGGCTGTCTCTTGAAGAAGGGTACCGAGGTCTCACAATCATCACATTCTGGGCATTCACTGAGATGTCGGTAGCTGTCTCTTGAAGAAGGGTACCGAGGTCTCATAATCATCACATTCTGGGAGAGTCACAGGATATCAGAGATTAAAGGTCCTGAGAGGTCCTGCAGCAGAGGAACTTGCTGGGTATCATCTAACTTGGCACTTTTTTCCTCACTAACCAAAAAGCGCTCTCCTCCAGCCACTCGGCTGAATCTCACGGGACTACAGTGGTCCATGAAACCCAATTCAAGGAGCTGGTTGAGAAACTAATAAAAACAAGCAAAGTAAGTAAGATCTGCTGACTCCATAGCAAGCGATCTGGTCCTTCCATCCCGTGGGGCTGTGCGCGCCCCTGCACCTCCTCTAGTGCCCAGGGCTCTCTGCCAGCTCTCAGGCACCCCCCCCACCCGCTTTGTGCTTGGGCCTCAATATTCCAAGCACTCTGGGAAAAGGAAAATGAGCTCTGGTAACAAAACTTAAGGTGAGTGCCGCTGGCCTTCAATACTCAGGGAATGTATACCTGCAACATGTTCACTAAGAAGTTAAAGGCATTTTTAATGGGAAAGTATTTGGCTAGATAAGAGAATGAAAAAAATCACTGTCCTCAAAAGAAAAACACATCTTTTAACTTACCCAAATCCTATAAAAATAAACACTCTATCTACTTGCAAATAAGAGATGCAACATTTAAAACAAGACCCGCTCTGCCAGATAAAGAAGTGTAATACAAATCAACAGAAATTTATACTGTATGGCCTTGGACCAAGACAACAGGCGGATCAAGGGAACAGAATAGACAAGCCAGAAACAGCCTGTCACACACGGGGATTCACACATGAGCACATGACCTAAAAAGATGGATTACTCAGTAACCAAGTTAAGAAAACTTGTTAATTCTTTGGTTAAAAAAAAAGTTAGTAACAAACTCTCATCTTATTTTAAAATAAATTTCAAATGAAAAACAAATTTAAGTATAATGTCTACATATACTAAAAAAAAAAGCATTCATAAATATTTAATCCCAGGGTTAAGAAGGAACTTTTCTACATAATTCCAGAAGTGAAAGCACACACAAAAAATTGATGGATTTGACTACATATAAATTTCTATATTAAAGTAAAACATAAATGAAAAGGCAAAGAGAAATGGAGAAAAATGTTTGCAACATTTATGAAAGACAAATGGCTAGTGTTACACAGATGTAAATGAATAAGAAAAACCTCAATTCCCTGAAAGGAAAATGGTTGGAGGACATAAATAGGCAAAGTAAATTAAAACACAAATGGCCAATAAATATGTGAAAATATGTTTGACCTCACTGGTAATGAAATAAATGGAAACAAAATAATGAGTTATCTGTCCAGTAGGGTATAAAAAATGAGTGAAATTCCTTCCTGCTGGATGGGTTATGGGGAGGAACTGAGTCAGTTGAAGGGAGGGTACATTTTAAAATTTCAGGAAGGCAATATAAGAAAACAAAATCACAGCCTGGGCAACAAGAGTGAAACTCCGTCTCAAAAAAAAAAAAAAAAGAAAAAGGAAAAAAAAAAAAAGAAAACAAAATCAAAACTTGGAAATAGGCAAAAGGATGGCTCTGTCTTTCCACATCCTCACTGGGGGTAACTGCTTTTGCTTTGACTTACTGTTTTTTGCTGATTAGAATCTGCCACAGCCATGCAAGGGTCCCTGGAATCTCACACACAGAACACAGAGCAGTGCACATGAGTCTTGTCTGGTGTTGATGCAAAGGAACGACGCCTCCTAGGCTTAGAAAGGACCGACGCCCAAGCATCAGGGTGTCCTCGTATGACCAAATGACCTTCTCCGGGGCTTTTGCGACCTTTTTCTGCACTCTGCTCCCACCCTGCTGTAACCTCACTGCCCTGCCACCGGTCTCACTGCATTAGAGAAATATGTCTTTGACATTTGTTCTGTATATGTTTGTATGAGAGTCATGTTTTTAACTTTTTTGAAATGATACTTCAACAGAAATTTGGCAAATATTTATCAAAGTTTTCAAATGAATACCTCTTCTCTGTTACAGTAATGTTGCTTCTAGGAATTTTCACTCTGAATAGAATTAGATAGAAGTGGAGAGACATCAGCAAGGAAGTTCAGGTGGCTTTGTCTTATGATTATAGTTCAAAAAAAATGTCACTGGTTCTCAATCTCGGGTGACTTTGTCTTCCAGAGGACATTTGGCAATGTCTAGTGACAATGTTGATTGTCACAAGTGAGGGGAAGGGATGTTTCTGGCATCCAGTGGGCAGAGCCCAGGAGGTGAAGCCACATGCTACAGTGGCCAGGACAGGGTCCCCCAAAAGGCACGGCTGACCCCGACTGCCTGCCCATAGTACCGAGGCTGGGAAACTCTCACTTAATGAACCACCGTAGGGATTAGGAGCAATAAATTAAAGTGGAATGTTTCTCAACCATTTTATGATTTTTTTAAAAACTATGATATTGTCAGAGTATATTTATGTTTAAGACCTATTGATAAGTAAAAGCAATTATAAAATTACATTTGTGGTGTTCATATAATAAAAATACATTGAAATTTCATATGTAAAGAATATTATCTTTCATGCTTTCTAAAGAATGAATATATTTTTGTATGTATGATATATAGAGCGAGAAGGAGAAAGAGAAAGTAGCATATAAAAAACATACATTTTATTACCTATTACAGCATTTATTTTTCTACACACTTCTCAGTTCACGTATGTACGGGCGTTTTCTTATATCCCGCATGGGTGCCTGAGGTTCCACCACTAAGAGTCTTCGCTCTAAGTGAAGAGGTCGTTAAAGCTGTTTCTGTAAAGCCTGTGTCTTGGAGACGGGGCGTTAACTCTTTATCAGACATGTGCATTGGGTATGAAATGGCCAATTGGATTGGCTGGCATGCCTGTCACTCAGCACCGCCTTGGGACCAGACAGCTTTGGTGACCAAGCTGGAGAGGGGCTCCTGAGCTGGACAGATCCTGAGAAGGCTCCACCTCTGAGCAGCACGGGGAGGAGATGAGGCCCGGCTGCTTTCTCTGGGGCCAGGCCTCATGTCAAGTTGCAGAAACAGCCTGAGTACAGAGCCATGGAGAGGCGGGAAGAGGGCGGCCTTGCCCATTCCAGCTTCCACCTCTGCCTCTGACCCTCATCTGTGGAATCCGAGCAGTGAACCAGAAGCCTCTGGAGTTTCTCAGTGTTATGATCTGGTGAATTCCTCCTTTGTCCCCACGACGTCGCAATGAATGGATGCTTCCCATTCTCACCAAGGGCCTATTGAAGCTGTTTCCTCAGCCCAACAACTTTCTTCTGTTACTTTCAAATGATCACAGGCTCCCAGGAGAAAAGTTTAAGTAAACCTCTCTTCAAGTGCTGTGTCCCAAAAGTCCCAAAGTACTGTCTACCTATAAAGTGTGCTCAGGACCTGGGATGTCTGACCTCGAAAATCCGGGGATCAGCCAGTGCTGCACCCTGGGGAGAAGAGACCTGGGTTGCTGGCTCCCAGCTGCATCCCCTCATCTGGGTCTGTGCTGTTCCTTCACTTGATAACACAATTTTCTCTGATTCCTTAAGGTTCAACAGATCTGCCACTCTCCATCACTGTACCCTGGGAGTCGGATGTTTGCCTGGTTTGTTAGTGCATGTGAATGGCTACCCAAAATTGCTATAATGCTGAATTCTGCAGATTCTTTGAAACTGGTGACTTTCATTCTTTCAATTTCCATTTTCATTGGGTTGAACTCTGAAGCATGATTGGGAGAGAAAAGAACACCTTTGTAAATAACAAAAAACAAAGCAAGAGAAACCTTCACAATGTCTTGAGCTTCACACACTTGTGCAAGGCTGGGGCCAGTGTTCTCCACCCTAGCACTATTGGCGTTTTAGGCTGGACAATTCTTTGTGGTCAGAGGCCGTCATTCTCGTTGTAAGGCATTTAGCAGTGTCCGTAGGCTATTCTCACAGGATGCCTGTAGCACTGCCCTTAACCCCCACTACAGTGTGAAAAGTCAAACATTAAAAAAATGTCACAGAGCAACACAGGGATCCACGTGCCCAGCTGAGCAGTGGCCTTCACTGTGAAGATGCCGGAGCTGCCCAGAAGCTCATCTCTCTTCTGTGGACATGGATGGCTCCTCTTGGAGGCCTGCTAGGTGTGGTTGGTCCCAGACCATACTTCTGAAGAGTCGTATGTCCCACTGGGCAGTAGACCATGGGTGAAGGAAGCTGGGATGGTCTGTAAAACTCTGGTCCAGTACATACATGCAAGTGTTACAAGTTATCATCTTTGAGGTAGAAGTCATGACAGTTAGGAGTGATACTGTGTTCTTCTTTGTATTCATTCATGTAACCTACATTGTGTGTTTATTCCTTTAGTACTTTTTTAAAAGCTCAAGAAATGTAAGAAATGAGAGAGATGTTTCACATACTCTTAGGTGATGTAGCAAATACACCCTAAGGTCACCCCTCCCCGATGATCTATGTTTTGGATAATCCACTCCCCTGAGCACAAAGGGGCTTGTGACATAATTCTAGATAATAGAATACAGCAAACGTGATGGTTACGTCTGATGTGAGATTCCGCCTTAGCAAGTGGAGCAAGAGAGACTCCCTCTTGCTGACTTGTAAGAAGGCTGCTGTCCTGCGGGAAGGACGGTGATAGGCTACATGGCAGGAACCGTGGCAGACCCTGGATGCTGAGAGTGGTTCCTAGCTGACACGGTTTCATCGAGTCTCCACCCAAATCTCATCTTGAATTGTAGCTCCCATATTTCCCACGTGTTGTGGGAGATAATTGAATCAGGAGGTCAGTTTCCCCATAGTGTTCTCACAGTAGTGAATGTCTCATGAGATCTGATGGTTTTATAATTTCCACTTTCACTTGGCTCTCATTCTCTCTCGCTTGATGCCATGTAAGACGTGCCTTTTGTCTTCCGCCAGGATGGGGAGGCCTCCCCAGCCATGGGGAACTATGAGTCCATTCAACCTCTTTTTTTTTTTGAGACGGAGTTTCGCTCTTGTTTCCCAGGCTGGAG
>CM052649.1:4740230-4758569 GCA_028533165.1 Leontopithecus rosalia
CACTTTGGGAGGCCGAGGCTGGTGGATCACGAGGTCAACAGATCGAGACCATCCTGGTCAACATAGTGAAACCCCGTCTCTACTAAAGATACAAAAAATTAGCTGGGCCTGGTGGCGTGTGCCTGTAATCCCAGCTACTCGGGAGGCTGAGGCAGGAGAATTGCCTGAACCCAGGAGGCGGAGGTTGCGGTGAGCCGAGGTCGCGCCATTGCACTCCAGCCTGGGTAACAAGAGCGAAACTCCGTCTCAAAAAAAAAAAAAAAAAAAATGAGTTAACTTGTTTCCAGTTGCTGCTGTAGCAAATTGCCACAAACCTGATGGCTTGAAACAACACAAATGTGTTGGGTGTGACCTACAGTTCTGAAGGTCGGAAGTCTGAAGTCAGTCCCATTCCAGTGTCTGAAGTCAGGGTGTGGGCTGGCTCCTTCCAGAGGCTAGAGAGGAAAACACATTTCTTTGCCTCCTCAGCGTCTGTTGGCCACCTGCATTCCTTGGCTTTTGGCCCCTTCCTCCACCTTCAAAGTGCATCACTCCAGTCTCTGCTTCTATCTGCACATTCCCTTTCCTCTCTATCAGACCTCCCTCTGCTTTCTCTTATAAGGATACTTGTGACTGCATTTAGGGCTCCTCTGGGCAATCAGGAACAATTTCTCCACCCCAGGATCTCTAAGCCCAATTATATCTGCAAAGTCCCTTTTGCCAAATAAGGTAGAATGGGTTGGCGGTGGGTAACTCTAGAGCCATTATTCAGACCACCACCTGCAGACACAGGGACAGGGCTTACCCCAGATGATGGTGCTGGTCAGTGTTGCCATCAGATCCACGACAGACACTTTAACCACCTTGCATGGTCCTCAAAGAGACCTGCACTCAACAGTGAGCACACGACACCAAGGCAACAATGACCTGGCCACGATGGCATTTCTGCTACAAAATGCTGCTCCCAAAAGTCCTACCAGAGCAGGCTGCTGATAAAGCAAAAATTAGCTTGTCGCTTACCAAAGCCAGGGGAGCACCACCTGGATTACCTTAGGTTCATCTTGGAAAGGATGGGACAAAGGAGGGACATTTATGAGGTTTTTAGTGTCTAGCTTAAGGCAGTTTTCAAAAGGGTAGGGCGGTTAGGATTGGTTAGAGTTCATGGTATACTCATTTGGCGGGGGTGTGTGCCTCTCCTAAGGTATAATAGAGAACATCTAGTGTTCTTTATTATAAACTGAGTAGCCGAATGTTGATTTTAATTGATTTTGGAGAAGTCATTGAAATTAACAGAAATGTTGTTTGTTAGTTTAATCTTCCTGGGCAAGAGTTAGCTGCAGTAGCAATGTCAGGTTGGTTAAGACAGTGGAAGAATAAATGGACATTAGCGTAGACAGGAAACGAATGTGCGTGTAGACGTTGAGATCCTCAACACTCAGCCCACCAAAAATGCCGGGGTGAGTCAGAGGAAAGAAGCTCATGTCGCAGTGTGAGGCTTTTGCCTCTGGGAGGCCCCCATTTCATAGAAAACCCAGAAGTCACCCCAAGAAATTGAGAGAGCAGTGGTGAGGCGGGAGGGTAGACCCTGGATGACCTACAGAGAAGGCAGCTGTCAGACAGGACATTTTCTTCACACAACTTCCAAAAGCCACACCCAGAGTGACTTCCAAGGGTGTGTTCAAAAGGAAATGAAGAAGAGAGAAGAATTCCTTAAGGGACAGCTGCATGCGCTGCAAGCGATCAGCCATCGAGTTCTGATCTGCACACCCACTGGCCATGTCAGAGGGCACTGTTACCGTGCAGGAAAGAGCGTGCCAGCTACTGCCCGCTGCGGTGAATCTGCAAAGCAGGCACAATGTGAACCTTTAAAAAAAATGGAAAAAAACAAGAAGGCCATTTTGTTAACCATGTAGACCTACTTCCAGTGAAAGCTCAGTCTGCAGCAAAGCGGGGGAACAGAAATTAATGAGTACTGAGACGTTGACTGTGTCTTGTGTCTTCATATTTTAATTTCTTTCACTTACTGGGCACCAGTTTGTCAGCCAGATGCATTATATATGCAATTACTTCAACACAAGGGAAAGCCTTATTGCCCTCTTTTTACAATGAGTGAATAAAGACCCTCTTCAAAGGTTATTTGGCCACGGCTACA
This sequence comes from Leontopithecus rosalia, assembly GCA_028533165.1. Classification (NCBI taxonomy): domain Eukaryota; kingdom Metazoa; phylum Chordata; class Mammalia; order Primates; family Cebidae; genus Leontopithecus; species Leontopithecus rosalia. The sequence continues at coordinate 4,742,362 of CM052649.1, forward strand.
CAGTAAGAGGCTGTGTCCTCAGAGTCTCCACCTTTGCATCACACCATCCCCAGTATTTCTAGAAGACAAGTGTCTTAGCTTCTGCTCCACTTCCTGCTACACTGTGCTGCATTTGCACAATATGTATATATAAATCTACGCACTGGCATAAATCATCCACTGTAGTCTGTGTCCATCCCTAGAAAGCTCTCTTCCTTGGAAGTCCAAAGTGTTATACGAATCCTTTCCCTGTCCTTCCCTGACTTCCCACAAAACTCAATATATTCTTGCTGCCCAAATTCCTTCCCTGCAACTTAAAGACCCAGAAACCCACTTTTACGTAATCTTTCCTTATTATTCCCTAGACAACCTTCCCTGCAGCCATGTGCTAATACATATCTCCCTTCATTAAGCCAATATTTTTATGCCAGGTGCCTTTGCCAAAATTGTTCCCTCTTCCCTGGGAATGCACTAACTCTAATGGCTCTGTTTTTGGCAAAATCCTGTCTTAGCCTCCAGCTCAGAATTCAAGGCCCATCTCCTCTGTGACGTATGCCTGGATGACTGGTGAAAAGTCCTGCCCTACTCTGCTAACCCAGGTTGCGCCTCTGTCATTGTGCTCAGTGGAGAGTACCTTGCACGGGGCTCACCTGGCCATACGTGAACACCCTGAAGACAGGGAGCACATCTTCACCATCTCTAACTCCCCAGAGCAGTGCCTGGCCTGGAGCAGATGTTTAGCTTATTTAATACATTAGAATCAAGTAGGAATGTGTTGATTTCTAACATGAACGCTTAGTTTTCTGGGAAGATGTTTAGATGAGGAAATCATGTACTTTATTCCTATAACATATGGGAGTTTCATCAAACCTAGTGGGATATAGGAGTTCCCCCTAAAAAAAAGTAGCAAAGACTTTGGATAAGGGAATTGAAAACGTAAACTCTGGCAGAAACAAGGATTTCTTTTTCTTCTTTTCTAAATTAGTACCACTTGGTTCAAGAACAAAAGGTCACTTTTGTCAAGTTTAAAATTTATTGGATTTCCTTTCCTTCTCTCAAATTTTAGATCCGTGACTTAAACATGCTTCATGAGAAAAGTTACACTGTTCTCTTCATGTTGCTGTTTACCAGAGAAAAGAGACGCTTTACAAACAATGCTGCCCTTCACAGATTCCTCATCAACGAGTCAATCGACTTACCCCCATTTAGGAGCAGGAAATCTCAGATACAAGTGAAAAAGACATTTCACGCACAGAAGACACACATAACTGAGCTGATATCAGAACACACGGTATTTACCATCACCCTCCAGGGCTGACTGCATGAGCTGTTTCCCCATCCATGATTCCCAAATGTCCATTTCAGTTGAATAATCATGGATTAAACCCTGCTTTATGAATCAATTTATAATATGCATTGTGGATAACACAGTGATAATCTGTGGTTCTCAGGATTTATGACCTACACATTAAAGCATGTAGAACAGCGGAAGAGATAACAAACCAGAAAAACATAAAAAACAAACAAGAACATCCAAGAGACAGCACAAAGCAGCGTGAGACTGAGTGCACGACCCAGTTCTTTCCTAAATCCTGTAGGAGTTCATGGGACAGTGATTATTCTGAGCTAGATAAATTAGGGACAAATTACGGGAAATGTGGGCTTTGAGGAGGAGGTCAAAGGTGGCAGGATTTGGCCAAGTGAAGGTAGCCAGTCAGCACGCTCCATGAGAGAGATGTTTAAAATGAGGACACAGCTGGGATAATCCACGGCATGACCAGGGGGCTGAGAGTTCGTGTAACCATCAGTAACGAAACTCCAAAGACATGCGGGAAGCAGACAGGGAGGACATCAACCCCATCTATGGTGTTGGGGCTTTGTCTTGTAGGTTACCTTAGTGACTGGCTTTTCAAAATAAGAAAATATCATGCTTATTTTTCTTCTGTTGTTTTGCTTCTCTTGAGACAGGGTCTTACTCTGTTGCCCAAGCAGGAATACAGTGGCATGATCATAGCTCACTGCAGCTTCAAACTCCTGGACTCAAGCAATCCTCCTGACTCAGCATCCCAGTAGCTGGGACTAGAGGTGTGTGCTACCATGCCCAGTTAATTTCTTTTGTAGAGATGAGGTCTCACTATATTGTCCTGGCTGGTCTCAAACTCCTGGCATCAAACAATCTTCCTGCCTTAGCTTCCCAAAGCACTGGGATTACAGATGTGAGTGTCTGTGTCCAGTTCTTTTTTTCTTTTTTTAAAAGAAAATGAATGTGTCAAAGCTGTAAAAGACGGTGGAATGAGATGAGTGAAGCCACACCATAGATCAGTATGTGATACTGGGTATACCTGTGTGGTAATGGAGCCCGCCTGCGCTAGGAGTGAGGCAGTGTGGATGAGAAGAAAGAGGCATTTAGAGAAAGCATGGAGAAAACAGTGAGCAGAGAGTTGACAGAGAGAATGAGCCATCATTGATAGAAAGGAGGAAGATAAGCTAAGAAACCAGCTTGCGAAAACTCAAGAGTTCATATGTAGTTTTGTGTCTTCTTCCAAAGCACTGGAAGAAAGTATCTAAGCCATACTCAAGCTAGCAAGCAAGGATAAGGAATCACTAGCTATCATAAATATACAGGGACTTAATGCAGAGAATCGAATGCTTCCAGTAGGGTAAAAAAGCTGGAGAAGTGATCTGTGCCCCTGGCTCCAGGCATAACTCTGGAAGGCCTTTCTGAAAAGCTGTGCTTAAGGAAGAAGTTAGAATGGAGTGTCATCCACCAAAAGTGCCACGGAAACCTATTTAGGCAACTCAGCGTCTACACACCATTCTATGCTGAAACTGCGCCATACTGAATCACAACAAATGATCCTGCCCAACACAGTGGATTTATTCTCCATACAAATGAAAAGCAGCCCATCTTCTCTGCAAAAGAAGAGCTATCCAGGGTCTTGTCCATCAGCACCTTCGTCACTAGAGATGTTCTTGTCAGTCACAATCATAACCTCTGCAAACAAAAGACTATGTTAAGGCATCGATCACTGCCAACACCTCTATCAAACTAAAAGAGAAAAGGGAAAAAGAAAAAAGGAACTTGGCTAATATAACTTTCCTGGAATGAGAAAGAAATTTTAGTTACTATAGTCTTCCTTTCTACCAGCGATCAAAAAGCTTATTTCTATAGGTGATCATAATTATAATTATTTACAATAAACTTCTTTTTGTCTATTCAAAAAAACACTTTGGCCATTTTCCTGGTAAATAAAATCTTTATTCTTCATGGGTTTGATCCCTTTGGGTCCTGTTTATATTAGATCGTTACAGTCTTGTGTTAACTTCACCACTGGTTTCGCAGTACTGATGTCGCTGATGATAATCGGGGGTTCCGCATTCCTGATCTGGGAACTGATGCCTTTAATCAAGGAAAATACAAAGTTAGAGAAACAGGAACTCAACATTTGTGAGTGACATATTAAGTGTAATAACAAAGGGAGGCAGGACATGGTGGCTCACGCCTGTAATCCCAGCACTTTGGGAGGCTGAGGCAGGCAGATCACCTGAGGTTGAGAGTTCAAGACCAGCCTGACCAACATGGAGAAACTCTGTCTCTACTAAAGATACAAAATTAGTTGGGTGTGGTGGCACATGCTTGTAATCCCAGCTACTTGGGAGGCTGGGGCAGGAGAACTGCTTGAACTAGGGAGGCAGAGGTTGCACTCCAGTCTAGGCAACAAAAGCGAAACTCTGTCTCAAAAAAAAAAAAAAAAAAGGAGTTGTGTATTCTCACTTCCAGGAGTCTGGGGCCGGGGCTCACTTTGGCCATTGGGAAAACAGCGTCACACCTTGGTCATCCTTTCAAAGTGCATACTGCATTCTACAGGACATCACCCAGTCTCAAGTGATGCCACTGTCAGATGTTATCTGTGTATGCAAGAGGTCAGTCTCCCACGTTTAATGCCAGCTGCACATGTGTATTAGACAGGAAGACTGCAGAATGCCATAGGAATAAGGCCATTGCTTCACTTCTCTTGCTATGAAATGAGTTATTAGGTCAGAAACAAAGTTTATGTGATTCCATAATCGTATTAATGCATTATTTTTGGTGGTAGTATTGGCAGAAGCATTTCATACCCAAAATGTCTATTCCAGAGAGGACAAATAACTGTTGTTGTTGGTTTTTTTCCCACAATAAAATGGGTCTTATGTAATGAACCTTCCCCTGCATGTCTGTCTGCCCCCAACAGAATGACCTCATATATGACCATCAACATCATCCACTCTTAACATGAGGCGCATAGGGCAAGGATGGGCCAAGGCAGCCTTAATGAGGGAAAGCCCATGTTGTCAAACTCATCTTTAATCTTCATCCCTGACACCAGGGCTGTCTTATTCCTGAGCTCATTGGGAAAACACAGATGGCATAAGAAAAAACCGGCTGACACTCCCAGGCTGGTCATCTCCACCCCTTGCTTCCTGAAACACTTACCTGAAATCGATGACCTTTGGTGAAGATTTATAAAGAACACAAATATCTTAGACTCTGTGATCATACCTCTTCTACAGACCTCTTTGTCACCAGTTCTCCCGGCTTATTTCTTTCAGGTCCTCAAGTATCCAACCTGCCATCAACTTGCTGTGAATCAGTTAGGAGCTGTACCTCCGGACACGTTTCCTTCCAAGAAAAAATGAGACATGACACATTCTGCTTGATTTCTTCCCTTGGGAGAAATTCCCTTTACTACTCTTCCGTTGGTGCAAACCTGGGAAGAGCTGCAGAAATCTTTCATGAGCTGTTACCAGAATACCGTGCAGAACCTTCTGTAAGTTATCATCCACATTTGTTTCCCTCAGACAATCAAGGGAGGCCATAGTTGAGGGCTGGTTATAAGAGAGACACCTGTGTGCGTCATTGGTGGGGATGCTGAGAGATGAGTCTCTGGATCACGCTTATGCTCAGCCTCACATACTCCACTTTCATTCCACCCAGTGCTCTTATAAAAGTCAAACTGTGTGACTCATGGTTTAGTTCTTATGATTACTTGATGTCCTGTAGTTAGGCATCTGGTCTCTACCAAGGCCCAGGAAAAACAAAGAGCCATTTCAGAAAAAAAAATGTTGTAGTTATTTTCCAAAAAAGCATTACTAGGTGATATGGTTTGGATTTGTGTCCCCCAGCCAAATCTTATGTCAAATGGTAATTTCCAGTGTTGGAGGAGGGTCCTGGTGGCAGGTGACTGGATCATGGTGGGGGGGCGGGGGCGCGGATTAACCCCTTGCTGTTCTCCTGAGAGTGAGTTCTCACAAGATCTGGTTAAGAGTGTGCAGCACCTCTCCTTCTATTTTCCCTCCTGCTCTGGACACATAAGGTGTGCCTGCTTCCCCTCTGCCTTCTGCCATGATTTTGAGTCTCCTGAAGCCTCCCTAGCCATGCTTCCTGTACAGCCTGTGGAGCCATGAGTCAATTATAAATTATCCAGGCTCAGGTTGTTCTTTATAGCTGTGCAAGAATGGACCAAGAAATTATTGCAAGTGGCTTGCAATAGTTTCCATGAAGCATCTGGTCCTTCCTAATTCATCAGTTAGGATACCAGATAGCAGATCTCTTTGCCCTCTCTTGCTTCAAGCTCTCCTTAAAGCTGTATTTCAAGGTACTCAATAAGTGGGTCAGAGCACCATACCCAAAGTATACTCTCCCTCCAAAATCAAATTTAAAAAAAAGCCTGACCAAATAAAAAAGGAGTATTGAGCTTCATTTCAATATCAGATGGAATGAGAGTTTAATGCTTACTTTTTAGTTATAGGGTGTCAAGTACAACAATTGTCTTTCACTCCCCACTGTTGGGTCACAACTGGAAGGGCAGAAGCTTCACAGGCGTGGTGGCCCTTACACGTTTTCGCTGGACTTATCTCCCCTGCTCCATAGTACATGTGATTGACAGGATATTTCTGGCTTGCCAAGTTCAGTAAGTGTGATGTCATCAAGAACTTGAACCAATATAGTGCCCTGTAGAATGGCAAGATAATCAAGTTCCCTGGGGCTAAACTGTGATCGAGAGTAGGAATGCTGGTGTCTGGCAGAGTGAAAGAGTCCTGAGTATCTGACACATTTTGCCCAAACTAATGTTCCTTTTACCCTGGCTTAATAGCTTTGTAATATATTCCAAGACATATTACCAGCTTCTTCTGTAATTCAATATGAATAAATGAAAATTATGTAATTAAATATAAACAAATTGTAACATTATAATAGCTTGGATGAGTAATTCTTCTCTTCCTGAGTCAGATTCTATACTGTGCCTCTAAGGTATGAGAGGATTCGTTTGTAACTATATAGATGCAGAGGTAATGGGACAGGTAGAAATCGGCATGAAAATAGCTGTCCTTTCTTTAAAGCTGTATCAGGTGATGATAGGCTTGGCCTTATCAAACGGCGGGGGGGGGGGGCTCTGTTATCAAGAGAAGCTCTGAAGCTCTCATTCCTTGCCTCTTATTCTCGCTCTTAACCAATTTCCTGCATTTGCTGAGGAAGACCTGGTGAAGTTCTGAATCCACTTGCACTGTAATTCAGTCATGTGTATGATTGGCCTCCATTCGGGACTTTTGGCTACATCAGGTCTGCAGCTATAAGAGATAAGCATGAGTTCAGGACTAGAGATTTGTCATTGGACATGCCTTGAACTGAGTATGTAAACTCTCAAGCTGACATTTTCTTTCTTTGAACGCTTCAGTTTGGTCACAAGCAGCTGGCTCCCCATCTCCTTAGAGTCCTTATTCTCACTATGATGTTGCTGCAGTCACTGGGTCCTCTGTCTGCCTTCAACAGGCTTTGCATTCCCAGGGACTGTGGGAGATAATTTAAGCAGCTGTTTCCTAGTGTGTCAAAAGTCCAATTTCTCATTTACTAGTGGTAATTAGGTCCTTATTGCCCTCAAATCCAACCAAGGCTGATAAGCAGTTCTAGGGTCTTGCTCCTAGGGACTGTTGCATACAACTACTTTTGCTCCTAAATCCCGTATTAGCAAGCATTACATTGCAAGAAATACAAACAGGCACAAAAAAGACAATTACTGTGTGATCTCACTTATATGTGGAATCTTAAGAAGTTGATCTCATAGAAACAAAGTAGAGAGGTAGTCACCAGAGTGGGGGCTGGAGGGATGGGGGAATGGGAGATGTTGGGAGCTCAACAATGTGTACACACCGGCATAGAGAGCGGAACGATAGACATGGAGACTAGGAAGGGTGGGAAGGCGGGAGAGGTGAGGGCTAAGAAATTACTTAATGAGTATAAGGTACATTACTCCAGTAAGCTTACAGTAAAAGCCCAGCCTGGGTCACCACTACACAATATAACCATGTAACAAATTTGCTTGTATACCCCTAAATTTATACAAATGTTTTAAACCAGACACAAAGTTTCAGTTCCACTGGGGGGTAAGTTTTGGTGATCTATTGCACTGCATGCTGACCACAGTTAGTCATAAGGGATTGCATATTTCAAAATTGCTAAAAGAATAGATTTGTAACATTCTCTCTCTACACACACAAAATGTAAGTTAGTGAGGTGATGGATATATTAATTTTCTTGGTTTAATTTTTCTACAATGTATCAATTTTAAGCCCATCCTAACCACTTTAAGTAGAGAGGACTTTAAAACGGAGTGGCCACAGTGTTGCTGTACACTGGGTTGGAAAACCAGTTCCAGACTTGGCCTTCAGAAAGGACTCTGGAACACTGCAGGCCCATGCAGGCCAAAGCTGCTACCTCTGCTGAGTGAGGAAGGCATGGAGTCAGAAGCAGAGCATGTACCTGGTGCCCGGAAGTCCTCCTTTCCCACCAAAACAAGAAAGCACCAGCCATCACTGCTGTGAAGGGGCTTGATGCCTGCAAGACGAACACTATGGGGGTGGCTAGGCAAGCTCTCCTGTACAGCCAGAGCAGCAGGGATGGGTCTTGCCCTTGCTTCTTTCTTCCACAGCTTTTGTGAGTACATCTAATTATCAGGCTCTAACTCACATCCAAAACTCTAGCTATGAACATGCAGGGTTAGCTGTCTAGACCCTCCAATCCACAAAAGACCCACAAGAAGGGTTCTGACCCCTGGGACAGATGTCAGGGCACAAGGACTGGAGAGGATGGTGCACACAATGAGAGGTGCTGGGAGTTGCACACACGCTGACCGTGGCTGGCAGGGGCATGGAGTGGAGAGGAGTGGGCCAGCCTCCTCGGTTTTCAGCCCTAGCAAGTGGGGGAACAGGGGCACATGCAGGGAGCGTGCTGCAGGGAGCTGCTCCTCACAGGACCCAGGAGAGAACCGACTGCCTGGGATGGCAGTGACCATGATGGTGGTGGCAGGACAGGCAGACAGCCATCTTACCAACAAGACTCATACTGCTTAGATGTGGGGAGGAGACAAAGAAAAAAAAAGGGAAGGACAAGAATGATACCAAAATAAAACAAAATCGTTTGATATTCAAAATACTATCAAGGACATTTCCCAGAGAAACAGGACTAGAATGGACCTTGAAGAACTGGCTGGATTTACTGCCTGGGACAGCGAGGGGGCGTCACCCGCACACCAAGCCCAAGCTTGCAAAGGGGCTGCCTGGAGCCATGCACTGTGAAGAATAAAAGCTGGGCACACGCAACAACCGAGGAATTGACTGGGAGGCGGGTGAGAAGCGGGAGGGGAGAGCGCGGTGGGTGTGGATGCACATGCCTCAGGAGGGGAGCACTGAGCAGAAAGTGATCATAAAGTCACTTCCTCCATTTCTTGGTTTTTAAATCACTGCTGTCTGTGGGATTTGTCCTCTGGGCTCTCTCTTACCCCAGATGAAGTCTTGGGCGTGCACCCTAGCCTTCTCAGTCACTCTGAGACAACACAAAGTCCAGTGCGATGTGCTGTCACCTATTTCCCGACTTCAACTAGTTTCTCCCACAAGTTTGGAGCCTGTGGCTGTTCTTAGACGCTAGCAAGATGAGTGTGGGTGGGTAGGAGTGCGGCATGACAGGCTTTTTCTTTGCTCCAACATTTTCCTTATTCACCAGCTAGTGAATCCCTCCAAGCTTGGGGTGGGAGAAGAAGGCATCAAAAGAAAAAGATGCAATCTTTCACGGCTCATTCAGCTGTAACCTGGGTTCACCGACTGCTTGAGTCCAAGGTCAAAGAACAGGCTGGTAGGGTGAGTTTCTCTCCCGCAGGGAGCTCCTCAGGAGGGTCCAGCATCTTACACACATGACTGCGGCAGGGTTCAGCTCCAAGACCCACATTACACTCAAATTATTTGAAGAGAGGAAAGGTAAAAACAAAACACTAAAATATCACAGAAGGAGCCACTGCGACAAGCAGCTGACACCCTTGGGCTGGAGAGAACAAAGGAAAGGGGAGGGAGTAAGCAAAACTCAGAAACGTGGAGGAGCTGCCGCCCACAGCTCACACGCAGACATCTAAGGAGGGACCTTCTGGGCTGATGCTGGGGTCGCTGCTCTTGGAGCCAGGGCCCTGTGGAGCCGGGAACCCAACTTTGCTGGCATCTCTGAGGGGCTCTGCGTGTGTCAGAGAAACTGCCGACCAGATTCATATGCTGCTCTGCTTGTAAACTGGCAGAGTATAAAAGGAAAGGTGTGGGGTTGACACAGTAGCTTAACCACCAGCTCAGCATCCTGGGATCCCTCCCTCGTCCAGTCAGCAGGAAGTGACAAAGAGGATGGGAAAACCCTAGGGGCCAGGCCCCTTCTGCTGCCGTTTGGCTGGTAGAACGTAATCACGTGTCAGGTTCCGGGAGGCTGGGAAACGCTTGGACGCCTAGACAAAATGGAACCAAGTACTGGTGAGCGGCTGCCGCTGTCTGCCACTGGTACTGTGCGGATACAGTTCAAAGTGAGGACTTTGCAACTGCGGACATCCAGCTACAGTTCTTTGGATGGGGGATGGAAGAGCAAAGTCTGCTCGATTCCACTCTGCTTCAGCCCTGCTTTCCTCCCAGCTCCTGCTGAGATGCCCACCATATCCAGTGTGCAGAGACCCTGCTTCATCCCAGGGCTAGTGAGCATGAGGCTCAGTAACCTCCAACCCATCTCTTGGAGCCGTCTTGTGGTTCCCCTGGAACCACTCTAGGGCACATAGTGTCTGACTCTGAGTACTTCACTTCATGGGGTACTGCTTTCAACAAAAGCTCTGGAATATAGCATCATTGAAAGGTAACTTGATTTATTAACATATGTGTCCACTGAAATGGCTAATAGATGTAGTCTAGAAACCAAGAAGACCCCTCACCAGCCTCAGGTGAAGAGGAAATATGTCCCTCCCTTTCCTATCGCTCCTCAGGGGTAGGTGGGACATGCCCTTGACATCTAAGAGAATCCCCTCCTCAACACGTGTCACCTCTGCGTACCTGCCTTCTTCCTCCTCCAGTCTTGGAAGCAACGGGAAGCTTCTCATGTGACCAACTGTTACAGCTGCCAGGCATTCACAAACCCACAAGGCAGAGTGGGCTCGTCCTCCTTTACAGAGGGCAACTGCAGTGTGGAGGCCATGAACGTCCTTTCAAATGCTGCTTTATCCATTTTTTCTTTTCTCAATCAGTTTCCTCAGGTTGAAGTAAATTTTGCTTTAACAATCATATTGGTTTTGCATTCTATTTCAAACTGAATGTCTTAAAACTAATTTCTTTTTGGTCTGGTTTCTAGGTAAAATCAGTGTTTCAGGAAGAAGCAACATGTCTACCCTCTGGCTTCAAATCACTTTGAGGGTAAGTGCTGAGGCTGTGAGCACATTGCTGATGTCTGAAGACAAGTTGAAAGCTCACCACCGCAACCTGAGAATAACAAGCAAAGACAGCTTAGGACTAAGCATGGCGGAACATGCCTGGGTGGACAGCTAGGTGGTTCCCACAAGATGCCTTCCGTCCCAGGATACCCCAGAGGATGGCCTTTCCCCTCCGTAAGAGGGTTCGGTTATGTCCTGATACCACTGGAAATTCTATTTATGTGGAAAACACACAGGGAAAGACAGACATCTTGTGGGCATATCATAGCATAACATCACAGGTCTGGAAATCAATACCTAATAATCAGGTAACATCATTGAATAACACACTTAGTCACAAAGAATTCCATCAAACATCTCTCCAGCTTTTAAAAGAAAAAAATGAACATATAGTTCATTTTTCTTATGGTTAAATGCATCAAATAAACACACAGCCTTGAACTTCCAAAGAGCAGAGAACTTCCCATTTTGAGTTCTCCTTGGTTTCTAGACCACACCTATTAGCCATTTCAGTGGATGTATATGCTAATAAAGCAAATCAACAGTTACCACTCAATGATGCTAAGTCCAGAGCTTTCATTTTAAGCAGTTACCAAGTATCTGAGAGGTAATGAGCACTGTGGGGCGAGAATTGAGACTCTTTTAGTTGGATCCTCTGAACAGCTGGCTGGATTGACAGGCACAGGGAATCCCAAGACCAGAGTCTGGAATGCAGACATTCCTCTGGGTCTTAGGGTTTCTGTGGCAGAAAAACAGAAACTTTGTCTTGGAAATTTGACAAGAAAAATGCTTGTAAAGAAAAAGCAAACCATCTTTTTCCTATGAGTAAGCTGAAGATATATTTATCTATTTTCCAAAATGGATATCACCATCAGTAAATTATTAAAAACGACTCTCTGTCTAGTGAATCCTATCGAGTGAGTCCAATCCTTGTCACTTTTTACTGAAATTACAGTTGGTCCTCTGTTAAGGAAACACCAGCACACATATGTCATTTGCTTAAGAATCTAAAGACAGATGTGTGATTCCAAAGCCACAGGTCACCATTTGCTGCAGTACAGATGTTTGCTTGTTTGTTTCCATCGTGAGGAAAGAACAGGTGTGGACCAACACGTGGGAAAGAGAAAAAAAATTAATTTTGACCATTCCTCAATTCGTGGCCTACATAAATTCTCATTATGACCCATAGTCACATCTGTTTTTGTACAGCCTGCACGCTAAGAATGACAAATAAGTGGCACAGACCTGTGTGACCCACAAAACCTAAAGTATTTACCATGTAGCTCCTCAGAGTTTACCTATCCCTGCATTTCATAAAAAGACTTATTTTCATGAAATGTTTTGAGAACTAGCTTTGAGAAAGGTAGGAGAAAATGTAATTCTATTAATATTTTTGAAGGGAAGTATCTGTTGTTTCTTACCTTCAATTATTTGCAGCAAATTTGACTCCTTTTGACCTTCATTTAACATCTACTGTTCAGTATTTAAAGGGAAGTCTCATCTCTAAGATATAAAAGTCACTATCATTCACATATCATCCAAAATGTGGTGTTATTAAAACTTACTCAGTGCTAAGGGGCAAAAAAGGTGGGAGAGCCTTGGGGTTTCGGAGGTAAACCACGGAACATGGAAGAGCAGGTAGGATTTCCACACCTAGAGCTGGAAGGAAGTGAGTTTCAGGAGAGGGGAAAACAATCGCAAGGGTGCACAGGCAGGGAGGCAGCAGTGAGAATTCCAAGCTCCCCTAATGATAAAAGTGCATCGTACCTCTGATACGATGGTGTAGAGGGAGAGAGAGCTGGTGTCTTCGCAGGTAATGTGCATTGGATAAACACTCATTTAAGTAATTTTAAATAAAAGGAAAGTTACAGTGAAGATGTATTTGTCTGGAGTCAGAGGCTAGCACCGGAATGACCATGATCCCTACACATCTTTCTGATACCTGCTGCCCCTTTCCCTAATGGGTCACAAGGTCTGTCTTCCACTGTGTAGCTGCATCCCTCTGTGGATCTGCTCACTTCCCTTTTCTCTTTTAACCTTACTCTTGTTTTCTGCCTACCTGTCTGAGGAAAGCTGGGACTTCGATCAAGAGCACGTCCTGTTATGTACACGCCTGTCTAGCTTGGGTGTCAATGACAGGACACCTAGCTATTGCTGGATGGCACTTCCTCCACTCCACAGCGGGTGGTATCCAGAGTGTATAAGAGAGGCAGGGGTTTGAAATTTCGAGAAGAAAACCCAGAGAAAAATGCACACTGATTTTTTTTTTTTTTTTTTTTTTGGAAACGGTGTTTTCAGTTGCAGTTTCCATACAGAGGAGCTGGGAAATGGCTGGAAAGGTCTAGACATGAACACAAGCACTCTTTCTCTTGAATTTGGACTTTTTAACCAGACGATGGAGGCTGTGAGAGGCTTCTGAACAAGGTATCGATGGGGACAAGCTGTGATTACTAAAAAAGACGACTCTGGTGGTGGTAGATATGGTGAATGGAGATAAACACCTCGGTTCAAACGAGAGCTGAATTTACCCACTAACTACGGCTACAAGTAGTTTTTTTCCTTTTTCTTTCCATTTGCGCCCTCTTCCAAGAGATACCAAAAACAGGATTTGGAGGTGGCAGGATAATACCCAAACGGGTGGGCAGGGTGGCCAAGGATTCTACCAGGCTCTGGGCTTGGTGCTCACAGCTGGGCGTGGGAACCCATCGCTCGGCAATCAGGGGCTGCCGCGGCGACCGGCGTGGACAGACGACCGAGGACCGAGAGGTCAGAAGACAAGGGGGCCGTCACAGGAGCAGGGGAGCCGCCGCCCGAGACCAGGGCCGTGCGACCAGCGCCGAAGCGCGCTGGGCGCGGCCTGAGAAGGCGCACGATCTCCGCCCGCCCCGCGGCGCTTCGGGAACTGTAGTCCTCCCTCTCCTGCTCCCTGGCCCGGGACGGGCTCCGGGACAGCTCCCGTCCCTCTAGTTGTAAATCACGCACTTTCCAGTCCTGGACTCGGGGTCCTTCCACTTCGGCAGGCGTCTAGTGTTACGTCACGGGCGGGTCACCTCCCACATAGCGGCGGTCTTTAGGTGTTTATGGAAAGCCTGTCGTACAGCAAGCTGGAAATAAAGGATCGACCCCCAGAAGTGGAAGGAATGCACCTCTATTGCCTCCACTCCTCTTGGGTGCTCCTCTGCGGGCGTCTTCCCCGCTGCGTAGCGCAGCTCCACTCCGGGTGTTGCTCAGGCATCTCTTTAGGCAGCCTGGCGCCTCGAAGAGGGGCGGGGCCAGCCAGGGCGGGGCGGGGCCCTGAGTAGAGTGCGTCGCGCTCGGGGGCCGCACCGGGTAGCGTTTCTCTTTAGTGCCTGAGGCAGCTCTGGCTCGGAGAGCCTTTCGCTAGCCCTACGGGGACCTCTGTGCACGGATGGACCCGCCCGGACCCGGCGGGAAGCGGCCTGGCAGGCGGCGGCCCCGGCGGCATCAGCAGAGACAGGACGGGGCCGAGGCCGCGGGCCCCTGAGGCGTGCGTGCCCACCGGGCCCGGCAGCGGCACCATGATGCCGGGCGAGACCCACTCGGCGGCGCCCGGGACGGCGGCGGACCTGGCGCGATGTCAGGGCTGCGCCTCTCTGCAGCAGGTGCGGCACCTCCTGGGGCCGCGGGCGCGGGGGGCGACTCTTGCTTGGCCGTCCGGGATCGCGGGGATGGGGGGCTCCGGCCGCGCGGGCTGCGCCTCAGTGCTGTTTTCCCTTCCCGACCGAAGCCCCTGGTTGCTCGTCTCCCTGCTCCCTTTTTCCTACGCTAGTTTTGGGGACGACTTCCTTTGCTTTGTTTAGGCTTGAAACCCAGAGTTCATTGACCGGAATGCCCTGGAGTAATGGTGGGGGTGGAGTGAGCGAGTTCCGGAGGGCCCGCACCTTCCACCCGGCCTCGGAGCTCCCTGCGGCTGCCCCTTAGGTCATGAGTGACAGGTCAAAAGCTGAGGGCAGTTATCTCTCTGAGGGTAGGGCTTTGGTCTTCCAGCTCATCCTGAGTATTTGTTTGGAGGCAGAATCTTACGTGACATGTGGGTTGCCTAAGTCATTAGACTCAAAGGCTCTAGGGAGACATTCCAGTTTGTATCAGATGTGCCGTTCCGAGGCTGATTTTTCAAAAGCAAGCCAAGTAATTGATCATGTCAAGTAGCATGTCAGTTGTTTGATAAAAGTGGTTTATTAAAGGCAGATAGAGACTGGAAGTATCTAACAGCGGCCCAGGCTCTTCTCTGTAGTGACAGAAGGGAGAATTGCTAGAGTATGGCTCCAGATCTTATAGGGTGGTAGTTGGGAAACAGACCCCCTCATTTCCTACGACTCTCCTAGCTGCCTGATGTCGGGGGTCTCTTTTAACTTCCTACCATCACGGTTTCAGTGTTAAAACGGAACGCCCCACACTTCATCACCTATTCTGCCTAGCGTTCTGGGAACTACAGACACTGTGGTGAACAAAATACGATCTGCTCTTAAAAGCAGGATGCCAGTGTGTGAATAAGGCTCTAGAAGATTTTAGGTGTTAGAAAATAAATGAGGATGTTGGAATATTGGGCTTGTTTCTTAGCTAGGGGTAAAAGGATTGAGCTGTCAGAAGAGAGAGGGGTCACGCCTGTAATCCCAGCACTTTGGGAGGCTGAGGCGGGTGGATCACGAGGTCAAGAGATCGAGACCATCCTGGTCAACATGGTGAAACCCCGTCTCTACTAAAAATACAAAAATTAGCTGGGCATGGTGGTGCGCGCCTGTAGTCCCAGCTACTCGGGAGACTGAGGCAGGAGAATTGCTTGAACCCAGGAGGCGGAGGTTGCGGTGAGCCGAGATCGTGCCATTGCAAGAGTGTCTAATGCACTAGACATTTATTGGCCGGGTGCGGTGGCTCACGCCTGTAATCCCAGCACTTTGGGAGGCTGAGACGGGTGGATCACGAGGTCAAGAGATCGAGACCATCCTGGTCAACATGGTGAAATCCAGTCTCTACTAAAAATACAAAAAATTAGCTGGACATGGTGGCGCGTGCCTGTAATCCCAGCTACTCAGGAGGCTGAGGTAGGAGAATTGCCTGAACCCAGGAGGCGGAGGTTGCGGTGAGCCGAGATCGCGCCATTGCACTCCAGCCTGGGTAACAGGAGCGAAACTCCGTCTCAAAAAAAAAAAAAAAGAAGAGACATGGGAAGAGCTTTCTGGATAGAGGGTTAATAGGTGGGAAGGTTCCTTTGGTGAGAGGAGCAGGATGTCTTCTGGATAGAGGGTTAATAGGTGGGAAGGTTGCTGTGGTGAGAGGAATAGGATGTCTTCTGGATAGAGGGTTAATAGGTGGGAAGGTTCCTGTGGTGAGAGGAGCAGGATGTCTTCTGGATAGAGGGTTAATAGGTGGGAAGGTTCCTGTGCTGAGAGGAGCAGGATGTCTTCTGGATAGAGGGTTAATAGGTGGGAAGGTTCCTGTGCTGAGAGGAGC
>CM052649.1:4758669-4866564 GCA_028533165.1 Leontopithecus rosalia
ATTTTAAGTGTTAAAGGGAGGGGAGGTAGGAAATGTGCTGCTTTTGTGAGTAGAAAGAGAACTGATAATTAGTATGATCATTGGTTTCATTGAGCTGCATTGTGTAGATGTAAGGCACCCCTCTCTCCCACACCAAGAACCTGAGTAGAGTTCTCCCGACTCTTTAATACATTGTATTTATTATTTGAGCCAGTTCATTCACTTAACAAATGCTTATTGATCATCTGCTGTATTAGACACTGCAGTTGATGTCTGCTGGTTCGTTTTCCAGTTGATGAAGGGGAACATGGAATGGTGAGGAAAGAAGAAACAGATAATGCGTGTTAGAGGGTTAAACAGGGAATGTGTTCCAGAGGGAATCAAGATCGGAAAGAATGAGAATTAAGGAAAAGCAATTCCTTTGGTCAACTGCCAGACAACCACTTTTGGGAAGTAATTTTCTGCATGTATTGTAACTACATCAAGTTCTGTATTTCAGTTAAACTTCTGTGTGAGAGAGAAAGTAAAGAGGTTAGGTACCGAGGGGATATTCTGCACTATAGTTTTAACCCCTTGATCATGCAGAAAATTTACAAGCGTGATGTAGGAGTCAGTCTTTCAAATAATAGGCAACCATGTTGGTGTTGTGACTTCATTCTGAACTGTGATGAATGTTAGGCTGACTTGCCTCTATCTTGAATAGCGGTTTACTCGCACTGAAAATCTGCCTTTCATTTCTTAATCTTCCCTGTCCTTTTTTCTTCAGTTGTTGAAGAGATAGGGTACCTTTGCTGAGATCATTATTTGATTCAGAAGTGTACAGATTGACTGCATTTTATGCGTCTTTTGTTCGTAGTACTTTGTATCTGCTTTGTCACTCATTGTTGACAGTAGTTTATTGCTGATCCATAGCCCAATGCCCATGTGGGTTACAGAACTTCGGCAGTCAGATATACCAATGTGGGTCCCCACTCTAATCATATTATGTATGATCAAACAAAGTCCTAAGTTGTGTGTTTTTAAGTTAAACTAGTCAAACTGACATAGTTTATTCTGGGGAAGGAGAGAGACCCGTATTTGCCGACTTCACTGCAGTGCAAAACAATTGGATTCTCTTGGGGATCCAGGATGAGAGTTTGAAACACATGATTATATTGTTCATCTTATGTAACTAGATTAGATTCAATGAGTTTGGTGTATGGTTGTCTTTGGGACAGATTTGAGCCTGTCCATAAACTTGTGCTAGACTCCCAGTGATAATTTCTGGTGGTTTGAGTTTCATGTTTGGAACTTGAAACATTTTCTTCCATACATACTGATTTAGAAATGGTTCTGTTACAAGGAATGCTCACGAAATTGTAATTCATTCATTTACCAAACACATTTCTTGAACATCAATATATATATATATGATACCATGCTGTGTTTCAGAATGCAATCATGAACAGAAGAGGTGTGGAGCTCCTTCTAGTCGAGATTACAGTTAAGTAGAAAAGCAAGCACAGTATATGTATAATATAATAAATATTATGGTAAGGGACATATGAGGTGCTCTGTGAGCATATAGGAGGGACAGCTATATAGGACTTGTGCCACCTCTGGGAAGACTTCATGAAAGTGAATCTAAATTGAGGTCTGAAAGATGATTTGCAGTTAACTAAGAGGGAAAGGATGGAGGGAGAGTGTTGTAAGCAGAGAACAAGTTGTGCCAAGGCTTGGAGGGGAGAAAGTAGTTGATGATAGGTGAAGCACAGAGTAAAGGTGGGCATGACAGAGCTGGGGCTGGAGAGACTGGGGTTTGCTTTCTCAGCACCCAGAAGTCACCCTCTTGGTTTTGGTGGGTGGGTGTGGCTGGGGCACAGTTAGAGAGAGGTGGACATTCCCGCCTTGTCACCCTGTTCTGGTCTATGCTGTGCCAGAGAACAGCTGAGAAGACACACTTATCTCTGCTAGAGATCTGTGTAGGCTTTGATTTTAAATAAGAGCAGTTAATAAACAGCAAGCACACCAGGAATAGGAAATGTGGTTTATCAGAGAGGAGTCATGCTGAAAAATTAGCCAGATTTCTCCCAGCAGAGCACTAAATGTGAGTAGAGTGATTTTTAAAAATAATTTATTTTGAAATAATTTCACACTTACAAGAAGGTTGCCAGAAAAATGCAAATAACCCTGATGTTCTCAAATTCACAAATTGTTAATACGTTACTGCATTTGCTTCATCATTGTATGCTCACGTGTACTTTGTCTCCCTTACATGCTCCGAGGTGTATTTCCTCCAAATGTGAACGTTTTCCAACATGATTAACCTACACCCCTCCAAATCAGGGTAGTAACACTGGGGCAGCTGTAGACCTAGTCAGATTTTGCTTGCTAGCCCGGGAGTGGCTTTTTCCTTTATTATTCAAAGTCATGTCAGGAATATGTGTTGTATTTTATTGTCATGTCTCTTCAGCCTCCTTCATTTAGTCTTTGTCTTTCTTGTTTGTGAAAGTTTAAACAGCAGATCCTTGCATTCCTCAGCAAACGTTTTACAACTTCTGAAGACATTTTTAGTTGTCATTGTAGGAAGTCCCCTTAAGACCACACTCAGGTTTCAGTACTCTTAGCATATAGTTATACTCATGAGTGTGGTTTCTTACGGGGAAAGGATGCAGAGTGAAATCAGTAAACGGAAAAGGCAGATGGGCAAACTGGGAAAATCAGATTTCTGAGAGTGTTTCCCAGTGGAGTCACACAGGACATGCCTAATTGCTCCAGAATCAAGTTGTAACACCACTTGTGAAGTGTTGTCTACCAGGGAATATCATTAGGGACCTTGTACCTGAGTTTTTTATTGGGGGCTAGTCATGTAGATACCTCTGCCTAGCAAGCACCAAGATTACAGACTCCCACAAGGAAAGCAGGTGTTGAGCATAAACCACACATAGTGGGCCACTGTCATCAGTTTACGGAATGATGGGAAGGAACCCTCCAGAAATCTGAGTCCCCAGGTGACAGCCAAGGGCCCGCCTTACAAGCGGGTCTTGCTTAAGGATCTTGTTCTCAGGCCTGCTGTGTTAATTGTTTGCTGCTCACACGCCTTGGGGCTTGGGGAGTGCCACAGCAGCTGGTGGAGGCCAGGGATTCTGCTGAACATCCTGTCTTCCTTCTAGCCCAAAACGTCAATAGTGCTGAAGTTAAGAAACTGTCCTCTCTTATATATTTACTGATTTGTTCTAGCAGACTACGTATCCCATTATCATCTGTATTTATTTGTTTGCTGTATTATCTGTATACTTACTGCCTTAGCATAACCACTTTGCCGGCTACGTTGGCTGAGTCTTCTGTCACATCCTCAGCCGGTTGGCCTGCTAGCATGCTTCTTGCCCTGTATACTCAGCCAGGCATGATTCTACTTTCCCAAGAAAGTAAGGCAGCAACATTGACAGTGACAATTCAGGAGGATATTGTATAAAGTTAAAATTGTCTGCCATAGGGGAGAATTAAATGGTGAACAAAATCTTGAGTAAGAGAGGGGACTGCTCTGGGAATTGTGTTTGTGAATAAGGATAGCTTGAGAATATCGCCCAGAAGGCAAGGAAAAACAAGAGATGCTGGTTATCACAGAAAAGAAGAGACAATTGAAAATAACCCTGAGCTTTCCAATAGACTATAATCCAAGTTCTAGGAGAAGAGAGGAGGAGTGCTAGGAGAAAGCGATAACCGAGGAAGCAGCCCTTAGTGTCTCCTGGAGAGGAAGAGCACCTTGAACTCACTTCTTCCTTAGCACTTGGACCTGTGCAGGAATGAGTGTGGGTCTCAAGAGCCTAGGTGTCCTTCACCCAGGCACACACTGCTTATTTTCACAATTGTGAGGTTCATTATTTAGAGACTTTGGTTTCAACCAACGTAAATGACATTGGAACCCAATTGGAGGAAAACAAAATGCTTTATTAGAATGTTACAATATCTAACCGCAGATAATACAGTATCTGACCAAATTTGAGCTGATATGTGGCAGGGCCTTAGGAAATAATGTTAGACGGAGACTAGAATGCTGTTGGATAACTGAGAAATCTTTTGTTTTCTCCTTATAATGCTGTTTTGTGATCCTTAGATTTTTAACCCAGTTTAATCTGAAAAGGCAGCTAGATAGGTGTGTAAGAGTTGTTAAGATAGCAGCCCTCAGCCTCACTCATCCCTGCTTTCCAAGAGAGAACCATTTTTAATTGCTTGCACTAGGTGTTTTATAATGAACTTCCCTTTCGTTAAGTAGTAGACTCATTGATGGCTTTGGGAGGTGAGGATTCAGCTGTCTTACTGCCCCGTACTCCACCATACCTAAGCATATCTCCTCTCTCTCCATCCGTTCAGTATAGTTAGGATTTCAGTTAGATCAGTATTTGAAGTTGACATTATTATGACTCTGTTGTTTGAAGAAGCAGTGGTGTTTTCTTTTCTGCATGGTTTCTTGTTTTCCTTGATAATGATTATATCTTTAATTCAACTTTTCATCCTGAAGATGTTAGTGAGTGCTTATCTATGCCAGGGACTGGATTGAACACTTTATATGGTGCATCCTATTTAATCCTGGTAGTATGCCAGTTATTTAAACTCTTTGTGCTTCAGTTTCTCCATCTGTAAACCTAGAAATAGTACCGAGGCAGTGGGCAGGTTAAATAAATGTGCCGAAGGTCACTCAGCAGAAAGCAGTGGTGGAATGTGAATGTGAATTGGGCTCTGTGACTCTGGACCCTAAGGTTTCTTTGGGGTCTCTAGCAAAATACTTGACAATCATAATGACTTCTTGAAGCATCATGGGAAAGGTGAGCAAGAGTACCAAAGAACTCAAAAGAGAATGGGAGAGAAAAGAGGAAGAGTCACTTTGATTTTAGAAAAAATAGTTTAAGTACATAACAAAACATAACTGCATTCACTTGCAAGTCTCTTCCAGTTTGGTATAAAGACTCAAATGTTTTCAGTCTTTGATTTTCTTCTCCCTTTGAGCTTTGGGGCCTGCTCTCATCTGGTACACAGTGTCATTCTGAGGACTCTTCACCTTGATCTCCATTCTGAAGGACCATGTTTACATCTTTCAGTACCTCCCTGAGAAAGGATATCTGGGAAGTAGGTTTGTGGAGACTTTGCGAATTTGAAAATATTTGTCGTATTGAATTTTACCTTGGAATTACTTGCCTTCACAATTTCAAAGACTTTCTAGGTCTCTAGTTTTTAGTGTTGCTATTGAAGTCTGAATCCTTTCTGGCTCCAGATTCTTTGTGTATTAACAGATTCAATTTATTTTGCGCTTGGGATTCTTGTAGGATCTTTACTTTGTCTCCAGTGATCTGAAATTGTGTGTTCTTACTTCATGGTTTGAATCATATTGGAGTCCATATTCCAGGCCCTTTCAATGGGAAATTTCTAGATTTGCTTTCAGGAACTTTTGAGTATCAGTATTTCTTTGATAAGGTCTCCATCTTTGCTTTATTCTTTATGTGGAACTCTTATTGTTGGGTATGTGGGATCTCTTGAATTGATACCCTAATTGCGTGATTATTTTTTTATTTTTTCTTTCTCGTCTGTGTTTTTATTTTCTGGGTCCTTTTTTTTCAACTTTATGGTCAGATGTTTTGAGTCTTTCATTTCTGCTTTACTGTTTTTAATTTAGCGATAACAGCTTTGCTGAAATATAATTGACATGTAAAATGCAGCCTTTTGTTGTATACAGTTCAGTGGTTTTAAGTATGTTCACAGAGTTGTACAGCTATCACCACTATATAGTCCTAAAACATTTTCATCCCCCACCTTCCCCAAGGAAACCCTATACTAATTACCGGTCATTTCCTGTCTCTCCACTCTTCCTCCAGTCTCTGGCAACCACTGGATTACTTTTGGCTCTATTATGGAAAATTCATATGAATGAACTCTAGAATTTACGTGGACTTTTGTAACTGGCTTTTTAATGTTTCAGGGTTAGTCCATGTTGTAGTATGTATCATTCGTTCCTTTTCATTGTCAAATAATTCCTGTTGTATGGGTATATGACACTTTGTGAATCCATTCATCCTGTGATGGACGTTTACTTTATGTTCACTTTTTGGCTAGTGTGACTAGTGCTGCTATAAATATCAGTGTATAAGTTTGCCGTGGGCTGTGTTTTCTGTTCTCTTGGGTACATACCTAGGAATGGGACTGTTGGATCATTTGATAACTCTGTTAAACATTTTGAGGAACA
Source organism: Leontopithecus rosalia (assembly GCA_028533165.1). NCBI lineage: Eukaryota > Metazoa > Chordata > Mammalia > Primates > Cebidae > Leontopithecus > Leontopithecus rosalia. The sequence goes on from CM052649.1 coordinate 4,764,866, forward strand.
GCCAAACTGTTTTCCGTAGCAGCTGCACCATGTTATGTTTTCACCAGCAGTGTGTGAGCAATGCATCCTGTTTCTCCACATCATTACTAACACTTGTTATCTGTCTTTTAATTTTTAGCTATCCTAGTGTGTTCATTTTTAATTTTTATTTCACTTTTAATAGCTCTGAATATTCCTTATAAAATAACTTGTTTCACAAATCAAACATTATCTCATTAATAAACATTTTTAAAGATTTCTTTTCAGTGTTTCTTTACTTCAGGTTGCTTTTACTTATTTTAGTCTCTCATATAGCAGGTCTGTCTCATGTTTGGAAATCCTGGCAAAGAGTCAGTGGTGGATACACTGAGGATGTGGGGCTTTTGGACCCCGAGTGTCAACGCAGGGTAGTCTGGTTGGGCCATTTATTGATTGAAGAATATCTGATGTCATTACCTTTAGATCTTATCTCTGAGAAGGTATTTCCATTCTTCTTCTTGGAAGACAGAAGTACAACACTGTTTTGAAACGTAATGGAGAAAAACAGGCAGCCAGTCCTAGACCACTGTGCTTAGGTTTATTTAATCCCTGTGCTTTTGATATAGTAGATACACCTGTCCCAATGGTCCATGGTATTGCAGAGAACTTCAAAAACCAAACCTCCTTCTACTGGATGTGGGAGGAGTGATTTCTTTGAGGCATGGTAGAGGGCTAGGGATTGGGATTAAATGATTATGAGAGGGCCAGGTGCAGTGGCTCACGATGTTTGTAATCCCATTCCAGCACTTTGGGAGGCTGAGGCAGGTGGATCACAAGGTACCAACCTGATATACGTGGTGAAACCCCGTCTCTACTAAAAATACAATATTAGCCGGGTTTGGTGGCTTGTGCCTGTAGTCCCAGTTACTCAGGAGGCTGAGGCTGGAGAATTGCTTGAACCCAGGAGGCGGAAGTTGCAGTGAGCCAAGATAGCGCCACTGCACCCCCTCCTGAGTGATAGAGTGAGACTGTCTCAAAAGAAAAAAAAATGCCTATGAGAAAGTTTACAACTAGTGCTTGTTTTAGTTCCAGCCACCTTCACCTTCTCAGAAGAACCCAGGTTATTGATTCTCAAGCTTGTTGAAGTTTTGCGGTATAAATGGAGTTGGTTCTTTTCCCCACTGCTGGCTTTCTTGGGTACTAAATCAACAGTCTTGAGTCTGCTTTCCAGTTGCCATTGGTCTTTTATCCTCTTGTCATCCTTGTTGGTTTTGCCTTTTGAAAAAAAATTTTTTTTTTACTGTAATTTTAGCTGGTTTTAGGGAGAGAATAAAACAGATGCGTGAATACACCCTCTCTGCCCAGAAATCTGGATTAGGGCCCGCTCTAGTCCGGTGTGACCTCATCTTAGCCTGGTCATATCTGTAAAGACCCTATTTCTAAATAAGGTCATTCTGAAATACTGTGAGTTAGGATTTCAGCATGTCTTTTGTGGGGCAGGTCATGATTTAACATTTAACAGATGGTGACCCAACAATTCTGTACCTAGCAAAGTATTACTCATGCATGAGAGGTGTTCCTGGTTTACTGCCTCCTTACCCTTTTTAGCAAGGGAAAGACATCCTACTAATTTTAGTGCAAAAACGGTATATGCATATCACTTATGAACACAGATATATATATATATATATATATATATATATATATATAAAAGCCTAGGTAGGATACTGGGGAATTGAATGCATAGTGTGTTTAAATAGTGTGTACATAATATTTGGTTACTTTTATCCCCAGGAATGTAAGCCTGCTTTATCATTAGAAAATCTATAAATAAACAGAGAAAAATACATATTCAGACTAAATAGATCTAGAATTTTATTTGATGAAGTTTGGTACCTGTACATGAAAATCTTTAAGCGAACTTTGTAGAAGTTTCATAGCGTGGTTAAAGGATATCAGCCAATAACCTGGACCAGAGCAAATTTAATTAATTAATTCCAACTTAAGACAAAGATAACTTGTTATTACCCCTACTATTCAGCGTTGTGCCTTAGTCATTTCAGGAAAGAGGGCAAATGAAGTGTAAGCGTGAGTAAAGGAAGGATAAAATTATCATCAAATGTCAAAACTATTCACATAGCACATCTAAGAGAATCTGCAGCTAAATTATTCACTGCTGGATTAACTTTGCAAATATTTACATCTTTTGTGTGTATAGTTGTAAAATGAGCAAGTCTTACTGTAGTCAGCAAACAAAAATTAGTAATATTTCTGCATATCCATAATAACCAATTAGGAAATGTATAGCAAAAACAACAGTGTAAGGATAGTACTCATGCTAGTGATACAAACAAATTAACCTTGGGTGTAGAAGCTAACCAGGATGTAGAAAACATCCTTCAGGAATGCATAGAGGAGAAACAGAAGAAATTAACACTGTGTTTTGATTTTATATATGCTGCCAAAATGCTCTTCAGACACTACCCAGGAATTTATTTTCCGTATATCCTTAATATGTTTATTTCAGTCTAGCCTAGTGGATGAAAAGTAAATTTTTGTTATTTTAGTTTGCATTTTCCTGATATGAAAAAGGTAGAATACCTTTTTTTAAAAGTCTGTTGTCTATTCTAGATTCTTAATCTGAATTGACAGTTTATATCCTTTACCTTTTTCAGTGTAAACCTCTTAATACATAAATCCGGTCCAGCAGTACCAGTATTTAGACTTTATTCTCAGGAAAAATAGAATTGTCTGACAAAGGAATAGGCAAGGAAATTCATGGCATGCTGTCTGTAAAGACTGGAAAAGGACCTAAATGTCCCTCAACAGCAATTTGATGGATTAAGTACATAAAAAAATATATTTGTATATGCCGTGGCTGTTCTGAAAGTTGAAAGTTAACAACATACTAAGAGTGATTTTTGACAGATGGTGAAACTACAAGAGAACTTACACATTTGACTATATATATTTTAATATGTAGATGTTTTAACAGATATATAACATAACTGAGAAGAAAGGCAGATAATAACATAAGGGGAAATATTACTGTAACTGTCAAAATAATTTGGATTAACTAGCAAAAGACATTTTTGGGATAATCAGTGAAAATCGAGCATAGTTTGGATAATATCAAATTATTACCTGTGCTGGGTATAAAAGACTGTTATGGTTATGTTTAAAAGTAAGCCCTTATTTCTGAAGTATTTAGTGCTGGAAAAAGGAGACATTAAAGGAAAGAACTCAGTTAATGAAAAGAAAAAATTAGCTCATTTTAAAATCCTAGGAACATTATAACAGTATAACTAGGGATGTTTTTCCTTTCAGATAGATAGCAATAATTTAGAGCCAAATTTGTGGTTGGTCCCAAAAGTGTAGTGTAGATCTGTGTACACACACACACACACACACACACACACGTGTGTGTATATATATTTTGTTTTATTTTATTTTATTTTTTGAGACGGAGGCTCATTCTCTTACCTAGGCTGGAGTGCAGTGGTGCGATCTCGGCTCACTGCTGTCTCTGCCTTTTGAGTTTGGGTGATTCTCCCGCCTCAGCCTCCCCACTAGCTAGGATTCCAGGCACCCGCCACCACACCTGGCTAATTTTTGTATTTTCAGTAAAGACAAGGGTTCACCAAGTTGGCCAGGCTGGTCTTGAACTCCTGACCTCAGGTGATCCACCCGCCTCGGCCTCCTAAAGTTCTGGGATTACAGGCGTTAGCCACTATGCCCAGCCTAGATTCTTATATATATTTTCATTTAATCTTAGTCCATTTTAATATTTCTATTCACCTCCTCCATGGTTTTGTTGTTGTTGTTTTATAATTTATGTGTCTTTATGGGTAGTCTTTAATCCTCTGAGAAACAATGCAGGGTAGATTGATTAATAGTCAATTTTTATTGTGATTGATAGCAAACTAAAAATAGTTAAATATGTACTGAGCTCCGTGACTAACTGCACACAGTGAAAGCATATTTACAACTAACTACCTTGCTGTTAAAGGAGTACTGTCACTCAGATAAAGAAACAGGTTTAGAGAGAGGCAGCGTGGGCTCAGATTGTGCTCATACACAATATAAATGATACATTTACATATTTCTATATTTATGTAATTATTAAAATGCTTAGATTTGATAATGCTAGAGAAATGAATTACACTTAAAATAATTGCATGCGATCAAAGCAAACAGCTGACTGGCTTTTTATCTTTCAGAATTTGAATGAATATGTTGAGGCATTAATTACCTTGAAACAAAAAATTATCAATACAGAGTAAGTATATTTTCATGTTTGGCAGAACTTGGCAAAACCTGACTAACTGGCTGAAGCGGGCGGTGCTTTAGGCCCCAGGGCTGGAATGCACATTAGAGTTTCTCCTTTGGAGGCCTACATGGTGCTGATAATAACTCCCCAGGAGCTTTGGGACTTTAACCTTTTGTCAGAGGTTCACAGCCCTTTAAAACAAAGCTCATGGGTTAGTAGGAAGTTATTTTTACTGAACTGGACTTTTTTAAAAAGCTGTTTTCTGTCTTCAAACTTTAGCTTTACTGCTGGACCTCAAACCTCCCAACAGTATTTTATAGTCATGGTGTGCGATTTACTGTTTTTTTTTTTTTTTTTTAGCTTTGTAAATAGTCTCATGAATGTACGAGCCAAGATGTTACTCAGATCAAAAGGATTCTAAATAAAGGGCTTATATGTCAATGTGATACTTTTGGGAAATTTAAGGTGATACAGTCATTAATTTAGCATACATTTTTTTCAGGAAATGTGGGAAGTCTAGAGGGTACCTTGCATGGTTTGAAACACAATTTTAACATAGTATATTTTCTAAATTGAAAAGTAACCTAATTCTTCTTTTCTTTGTTGCAGTAATTTGTTAACAGAATATCAGAAGAAATGTGATGATATCCTTTTACTGGCATTTCTGGTGAATTTTGGAATTGTGTATAATTCCTGAAAGAGATGGGGGAATTATTTATCATAGTTGCCTTTTGGAAGATAGTACTTATAGGCTTAAGCAGGGAGTACGTCTCACAAGCACAGTAAACACGTTTAATGATGAGTTTTAAAATGGGGAGATTATTTTTCTTGTTGATTCTGATTTTCTTAAGGTCTCGTAAGCTTTATAGGGGTGCGTTTCTCTAATTTGTACTGATGTTGTAACTTTTTTTAGGTTTAAGAATAATGTGAAACAATGTGATACTATCTGGATGTTATTTTCTGAATCTACAAGAATTACAGTATGGGAAATTTAAAATGCTGGGCAATTGACTTTCATTATTTTTGTGATTTATAGGGAAGTGTGTGTGTGTGTGTGTGTGTATAAAACTCCAAAATCATTTAGAAATAGTGTAACTGTATTCATGAACGCTCTTGGGCCATCACTAGACAGTTCTTGGCCTTATACTCACTATTTGTTTGATAGCCATTTAATGAGCTCGGTTGTGGAGTTCTGTCTGGTCAGGTATTTTTTTAGCAGTGGGAAAAAGATGTGTGCAATTTTTCCTTTCATGCCTTGCAGTGATAACACCTTGATTTAAATCTCGCCCATAAACACATAGTTTCTCTCATAAAAATAAACATGTGCGTACCTTTAGGGAGTCCCTGAAATTTAGCTTCATGTTGGATGTCAGGACAGATTCAGCTGTTCAGCTTTGGCAATAACTTGAGGCCTACTTGAATATTATTTCTGGCGTACCCGAACTTACATATCATCACCAGTGATTTATTTGTGTTGGTACCATCTGTACTAGTTCATTCTCATGCTGCTATAAGGACTGCCTGAGACTCGGTAATTTATAAAGGAAAGAAGTTTAATTGACTGAGTTCTGTATGGCCGGGGAGGCCCCAGGAAACTTACAGTGATAGTGGACGGGGAAGCAAACATGTCCTTCTTCATTTGGTGACAGGAGAGAGAAGTGCAGAGTGAATTGGGGAAAAATCCCTGATAAAACCATCACCATCAGGAGGTTCTACCCCAGCACGTGGGGATTGCAACTCGGATTACAATTCAAGATGAGATTTTGGGTAGGGACACAACCAGACCATATCACCATCATTTCTAATTTGTGTGAAGAGAGTAGTAAAATTAAGAGATAACCTTTAGATTTATTTTCAGCATCTGAATTTTTACATTCAAAAATAAAGGTCATTGGAAATCTTCTCACGTGCTTTATTTGTTAAAACCATCAGTCTGTTTAGCTATATATGCACATTGTGCAGGAATGATTACCTTCAGTTGTTAGCAAAAGGTGTATTTCTTTAATTAGTTAAAGGTGTATGGAAACAATTATTACAACTTTTAGTTCCAGTATTAGCAGAATATGTGTTCATTATATTATTCTTGGAGAAAATATGAAAACTTTTTGAGGTAACTTATACATGTAACCTAGCAGAGAAATAACTTTTACTTTTTTAAAGTTTGGCCAGAAACATTTTTCAACAAAAATTACCAGAATTCTTTTTTAATGGGTAAAACTTTTGATTATTCCTGGATTTCAGAAGTTCCATTCTCTGATAAATTTGGCTTTATTGTCAACTGCAGATAAATACATAACTTTAAAATAATATGTTTCACATTTGTTCCAAATACACATTTGTTGTATGTCAAATATGCAGTTTTTCCTGCAACTTGAAGTGCCAGTGTCACAGATTTAACGTGACTTTTAAAAATATAATTTGGTTCCTTTTGCTACTAAAGTAGCAATGCATTTTCCCATTTTTCAAGATGGGTATTTCTTCAATAACAACACTATGATAGTTCAGTATTTCACCTCTTTTTTTCTGTAATCCTGACCACTTTATTATCACCTCTTTCTAACTGGCAAGGAGTGTATTTTATTTCATCAGATGTTTTTTAAACTTTTCTTTTTGCAAAGACTACTTTAAGATGAATAAAATACAGTTCTTGGCCTTTGGAAGCCGTCAGAAGCTTACATTCTAATAGAGGAGGATGCAGATGTGTTTTTATGAACATACATGTACTGTGTTGTGGTATGAATACAGGAATTCCTAGGAGATGAAACAGAGGAATTGTTTTTTGCTATCTTAGAATATTTTACTGGCAGCATGAAATGGTAAAATAAGTTTGTCAAATTATATAAATTGTAAAAAATGAGAGCTTATGTAGATTTTGTGATCTATTTTCTAATTACAAAGGATGGTTATATATGGTTTTCGTAAGTACATAACTCTTGTTTGCTGGAATTATTCTCTGCACTATTTGAAAAATGAAGGACAGGTTGGGGATTCTGCCATATAGAGAAGTCAAGGTATTATCTACTAGTTGAGTATTGCTTTGTCTTTATTCTTTTAATTCTAATCACACATTTATTCACTAAACTCTTTTAGAGGAACAGATGTTTTGACTTTTGGTACATGTTATAAGGGTCAATGGAAATAACTCAGTAAAAAGACTCACTAGTGTGTTAGCAATTGCGTATTGAATATCGTTTTCAAGCATTTGTGATCTTGCCTGTATATATATTGAAAACAAATTATTAAAGATAATTGTGAAGTGAGTTTTATCTCCAGACAAGTTTCAGAAGATAACATTCTCAGAGTTTTCTTTAATAAGTTTTACAGCTGCAGTTTGCAAGAAGGTGAGCCAACCTATTCTCATAGTTGATGATACCACTTATTTGAGTAGTTGATCTGAGATAGACATTTACTAGAGCAGATTTTTAAGCAGCTTGGAGCAAAATGCACATAGGATTGACCCATAATATAGAGTGCTGCTTTGATGTGCAGAGTAAAAGAGGAATTACTGTTAAATTCTTCAAATGAATTTGTTGCTAAGGTCTTAAATTACAACCTGGTGTTGCACTTTTCAGTAGCTTTTACTGACTGCATTGTCATTGAAATGAACAAATTAACTGTTGTTTACATGGTTCACGCTATTTAACTTGTTTGTTAAACAATTTAAAATAGGTCTACAGAAAATGTTGGCAATGTTTCATTCTCTTATTGGCTTCATCACCCAGAAGAAGGGGAAATATGGTTATAAACTAAGCCATAAAATTGCCTATCACTTAAATTGAATAAATGTGTATGAACTTAGGACTGAAGATTGAAACAGCCAGATTATCAGCCAGGCTGTTTGAGTGATTTTACTGTAAAGTATTCTTTAGCAGATTAAGAATCTACTGTACTTGTTTCTCACAGGGCTTTTTGGTACACTTTTATCAGAAATAGGACTAGGCTGGGCACCAGTAGCTCATGCTCGTAATCCCACCACTTTGGGAGGCCAAATAATAATCATAGTAGTAATAGTACTATTTACTAGTAAAATTTTTATACTATTAAAATTTTTTTTTAATTAGCTAGGTGCGGTGGCACACAAATAGTAAATAGTGCTACTTAATAGTAAGATTTTTTTTTTTTTTACTATTAAAACTTTTTAATTAGCCAGGTGTGGTGACGCACACCTGTAGTCCTGGCTACTTGGGAGGCTGAGGCAGAAAGATTGCTTGAGCCTGGGAGATTGAGGCTGCATTGAGCCATGGTGGTGCCAGTATCCTCCAGCTGCTGTATTCCAGCCCAGCTGACAGACTGAGACCCTGACTAACAAAATATAAAAAGTAAAAGAAAAAAACATACTATGCCTAGGAAATAAAGGCAACGTGGAGACCATGTTGTTGTAGAGAACAATGCATTTAAAAAGATTTTCTTTACTTTTTTTTGTTGTTCCAAGTTAGAAATAAAATCTGAAATCATAAGTACATATATTTAATAATTCATTATGTATACTTTTCTGTAATAATGTTAATTAATTGTCTTTAGAGAGAACAGTAATCTGCATCACCAAGTAGAAGAGATGCTTCAAAAAATTTCTCCTCTGCAGAAGTGTCAGGAAGAACTGGGATCTTTAAAAGCAGAGCTAGAAGAGAAAAAGGTACCAACAGTAATTTTCCATGAAGGTTTATGGTCGGTAAATTAGGATCAGCTTATTCAGTATAATTGGCACAAGGGGGCTTTTGATGTGTTTAAAAAAGGAATAAAGGGGAGGCAGGACTCTCAGTGTATTCCTATCTTTAGAGAACATCGAACTAACTGCTTAGTAGCTTAGTCTTTTCAATGACTGTTAGCTCTGCAATGCTGTTAGTTGCTTATGCTTTTTGAGAGGGTCAGCAGAGGAAACTTCTAGCTGTGAATTAGTGAATTAATTCTGCATTAATTGATTACTTTTTTTTTGCTTAAGTGTAAAATAACATGCAAATATATAAACTTTAAAGGTAAAGGAATCGTTGTACATAAGAGAGAGGGAGCAGGAGAGAATTTTATTTCTTCAGTGGCTCTAGTCTAGCCCTGGAGAGCCTAGTGGTGAAGGCTGTGTGCAGGGCTCCTGCTCTGGTATAAGTTAAGAAGTCCTTTAAAAAACCTACTCTCATCATTCATAAACTAGTTGGTATTTTAAGCAATGTCCATATACTTTACCTCTGTAACCCTAAAAGCTTTGTTTGGTCCCTTTTTTTTCCATATCTAGTTTTTATTTCTTTTTTTGGCAATCATGTCTAGTCTCTTGTAGTTTCTCATTGTCTGTGAGAGGTACACAAAAAGTGAGTCTTTCAATAATGCTTTTATAAGTAAGTGTTTAGGTTAGGGGTTATTTATTTTACTCAAGGGGTTGTGTTTGATCTTTCTGGGTGATACTTACTAAGCCGAGATGAAGCATTGGAAGAAGATGCCCACTTCAGATATGAAAATCCGATACATATATCCCTTCATGGAAGCTCTTCTTTTCAAAGTCAAGTTGCAGTAAAACAGTTTGTTTAAAAATGCTGTAAAATTGCTTTTCTATATAAATTGTTTACTCCCTACCTAAATCTTAGAATTCATAGCTTTTACAGATAAAAACATTTAAAGTCCATTGATTTAAGTGGTTTGCACAAGATAAATAGCAGCCACCCTGGAATGATTCTCACTTCTTAACCTCTTCTCTTCAGGCTCTTCTCACGGTAGTGTTTGTGGCTCTCAGTCTTCCTCAAATTGTGCTATTTTAGTAGTGACATGTAGCTGTCTGAGGGCTTATGTGCTTTAGTAGTACATATTCCTTTTCCTCTTAATATAGAGATTCTTGCTATATGTGTAACTGTGCTGTCAAACTGATAGAATCACAGGGTTCAATCATCTCTACCCTGTTGTATAATCTTTTCAGCCATATTTGAGAAGAAGCATGAAGAAGAGTCAGACCTTAATAATAACCCTAATCAGTCATTCAGTCACTGTCTTTGGAAGAATAAGTTGGCCTGTCAAACCCTCAGATTTCTCATTTTTAAAAAAGAATAATGAAGCTGTTGAGATTAAAGAAATCTCTCAGAGATGTGGAGATTAAATAAATGTACATGTGCATTTCTTTAATCTAGAACCCTCAGTAGCAGTCTTTCCCATTGTTTAGTAGCTGTCAGGGTGTACATATCAGTAAATATCAGTGTCTACACATTTCCCCCAGTTATTAAGTTTAATGATTTGTTTTATATTTTTCCTAGCAATACCAATAGCTAATATTTATTATGCTCTAATATTTCTTCAGGATATACTGAATTTCAATTCGTTGAGACAAAAATATTAGCTGTTTGATATTTAAACCAATTATGAAGATAAAGAATTGCAGTGAAATTAGTACATTGTTTTTAAGTTTTATAGCTTTTGTTTGATTGTAAGCCATATTTCATCTTTTAAGAATCTGGCTACCTCTATTGAAATATTCAGTGAATTGGACTTTGGTTTTCTGCCTAATATCTGCTCATTTGGTTAATAGTTTATCAAGGTCAAAGCAAGTTATGACTCTCATTTTGACAATACTTGTTTTTTTTCTTATAAGAGTTCTTTAAAGTTATATCAGGATACTCATCAGGAATATGCTCGTGTAAAGGAAGAATGCTTGAAGAGTGATGCTCAGTAAGTAGCTATTAAATTACTACAGAAATAGGGTTTTCATTTTTGAAAATGCATAATTCTTAAGTAAATAGTGTTTCCTTTTTACAGTCTTTGGATTCCTTGGTCATAATTAGCTGCATGGTCTTGAACTAGTCATTCACTCAACCTTGGTTTCCACATCTGTAAACTGGAAATTGTATCTACTTTGAAGGGTCATAAGGAACATTAAATAAATTGTCATATGTTAAAGGGCTGCACAAAGAAAGAACTCCATGAAGGTGTTTGTCTGTGTATATATATGTGTGCACATGTGTCTGTGTGTGTCAGAACATGGTTTCTGATCCCTTGCTTTGTATCAGTGCTTTAACTGATAGTATGTGGAATGGGTGTCTCTGTTACTATTCATAAAAAGGGCTGTTCAAAAGCATCCCATTGATTGCTGAGTTTCATACCATAGTCACGTTATTCACAAAATAAACGTGAGCTATACATAAAACAGTTGAATATAGATGTAATGAAGCAGTGACTCCATTACCTACCTTGTCAGACTCTCAGAAATCCATCTTAAAACAAGTGCAGCTGTCCAGCCACCGCTTCTCGTACAGGGATGCTGTCACCACTGTTAACACCATGCATGCCCCTGAAAAGTGACCTTAACTCATTAGACTCTGGACTGACCTTTAGAGACCATCTAGATGCTTCATCTAGATGATACCGCTGCAGTTCAGGAAAGGTCTCACGTGTACTCATAGCAGAGACTCGATAGGCCCATGGCATGTGTTTCAAGTGGAAAGGACAGAATTTTTTAATCCACTGTAAAGATACTTCACAGTGAATAGTATATTATTCTCCCTTAGGATACTAGTTCAGACTGAAAATTTCTTTGTTAGACAAATATTAGTAATTAAAAAAATATGTGCCACAAAATATAAAAGCATATTTTTTTCCTAGTCTACCCTCTTGCCATTTAACTTCTACAATTTCATTCTTAGGAAGAAGAAACTGGAAGCTAAGGTGAAAAAGCTGCAAGGTAAGTGACACTATTGTGACCTGAAGTTTTTGGTCATTATAGAAATCACTGGTAACTGTATGAGGAGGTACTTCTTGATCAAATGGTTGAATCTTTGTGGGTTTTGATGGTACATCCACGGATGACTGTGTCAATGGGTCTGTTAGAAGTATGAATACTACACTCCTCTCAGTTACCAAATGATAACATAAAGATGGAATGTGCCAAAACTCTGAAATGTTACTGCATTCAAAATAATAGCAGCCCATACTTTTGCTATTAAAAAGCAGTAATTAATGAAAGAATTTAATTTGGAAAGTTAAATCTCAGAGGGCTTTCTCATTTTTTCTTAAGGAAATAAGTGGCTGGTAGAAAGCGTTACTACTTTTAGTACCTAGAAACTGATGTATTTAGATAGTTATAGCATACTTAAAGAGAGATCTCTATGAAAGTTTTTACATTAGGGATTAGCCAGTTTGTACCTGATCCTCCCTCATGCCCTATCCTCTTGTTAGGGGCTTCTAGCCTGCAGTAAGTAGGTACGAGTGCAGAGGGACCAATGTGAGAATCTGAGTCCTCTCATTTCAGCTAATAACCCTTCAGGAATTGGTTGAACTCAGGATCTTTTTATTTGCTTTTTTCTCCCTTCATTGTGTGTTGGGACACAGACCTAATACCAAGTAGAGACAAAGGGGCTGTGTCCCGTCCACCCTGCACAGACCCATCGGTCTTTCTGTCATTCCAGCCTGCACTGCAGCGGGCATCTTAACCTGCTGTGGGTTTCTGACCGATTGTCTTGCTGGAGTTCTACTTCAGGGATGGTTTGTAGTTGCATCAGGCATGTAGAATAATAGTTGCTGAAAATATTTCTAGTCACTAATTTATCAAGATTGAGCCACATTTTTTGGACTTAAACTTTATAAATATTTTGGTAACAGTTGTTCCTCTGATTTGATTATTGCACGAGTATTGACATTATGGCAGTAAGAATGATATTACTGTGTTCTTTCTAAGTATTGGTGTCTCTTGTTGGAATGTGGAGATGACTGTCTACTGTATTTAAACAAATTTAAACTTTTTATTTATTTTATTTTATTTTATTTTTTGAGACAGGGTCTCACTCTGTCACCCAGGCTGGACAGGTGGTGCGATCACCCAAGTGGTATGATCTTGGCTCACTGCAACACCTGCTCTCTCGGTTTAAGAAGTTCTCCCACCTCAGCCTCCTGAGCAGCTGGGACTATAGGCACGTGCCACCAAGCCTGGCTTGGTATTTTTTGGTACAGATGGGCTTTCACCATGTTGGCCAGGCTGGTCTCGAACTCCTGACCTAAAGTGATCTGCCTTCCTCAGCTTCCCAAAGCACGGGCATTGCAGGTGTGAGCCACTGCACCTAGCCACATTTTTTATGAAAAAAAAAAAATTTCTTTTTTTTTTTGAGATGAAGTCTCATTGTATCACCCAGACTGGAATGCAGTGGCGTGATTTCTGCTCACTGCAACCTCTGCCTCCTGGGTTCAAGTGATTCTCCTGCCTCAGGTCCCAGAGTAGCTGGGACTACATGGCATGTGCCACCATGCCCAGCTAATTTTTTTATATTTTTAGTAGAGATGGGGTTTCACCATGTTGGCCAGGCTGTTCTTGAACTGCTAACCTCAAGTGATCCGTCTGCCTCGGCCTCCCAAAGTGTTGGGATTACAGGCATGAGCCACTGTGCCTGGCCCACTTCTTTTCATTTTTAAAGACAGGGTTTCACTGTGTTGTCTAGGCTAGAGTGCAGTGGCAAAGTCATAGCTCACTGTAACTCTGCCTTCAAGCGATCCTCCAGCCTCAGCCTGCGGAGTAGATGGAACTATACGTGTGTACTACCACACCTGGCTAATTTTTAAATTTTTCTGTAGAGATAAGGTTGTGCAGGCTGGTCTTGAACTCCTTGGCTTGAGTGATTCTCCTGCCCTGGCCTCCCAAAGTGCTGATATTACAGATGTGAGCCAGTGTGCCCAGCCAAGGAATATTTTTTTTTTTTTTTGAGACAGGGTCTCACTCTGTCACCCAGGCTAGAGTGGAATGGTGCGGTCATGGCTTACTGCAGCCTCAACCTCCCAGACATAGGTGATTCTCCCACCTCCCGGGTAGCTGAGAACTACAGGTTTGTGCCCTATGCCGCGCTAGTTTTTTGTAGAGACAGAGTTTCACCATGTTGCCCAGGCTGGGCTTGTACTCCTGTGCTCACGCGATCTGCTCAGCCTCCCAAGGTGCTGGGCTCACAGTCATGAGCCACTGCAAGGAAATGTCTTTAAAGAAATCTGAAGTGCCCCTGAGACTATATATGTAGCTTTTAGAACAGATTTTCTGTGAAGCAAAAATGTCTCCTTTATTTTTCATGTATCAAAAGTATTTTTTGTAGTTAAAAAAAAAATTTTCAGTGTGACTTAATAAAGATTACTGAGTAAAGAAATACCCAGGCTTGTTAGAGGAGTCAGGAGAGGATTGTTACTGAGGTGTTTCATGGGATTTGACTTAGTAATTGTATATGAGCATATTTTTGTAAAGTCAATACTGGTCAGATTCTCAATACTATGTCTGGACCATTTGAGGATTCAGAACCAAAAATCAGAATGAAGGATTTGCTGAAGGTCTAGAGAACTGTGAAAATACCTAAAACTGGATCTCTAATAAAAGTCCTAGGGATTATGTTTAGCTAACTTGTTGAAGAGAATTCTAGGGAGGATAACCAGATCTATAATAAGCATTGAGAAGATTGCCTCTCCTTCCCTCATAAAGACATATTCTGAGATAAAATCGCTTTTCTAAAATTTCTAAGACCTTAAGGCTTGTGATTGAAATAGGGAAGCACCTCCCTTTTATGCCTTGAATTCTATCCTAACTAGGGGTTGGGATTGCTGTGCCTAGTTTGGAAAGAATTCTTAAGGCCTCTGCTAATTATTTGGTTTAATAAATGACAGTTAAAGAAAAAAGTGTATTGCAGTCAGCCCTGATGATAAAATATTGAAGGAACAATGGCTTTTTACAAAATTTATTTCAAAGTTTTAAGAAATGAGAAAAACTTGTAATCGATAAGATTTTGATCATTTCATTAACCACAGTAGTAAAGGTAGTAAATCATTTTTCTCTCTCTATTGCTTCTTTGGACTTAAAGAGGCTGCTGTCAAGCAAACTCAGGACTTCAAGCAACTGAGAAATGAAAAGAAAATACTTGAAAAGGAATTTAAGAAGACACAGGTACTAGATGAAAGCAGCACACACACACCTTAACTATGTGGCCCCAGGGCTCCTGACCTGTCTCTGTGTTGTAACTCAGGAAGGAGTCAGGCATGAGGCCACCTGGCAGAAACAGGTGCCTGTTAAGTTGCACCTGTTTTACATTTGGTCTAGAATGGCTGCACTTCTTATCCAGCATAAACACTATTAGTGTTTTGTTTTCACAGGAAAGGCTTGACGAATTTTCTAAACAGAAAAATGAAAAGGGTGAGTAGTCAGTGAATGCTTACATAAATTTCTTTTTGATACGTAGTATTCTATTGACTATTTTTTTCCCATGCTTTTAGAGCTGAGACATATTGGAACACAAATTTCAAGTGATTCATATGGAAGCATAGATAAAAGTGAGTATATTGCAACTTTTGTTTTAATGTTGCGTATTACTCTTAGTGATTTGGGAGGCAGTGTTTCACTCTTACATACAATCGTGAAAGTTCCAGGGCTTAATAGATGTTTCGTTTTAGTAGAAGTCATATATTTTGTGTCTTTCTTAGTTCCAAATATAATCAGCTTATTGTCTTATAAAGTAATACAGTGAATAAAAGAGTAAAAGAACAATATTGTTTGGGATAGGAAAACTAGTTGGAAATAAAATATCTGCTCTTTTCCGTTAATGAATATAGATTTTCTCTCTGGATTATAATTTATCAAATTAATTTATTAAATTTCCTAGGTACCAAGTATATTAAAAAATGTTGAAGTCAGTCAGGAAAACTGTAAAGTTAAAGCCCTGTAGTATATTTTCAGAAGACAGAAAAATTTAGGGAAGGCCCACAGTTGAAAACAAAAGTGGTGGCCATGGAATAAGGGAATGTAATACAGATGTGGGCATACTGCCTTACTGGGCGCCACATCCCATAGGTGAGAAGCAGAACTCTAGCAGGTGAGAAATGAGAATTTTCACATTAATCCTTCCATTTGTTGTGACTCTTTGTTATTTACTTCCCTTTTTTTGTGTTTTCATTCTTCCTTTTAAAAATGGAAATGTGAATTTGATTTTCTGCTCTCACAAGTTTTTTATGGGGATGCATTTAAAATGTCTAGTAAATAATTGTATTTCATCTTACTAATGCGTTTTTTTTTCTCCAAGTGGAAATGATTAAAAACATTTACATTGTATGCAAGTATATGGTGTCTCTTTGAGAACTCACCTTTACCTTTTTTACTTTAATTTTTTTTTTTTTAATTCAGAGCACAAGTTCATGTTTTCCTTGGTGTAAAGATTTAACAGTTCCCCCTTTCACTGCTGGGGCATTGATTGTTCACTTCCCACTGTCACTAACATAGGATTCTGTATGCTTTTGGTTATATTCTTCCTTCTCTTGTGTATGGAAAGTGAGACTTTAAGTAATTGTATTCCTGAGAGAAATAGAAGACTTGAGATTTTGCTTTCCCATTCATTAGTCAGCTGTTGAATGGAATTACCTTCATTTTTGGATTGACAGATTCGTTTCACTATTCAGCTATTTCCAAGTCTTACTATTCAAAGCAGAACACTTCCGTCCTCTTTCTGTAGTTGCTCTGTATACCTACATTCTGTTGTATTTTTTTTCAAATAACGTATTACTCTCTCAAGTAAAATTGTCTTATGTTTTGTTTCTATCTGCCCTCTTAATTACGGCAGGCGTATTGTCTGTTGTACATTTTACTTTTTCCAAATACATAAATAAACTTTTTAGGAATCTGCTAATTATTTAGCTATGGACCTTGATGAGTTTATCCTTAATTCTTAAGTGTATTGTTAACACTCATACTTATGGAAAAGATTTGCAAAGCAGGCACCAGATTATTAGCTTGACTTCAGTTTACAAAAAAAAAGGCTGTCTGAGTGCCACTTTTTGCTTTTTCTTTCAAATTCCAACAAAAGTGACCACAAACAAACAAATAAACAAAAAAACCAGCAACAACTCCTGGCTAGTTACAAAGATTACCGTCAATAGAAGAAATGAGAAAGATGCACAGGAGATAGTATCAATTGCTGATGAAACCCACAATCGCAGAGAAAACAGCAGCTCTCACAAAGTAAGTTTTCATTGCAGAAGTAGCGAGTTTCCCCATATCAGAGGTGGCAGGGAGTGGGAGAAGGAGCAGGACATTAGCATTTTGCCAGGTAGTTGATTAAAGGTTGAAAGGAATGCCAACCTTCTGGTTTCAAAAACTGT
Source organism: Leontopithecus rosalia (assembly GCA_028533165.1). Lineage (NCBI taxonomy): Eukaryota > Metazoa > Chordata > Mammalia > Primates > Cebidae > Leontopithecus > Leontopithecus rosalia. The sequence continues at coordinate 4,782,165 of CM052649.1, forward strand.
TTCTGGCCTTTGCTCATAAACTGTGGCCCAGTTTAGTTTTGAAAAGTTTTATCTATGACATGCGAGCACCTTATACTGGGTGTTGATATCAGAAAATTGGGTAATTATGGCCATTCTAAGGGCTATTTATATACTCCGTCTAAAACCTCACAACTACATCCACTTTCCACTGCTTCCCTCACGAGGCAGGACCCCACAGATTTATGAAATGAGAATCTACATTTATTGCTAAAGGAATAGCACTAAAACGTAAGCTGAAGAAATATACTTTGTCTACCAAAGATGTTCTGCCTAAACCCTCATTTAAAACTTAGAGAAAAAGAAGTGACAAGAAAAAAAAAAAGAAAAACAATAGTTGCAAGAAGACTGAGAGAAGATCTTTAATCATGAATGAGAAGGAAATGCTGAAAACTGATTTCATTGCCTTTAGAGAAAGTCTGTGAACATGTCCATAGGCTGCTGCTATGAAATTGAACCTGCTGGAGATCTTGAAAACCAAAAATCCAATTGCATAAATAAAATAAACCCAGTAGAAAAGCGGAAATACTGGATGGACAAATAAGAGATCAATTAAGTTGATTCTAGAAATTGAATCCTAGGTGGCTGAGAACCAGGTACAAATGGACAAACAAAGGTATTAGAGAAAATAACAACATTTGAAGGATAGAACCAGATGTCTCAATATTGCATCTCTTAGGACTTCTCAGAGAGCAGAACAGAATCATAAGCAGAGAAGGTGTTCGAGACATGACAGAAGGAACTTTCCTGAACAGAAAACAAATGTAGTATTTATGCTCATAGCGGCCACCAGGTGTTGAGCATGATTTTTGTATACAGTCTCCATCTCTGACACTTTCATAGGAAATATATCTAAAATCAAATGAAACAGAAAGACTGAATATTATAGGGATGGATAAAAATATTCCAAGCTATACCGACATTAAAGCAGTCATGTAAGTCAAAAAATAATAAGTGCTTAGAAATGAGTTTACATGATTAAAACGCTGATTAAAAGTGTAGTTCACTAAGAAGATACTGCTGGTATCTAAGTGTGAAAGGCTGTCAAGCAATACTCTTGGAAATCTAGGGGGTCTGGCCACATCTATTTTCATCATAAGAGACTTCAATATGTTTTTCAGAAAGAGTAAAAGCAGGCAAAGGATGGAATTGGAATCACAGTTCCAAGATGGATAATTTATATACCCCTCTTTGTAAACCACACATCTGAATTTTGTTAAAATACTTTTCAAACATGTATAAAAGTTAACAAGTAGACAGTTAAAAAAACTTCATTTTAATATGAGCTATTAATAAAAATCCCCCTCCCCCTGCAAAAACAAAACTTGTGAAACGTACCTGGTAACTAAACCCATATAAACACAAAAAATCAAAAAATCCTCTCTCGGGTAACAGAGAAAATAAGAAACTGTTTGGAAGTAAACAGCAGGGCAGTATTTACTAAAATCTTGAGACGTAGGCAATTCCTTGACTATTCAGAGGAATATGTTATGGCCTTAAGTGATACATTGTCACTTTAGAAAATAAGAAATACAGAAAATGAAGGGTTTAACTGAAGGAAAAAATTGAAGAAGATGCAAATTTAATGAAATAGGAAACACAGCAATTGATTTAGGACAGTTAAATCTGATAGCTGGTTGTTTGCAATGCTGCTGAAACCAACAACTTGGTAAACTCTTTGGTTAATCAAACAAAGAAAAAAAAAGGAAAATACCCAATAGCACCAGGATTGACACAATTGTAAAACTGCAGTAGAGAAATTTTTTGATTTACAAGTTCATATTCAGATGTGAAAACGTGGTTGGAATGGTCCATTTTCTAGGAAAACATGCTCAAATTGACTCACACAGTTGCTGCAAACCTGAATAGAAAATAACCAGGAAGAAATTTTTAAGAATAGTTAAAGATCTAACACTGTAATAAATCCAGATAGTTTATAGGTGGTGAGCTTTGTAAATCCTGCAGTGAAAAATGAGTGTCTCCATTATTGATTATTTTGTTTCAGAACTTACTAAGAAATGTTTCTGTTTTATTCTCTTAGGCCAGCAAAATGCTGCACCAAAGCCAAATAGCATGTGCACAAATTCTCCAGACTCAGGACTCTTGTGTTATTAATACAGCTGCAAAAATACGAAACAAAATTTTAAGAAATTAAATCCATGAATAACTTAAAATACAAACAAATTATGCTTGAAGATTTATCTCAGGAATACTAAAACTGGGTCAGTGAATGTTGTGATCATCTCAGTTCAGCACCTATTTCCAATTTTAAAACATTGATGAAGCAATAGAAAAACAATTGTAAATTGAGGAAGGTGAAACATTTAAATTATAGTTATTACTGTCAAAGACAAGGCAAGCATAATTTCTTTTGTAACTTCCTTTTTTTTTTTTTTTTTTTTTGGTACTGGAGGCCTGAATCAGTGCAACGGAATAAACAAGAGTAGGAGCTGTAAATACTAATAAGGAAAAGTTGAAATTGTCATTATTTCAGATGATATTACTAATGTAGAGAACCCAGAAGACTCAGCTAGAGATGGAATTAGGCGTAAGAAGAGCTTGGCAAATTGCTGGCGTATACAACAAACATATACATTGTACCGTTATTAACCTGTTAGAAAATAAATAGAATAAGAACAACTCATTCTTAAGTGGCACCTGAACCAGCAGATGTCTAAGAAAAGACCTGAAAGCAGTATACAGTGTTTCTGAGGCAAACTAAAACATTCCTTAAAAGCATCAAGGAAAACCTGAGTACATAAACGTTATTTTCCTGGATGAGAAGATTCAAAGTATAAAGGTGTCAAATTTCCCCAAATGTATTTGTAAATGTACAGTATCACTCAAAATCCCATAGAGGTTTTCTGCGGAAGAGGACAAGCATATTGTTTATAGGGAAGAATAGATGTTTGGAACAATACAATTTTTAAAAAGGAAAAAACTGAGCAAGGATTATGTCTGACAGATATTCGGTAGCCTATCCTAATTAAAGAAGCGTGGTATTGGTACAGAAACTGACAAAGCAATGAAGTAGAAAAGAGATTTTATAAATAAACAGATAAGTCCTTATTCATACTTGCCTTGGAGTTTGATAAAGGAAGAGTTTTAAAGGATTAGGGAAAGGTATGCAATTCACTTTAAGGAGGTGTTATCTTCACAATTAAGTATGAAGTTAAGGCTGAAGATTTTTTTTTTCTGCTTTGTTAGGCATAGAGAGCTCTCACTTATTTTTTGGTGTCAGATTAGCAATAATGAGTGCTCAGTTAGAAAAGACATAGCTCTGGATGTTAGCCTCCGTAAGAATGGAAAAGTAACTTTTTTTCTTTTTTTTTAAGGTTCCTTGTTTGCTGCTTTGGGTATACGTAATAAGCAGGGATCCTGGTCAGGTCATTTAAGCAAAGGGGATTACAGTGTTTGGAAGCAGGCTTTTGGGTAGGTTATATCACAACGTAGATAAGCTACACGATCACAGAATTTTTGAACTGAAAAGCGGACATGGCTCACACACAGTGGCAATCAGAAGGTTGCTTGGCTCAGGAGACTTGGCCATGCCCAGCCTTTCACACTCGTCTGTGAACTGGCCTCCACAGCAGGCCTGTACCCTTTCAGTGGACTTCATCTTTTGGAGCGATGCAGTCTGCCATCTTAAGTAAAGCTAATCTCTTACAAAATCTGGGATTCCCTGAGGCATTTGGGTTTCTAAAGGTTGGTCTTCTAAGCTTCTCTTGAACTGGATTAAAGGTTTCACTAATTTTAGTAAATGCTTAAAGTTAATTAAAAAACTTAAGTTCAAGGAAACTCTAATAGAACTTTTGAGGTGGCCTGAAAGTTACATAATAGTTAAGCTACTTTTAGTTGAATTTTAATTAGTATGGGTTGTCTTTTTATGCACATTTCACCACAAGCTATTCATAGTTACATTTTCTTTTTTTTGTTGTTGTTGTTGTTGTTAATCAATGAGAGCTTGTTATGTTGCTCAGGTTGGCCTTGAACTCATGGCCTCGCCTCCTCAAGCGCCAGGACAACTGGCCAGAGCCACCGCGGCCCCCTATATTTTCATAAATATTTTTTGCTTTAGAAGGTTTTGAAATTTATATTAATGTAAAAAAGCTTTAAAACCATAGTCTAATATTCTTAATGTTACAGTTATTTCATCAGGGCTGCCTTAGTTGCAGCATCCCTTGGCCTTTCAATTTGAATTAGTGGTTCTTAATTATTTTAGAAATTTATGTCTCTTTGAAAATGTATAAAAATTCCAGAGGTTTTACTTTCCTTATAAAAGTATGTGCTTCTCTGTCTTCTGGTGTGTGTGATGATCGGTTCCTATTCGTATGTTCCTACACACACATTTTGCTTCCCATCCAGTCTCCCCTCAAGTCCATTAATGGATTATCTGTAATCCTTGAACTCCCCAGGTTAATTACAGCATGGTCAAGTCTAATGACTTGTCTGATAACAGCTTATAACTGAGGGATGCTTCTATACTCTTTATGGAATACGTAGAGCCCAGATCCATTATTGGTTATTAACTGTTTCCTTCCCCATCTCCAGGCACTCTGGTGAAAATGTGTGGGCCGAAGATTCCCATGATCTTTTGAATCCCCTCCCTCTGACACAAAATTTTTTTTTTAAAAGCAAACAAACGTATCTTCAGCCTTCAATTTTTAGCTAAAGTATTGCAAACCTTTTTATCAATAAATGATCATACTGTGCACAGTGGTTGAGTTTGGGGAAGAAGTTTAAGTTACCTAATTTCCTAAGTCGCTAATAAACCCTGATTTCACAGAAGTATTTTTTGGCCTTGTGTAGGGTGAGCCAAATGACTTGACTTTAATGCTTTACTCTGTTTCACAGGAAAAGTAAAACTGCTTCTGAAGGAACTCTGGCTCTGTGTAAACACAACACACAGACTACCTGGTGAAGGCAGCAGATGTGTCCCAGGTGAGAGAGAAGCTTACAGAAACAGATTGCATATGTGAAAGTAGAGAGGTTTACCATAGGCATTGCAGCTGTGAAAGAATGAAATAAACTAGAATCAGTCCTTTAAATTATACAAAACTCATTTCCCTTCAGTGTGACTTCTAATCCCCGTAAATGTATTCAGCTTTCATCAGAGAACCTTGAGAAAAAGTAGAAGGTCGAGTAGCCCAGGCATGCCAGGCAGGTGGGGAGGGGAGACTTGAAGGATGCACGGTTTTTTCGGAATCATTTCATGAATTTGATCAATCCATCAGCACTTTAGCTTCATTTATTTTTAATGTAATTTATCAGTTTCTTTGGTTGAACATCTTCATTCGAAGATGAACATCATGGAGGCATTCTAGCACATTCACAGTGATAGTTGATTTAGCTACCCCAAGTGGAGGGGGAGAAGACAGCTGTCTTGTATAAGATTAAAGTGCTTCTTATTTAGCTTTTTGTCATTTTACTAATTTCTTAGGATTAGCTGCTGTAAATTCACAGGTCACTGAGGTTCTAAATCTATAGAGTCCTGCACCTTATTTTCCTCTCATGCTTCTGAAGGCAAATTTCCCTTGGAAAAACGTTAAGGGATAAGTTACTGATTCTTACTTAATGGTGGACCCAGAACTTGTTGAGTATACAGACGCATATTTGATGGAGTTCCTTTAAGTAGATGTTTCCCTCAGTTCACCTACCAGGTCCCCAGTGGTAGAAACCACATGGTGCCCACAACTCCTAAATTAGTCCCCTCAGTTTTTATCAATTCATCTGTTTAGTAGAAGCAACCTGGGGATGCTCTTTGGCATTGTCTGTCCATCAGCATTCTATTTTAAGCATTTGATTTTATATTTTCAAGCTGTTATTAAAAGAGCTATTCTTCATTTCATAAACTGATGTTTTTATTTAAAAACATGCTTTTGAGGGGTAAATATGTTAATTTTTCCAAAGTAGAAGGAAGAACATGGCATCTTTGGAATTTTACTATACCATAAGACATATTCTTTTGTTTTAATTTTTATCTTCATGTGAGGACGGTTATTCAACTATTACAAAAATAGTTCTGAGAATCCCCGTGGATCCCTTAGCCGGTTGCATGATTTTTAACATTTTCAGTTACCAGTGATCAACCCGGAACATTGGGTTCAACCCTGTTAACTACACTGAATTTCACAGTTTTCCCTGGTATCCTTTCCCTCCAGGATGCAGGCCCAGAACTCATGCTGCTTTTAGTAGTCACCTTGCTTTCTCCTCCTCCAGTCCAAAAGTTCATTTTTTAATCTCTCATGTCTTTTAGACTTTGAGAGAGTATTATTTTGTAGAATAATTTTGTAAAAAGTCCATTGTTTTGGCTTGTCTGATGTTTTCTCATGTTAGATTGAGGTTGTATATTTATGTCAAGAACGCCACAGGGGTGATGTTTCTCTTTGCTCAGGGAATTGTTCTGGGGATAGGTGATGTGGACATGTATTATCACTGGCTCTAACCTTGATCACTTGGTTAAGGTGGTATCTGCAGGTTTCTCTATTGTAAACTTACTCTTTTTTCCTAATGGATCAACTTGAGAAAGAGTCTTTAACATTATGCAAATATTCTATTTTTTTTTCACATTGTCACCTGCTGAGTTTAGCATCCAGCAGTGGATCTTGCCTGCTTGCTGTAATTATTGCTTTTGTGTTTGCCAAAGAGTAATTTTTTTATTTGTCTCATTCCATCTGCATTTTTTAATTGGAATTCTTATGTAAGGAAGTGCTGTTCCTTCTCCACCATTTATTAAGTTCCTTGTTTACATCAGTATAGTCTCATAGGTATTTATTTCATAAATCATAAATCGGTGCTATCCTTTTAGCTTTGGTGGGAGCTTCTTCAGATTGGCTCCTGTGCCCTTCATAAATACTCCATCCTTTTTTGAGTTGTTTACTTCTGGTACCACAAGATGTTTCAGTCTCAACTTGGATTTTCCCGCCCCAGCCCTATAATCAACTGCTTATCAAAGGAGCCTTGGATCCACTGTAGAACTTATTTTTACAGCTTGCAAATATAATAAAAGGTTATGGAATCAAATGTTTTTGTTAATAGTTAGTACCACTGAAGTTCACTAAAATCAAGACCCTAAAAGGATTAGCTTTTTGTAGAAACTTTTCTGTTGCATTATCATACTGAGTATTCATAGACCGCATCAGATCTCTCAGAGAGCATTGTACAGATATGGTTGTATCTGTGCAATGGGTAGGCTTGATACTAGTTGATTTCATATCACTCTATAGACAGAAAATAGTGTTCTGTATCAACCTATAGACACAAAGTTGATTTCTGACGAATTGTGCTGGTTGTATGGAAAGATTCATTCAGAGACCAAGTGAGCCAGCAGGGTTCGTTTCCATGGCCGTGGATGCCTTTCCAGCTGTGTCATCCATCCACTCACTGGGCCATCTCACCTGTCAGTCTCACTCTTCTTACTGCAAGGCTAGCATACTTGTATGAAATCTATTGATCTTCTAGGATAATGTTTAGCAAGTGATTGGTTGCCTTTTAAAAAACATTTTTGCTTACTTGGACTTAATATTTCAAGCATTTTGAACTGTTATAATAAGGTTTTTTTTTTTTAAGTTTTCTTGATATTGTAAATACCTGATACTTACTTTTGTTCCCCAACCCAGAAAAACCTGCCAAAGCAATCACCAGCTCCAGAGTGCCTGGGGAAGATGGCACGCTACCTCTAGCACAAGGCAGCCCTCTCAGGACCTCAAATGTGCAGACATGCCTCACGAAACTGTCCATGGAGATAGAGGAGGACTTTTCATGTCAAAATGTGGAAAAAGAGAGCTCTAGTGGAACAAATTGTAGTTCTGATCATGTTATCAGTGAGAATGGAAATCTTGAGGTTTTAGTACAAAGTCATCATGACGGTGGCAGCACTGACTTTGTTGACCATGATCTTTTTTTTGATGAAGATCTTCAAGCTGCAATTGACTTCTTCAAACTTCCCCCTCCTCTTCTGTCTCCAGTGCCCTCGCCCCCTCTGATGTCATCACCACACCTGGATTCCATACCTTCATTTGCACCTGTGAGTTTTTCTCTCTGAATTTGAATTACTAAGTGGGTACATTGTCTATTCTAATATGTCATTTATGCTCAGAGGATATTAGTGATACTCATGCAAAGATTATTCATTTTAGCCAATTTTGTTAGGGGTAACATGAGGATTTTAAAAAGCATGCCACCACCCTTTGGATCAACATGTATAGTTTGAATTTTTTCACTTGTGTTATGGCTGCATTTTAGTTAGTCTTTATTCACAACCAAATTACAAGTTTCCTGTAGGAAAACTGTGTCTTAATTGTTTTAATCTTTTGTATGGAATGACTGAATTAAACACATATTTGCACATATTTGTATGCATGGAGTTATATAGTGACAGGAAAGTCTGTGTGTATAGTATACATGCCCCTTAACCTAACTTAGCCGAGTTCTCTACCTTTATTTGATGAATTCATCTTTTTGTGTGTTGGCTAAATGGTTTATAGTAGTTTCTTAAGAAGTTAGTTTTTATGAAGCAGATGTATATACTTTTTGTCTTAAGGAGCAGATACATGTTTTGCTCTCAGAATCAATTTCTTTACAAAACACCATGTGTGCCTCTTATGTTCCAGGCACCAGGCTAGACACTGGGAGTGCAGAGGTGACAAAAGGTGCCATTGCTTCTCAGGGGTGTTCATTGTGTGGAGTTTGGAGCAGTCAGGGAGCAAACAGTTGCATTGCTGGGCAGAGCCCTTCAGTGGTAGAAAACACCCTGCTCGAGAGGATAAAGAAAAGCAGCTCCGTCCTGAATGGAGGCCAGGCTGGGGTGGGAGGCAGGCAGGCAGGCAGGCAGGCAGGCAGGCAGGATTCTTCTGAAAATTCAGTCCCCACACTGAGTTTTAAGGAGTGAGTGGGGGTGCTTCAGGTGGAGAAGCTGTTCACATGGCAGTGTAGAAGCAAGGGTGAACCCTGTGTGGGGCAGATTCATGCAGATGAGACTGTGAAAGGCCATGTACATGCTCCCAAGGAGTTCCCACTTTATCCTGAAGGGGGAAATCTTTGATGAATCCAAAGACATGGACTGAAAGATAGGTTTTTATTTGAAAGTTTCATTTCAGTATGAGTGAGTAGGGAGTGGGAAGCTAGTCAGAAAATAGACAAGGCCATGGACAGGGTAGCGGCTTAGTAAGCAGCTCACTTAATTCTTGATACCTGAACCTAAGTTGTGGCATTGGGGTTAACGAGGTAGGGACTGGTTTCAAAAGTGCTATGAGGTCAAATGATCATTATTCGGTTATATTTTGAATATGATAGTTAGGGGAGATGGAAGAGTCATATTGAAACATAGTAAATATAAGAGGAGACCCTGTTTGGGAGAATAATGTATAGAGTGTTAGATATGAGCTATGCATATACACAGGCGAGGTGCTGGAGGGAGACTGTGGTGGGCACAGGCGTTCTGGACCTGCCAGCATTTGAGTGCAGCAGAAGTCATGCAGCTCTGATGTTATCCAGTAAGAGTGTATAGGAGGAGAAAAAGATAGGGTTCCAGTCAAGACCCTGGGGAACTGTCCCTACGGCGAGTAGAAAAAGTGAGGAGGCCAGGCGCTGTGGCTCACGCCTGTAATCCCATCACTTTGGGAGGCCAAGGTGGGCGGATCACAAGGTCAGGAGTTTGAGACCAGCCTGACCAACATGGTAAAACTCCATCTCTCCTAAAAATCCAAAACTTAGGTGGACAAGGTGGCATGTGCCTGTAATCCCAGCTACTCAGGAGGCTGAGGTAGAAGAATTGTTTAAATCCGGGAGATGGAAGTTGCAGTGAGCCTAGATACCACCGCTGTGCTCCAGCCTGGGCAACACAGCGAGACTCCATCTCAAAAAAAAAAAAAAGAAAAAGAGTGAGTAAAGGAGATTGAAACCAAGGGCAGAATAGCAGAGGAAAGCCAGGAGATGATGGTACTCTGGAGTTCAAAAGAGGAAAGAATTCTTTCAGTAGGAGCAAGTTAATGTTAGCAGCTGTTAATCTTCACCAGTCCACTGTTCTCTAACAGAATAGAGACAAGATGTTGATGGTTTCAGCACATGCCAAGTGGGCCACATGCCAAGTGGACCACATGCTCTAGGTAGTTAACTCAGGAGGGGACAAGTTGGAGGTCAGAAAAAATTTCTGGAGCAGAAGTGGCTGGAGAATGGACTGGGAGAAAGAGAGCGTTATAAGGGTAGCACAGGTGTGCGTTGATGACATCAGTCAGGCTGAAGCACTCTGTGAGGATATGTTGGGGAGGAGATAGGTGGCAGGAGAGACCCACAAGACAACGACCCTCCTCCCCTGCACAAGGCTGTACCAGGCACAAGTCAGACACCAGAGGGAGAGGAAATAGAGAGCTCTGAAGCCAGAAGCTAGCAACCTGTGTCAGAACCTTTGTTATGAGATGATGGGGAGGTAACAGTTGCAAGTAGGAATATTTGAAAGTTAAGAGAACAAACCTAACCCTGTGTAGAGTGGGGTGTGGCACTTGGAAGCATGTCTGTTACTGGGGGAGGTGTCTCTGTGGGGTGCTGGGCACCCGTAGGGAGAGAGTAGAACAGTGTTGGAGCAGTGCTGGAGAACTCCCTACCCACCACAGAGATTCTAGGCCCTAGCATGCCCTTGCTCAAATGTGATCTTAAAGGTTCTTCAGGAAGCATCATGTACTTTAAAAAAATAACGCATATAAATGATAGTCATGTAATCTGTTGAATTAGTTTTTGACAAGTATAATTCGTATTTTTAAAGGAAACCTACTTTGGAGAGTATACAGATTCCAGTGATAATGACTCGGTCCAGCTTAGAAATTCTGCGGAGTCTGTTTCCGAAGATGATACAGCTGAATCACAGAATTATTTTGGCTCATTGAGAAAAAATAAAGACAGTGGTACATGGGAGGAAAAGCCCAAATCACACGAAGTTGTCCAAGCTCTAAATACATGGGAAGTAAATAAAGTGACAACTGCTGGACTCGAAACTTTCACAGCAACACTGAGTGAATCTTCTGCCACACACTCCTTAGCTGGTGAAAAACACTGGACCACAGCATCTCAATCCATGAGTGATAGAAAAAGAGACATTTTACATGAGACAAAAAGACAAGTGGAGGTTAGGGAGATGGATAAGTCAGTGCAAACCGAGAGAACCATTCATAAACACACTCAAGGTTTGTGCATTGAGAGATTGTCTGCCAGTGCAGCACAAGAGAAGGAAGCTGCCACTCGGAAGTCAGAGTTGTATTCTTCTCCTCTTGGCAAGAGGCCATTAAATGAACTCATGGAATCTGAAGGAAAAACCCTATTGTCTAAAATGATAGGATCGCCCAAATCAGAGTTTACTAAGTGGACACGAATTAATGAAATCACTTCTGAACCAGACTGTATCACAGTTTCTGGCCATTTTCAGAGACTGTCTAGAGAATTGGAAAAGGAAAAGGAAGATACACAAGGGTTCACTTTAGGAGAATCGCCTGAATCAGAAGATGACGATTCAGGTGATGCAATGGATGTAGCAGGGCTTGGTGTTGAAACCAGTTTTTCTTCCTCTTCTACCTTGGTAGCATTGTCTGTTGGCAGTAATCCCCAGTCTTCTTCCAGGTTAGACTGTGGTAATGATACAGATATTACTACTAAAGTATTCTCTACTGAATCGCATCATTCAGAACATAAATTACAAACTAAAACTTTAAACACGTTACATCTGCAGTCTGAGCCACCAGAGTGTTCTATAGGAGGAAACAATTTGGGGAATAGCATGCATGCCTTGAGCTCTGAATTGGGAGCATCTAGTTTTAATGATCAGAAGAGTAATGGTATAGAATATACAAAAGTCGTAAAAGGCTTGACCAAAATACATTCACTTCCTCGGTCAGTATTTATGAAAGCTACAAAAGATGGGCAATGTGAAAGTCAGGATCCAAGAATAGAGGTCACACGAAATAAGTCAGATTTCACATCATTAATAGGTTCTCAGGCTGCCTTGATAAAGAGTGGTTTGGGTTTTGTTAAAAGTACTTCATGGCACCATAGTGATTTATTAAGGAAAGGTGGCGAAGAAAGTATGAGAGCTAATTCGGAACATGAACAAAAGACTAGCCATCAGTTACAAAAGGCAGTGCCATCCCTGCAAAATAGAGGACCAACACCCAAGCCTAACCTTAGAGAAAATAGCAGTCCTGTAGAACTGAAGACCACTGCATCAGTGTTGCCTAATCAAGTGTCAGTTATCACAAAACAGACAAGACCTGAAAAGGTTCAGAGTGCTAAATTGGAACACTTGAGGCCACATAGGAATGAGCCTACCTTAGTAACAGAAAATAATGGCAGCAAAACTGATCATATGTCAACTCTAGCAAAATGTGATGGGGAAAGAGGTGATACAACTCAAAACATCAGGGAGGTGGCTGCTGTGAAAAGTGTTTCACCAGAAGTTTCTGCCTCTCGGAGAAAACTAGATTTCAGTTCTCCAGGTGGTTCTTCACCAGTAGAAAATTCGGATTGTTCCACAAGTAGCAGATTATCTTTCTCTTCTGATGACATCCTCGTCCAAAACCAAGACATTGTGAGAGAAGCTGCAGTGCAAGAAGATGGGCAGAAGCAGGGGCAGCGTCCTCAGGCCACAGATCTGGACTCGAGTGGGACAGATAGCAGCGAGGTGCTTCCAGCCACAGAAGTGACCATGTCAGGAGGCTTTTCTGTTGATGAAACGGCCTGTGGAGACACAGGGAGATCTGGTGGTGATGCTCTGGCTGTTGCAAATGGTACTGCTAGCACACCACAAAATGCTAATGGAGCTTGGAAGTTGAAATCTACAACTCCTGTTGGTGCTTTGCCTGAATGTTTTAGCACCACAGACACCACTTTATCTCCAGCATTTTGCAGAAAAGCTGGAGAGACACAGGATACCTCCCAAAGTAGCCCTTCTGCTACCTTACCTTGTTTCACAGGCATTCGAGAGCAGGGAGATGACACTGAGGCAGAGGATAGTGAGGCATTTAGCTGCAGTGAGGGGAGTGAACAGCAAGATGCTCCTGACGACTCACAGAAAAATTTAGCAGATGCAGATGCCGGTGTAGCCGAGGTGAGGCCTTCTTTAGAGGTAGGTTGTTTGACGTCAGCTCTGCAAGATTTTAACATAAGTACTTTTTCTGAGCTAGACAGACTTTCCACATCAGAGGTTGTGATGTTTCTTGAGAGCTGTCAGTTAGGGGATTATAGTTCAGGGGACTCTGTTTCTGAATGTTCTAGTAAAGGAACCCTAAGTAAAGAAATGAACAAAGAATTAAAGCCAAGTGAAATATCAGGAGAAAAATATAGAAAGCAACCCTGTGAAGAAGAAATACTTGGAACCTGTGAAGAGTGGATTGAATCAGAGGAAGATGATTATTCATTAAAAAATACAAGTCAGCTCACTCAGTGTTCTTTGGAAACTCTGTCTGAGGTTCTCACCAAGATTAGGCAAGAACTTCAAACAAATTCTGAAGATGGCAGTGGTAAAGATACTGGCAGTTTATTGCTCTTAAATGTAAATAACAACATGACCACTGAGAATTTAAAAGAGAAAGGTCCGTCTCGGGAAGTGACTGGCCCCTCATCACATGGTTCAGAACCACCCCCGCAGATAGCTGCCGTGGACACTGAGGGCAGCTCTTCCATCAGCGGTGGGCCTCACAATGAAAGCATTCAGAGCGGACCAGAGGCTAACTCAGCTGCAGGTGGGCAAACCAATGGTGAGGAAGAAGTCCTGGCAGAACCTGTGGAGCCATCAGCCATGTGCTCTGACTCCGTAACAGAGCCATTGATGGAGCAAAGTTCTAATTGTGAGGCTGAAGCAACATTTCAGTGTCAGATAGCCACGGTGACCTCAGAAGTTATAAATGTACTTATAAATAAGGATCAGAATCTGGTCATTGAAAAGGGGGACAACTGGACAATCATCAGTGGTGTAGCTGTTGTGCCACATGTGGACCAGGTCACACTGTGTGACACTCCTGGAGACGTCCCTGTTTCTCAGGATCAAGGAGAGCTGCAAGCTGGTTGTGTCCCAGTGACTTCTGCTGAGAAGTCCCCAGAGGCCAGTCACACTGGCCCTGCGTTTCAAGAGGCTCCATGTGACAATAATATTTCATGTCCTCAAGAGGATGTTTCAAGCAGTGGTCAGAGCACCAACTTCGATAAAAGTCGTTTGCGAAATAGACCCGTTAAACCTAGTATATGGATCAGTTCTCAAATATATGATCAAAACTTTGAGACTCAGATTGTTGCATCTGATCACACATATTATAACTCAAAACTAGAGCCATGTGGCAAAAATAAGAATCGATCAAAGATTTCAAACAAAGATCCATCAAACAAACCAGTAAAAACTTCAGCATCAAGCAGAGTTGAAACTCATCAGAGTGAAGTTGCTCAGTCATTTTCAGGGGAAAAAAGTTGTACAAAAACTCAAAGAAGCCAAACTCAGACCATTTTAGCAAATGCTGATACATCCACTCCTACAGATTGCTCTCCTGACACGCTGAGTAAAATACGGCAAGAGGTGGGGCCTCCTTTGCCGCCTCTTCTTGCTCCTCTGATAGCTACACCTCCAAGGACTTCACAGCCACTCTCTCCTCTGATATCGAGTTCTAGTCCTTCCTCACCAACTTCTCCTGTTGGCCAGATTTCTCCCTTATGTGAAACCCCAGTGCCTCCTGTCATGTCTCCATGGCCGGAGGAACCCAGACGTGCCTCTCCTCCAGATCCTTCTCCATCTCCGTCCACTGTGTCAGCCAGTGAGAGGGTAGTGTCGTCTCCTCTGCAGTTCTGTGCAGCCACACCAAAGCACGCACTTCCTGTGCCTGGCAGACTACCGCCCTGTGCACCTGGCCATGCTGCTGTGGGAGGGCCCCAGGAGAATTCTGTGAAAATCCTTGACACCATGTACCCAGAGTTATCTGCCAGGGCCCGGACCCTTAACATCCTCAGAGGGAATATTCAACTCACGCGAGGTCCACCTGCTGACTGTAAGAATTTACCAGGACCCGCCAGTGCTATGATAGGATTCAAAACGATCACTTCAGCAGCAACTGCTTTTGTCAAAACTGGGAGCAGCTCTGGTGGTGACTGTAACCAAGACAAGTCAAGAGATTTGGGGACTCATCAGGATTCAAGTGGGAAAAGAACACTGTCAGCGTCTACACTGAGAAGTGCTAAAAGACTGCGCCTGGACAGTGGGTCCCCAGAACCAGAAGCCAGGGGAGTCACTGCAGAAGGAATCCGCAAGAACCTCCCAAGGAACCTTCCTCCAACTGAAGTTGCAACAACAAATGAGGAAAGAAGTTCTACTCCAGCCATCAGTGCAGTTTCACAGTTGCCTTTAAGTCCAAAAGAAACTGTGGAGTCCCATGATAAAGCCATAGCTAATGCGCTGAAGAAAATTGCAGAGTTTTCTTTTGATCTGTTACCTGTCATTCGTAGTCATGTTTATGTGGGAAATATCTCCAAAAAGCCCGTGATGAGAGATCAAGAGAAAGAAGTTGTTTATGAATTTAGTACAACAAAAAAGGTATGTGGCTGCCCTTTTCTAAGTGCGTTATGGATTACATGTCCTCAAAGACAGATGCTATCTACTGCCAGCAAAATGTGTAGATGACCAAACAGAAGTTTTATTTCGAGGATGAGAGTTTTCCCTGTAAACATTTCTAGCCAGCATCATACAAATGTTCTTTTCTAAGTGCATTAGTGATTACGTGTCTTCAAAGACAGTTTCTGTCTACTGCCAGCAAGATGTGTAGTTAAAATATGAAAAGACACTGGAGATTTGATCTTTTCTATTCATCAAGTTACTTAAATTTTTAAAAAAGTATTTATCAGGACTAAAATTGCATGTATCCAGTTTATCCTGGCATGTTTAGAGGGTTAAAATTATTTTCTTCAAAGCCTCAAATTATCACATACTTTTTCTTTTCCTTGAGTGTTTTGAGAGTCTTCTAGAAAGACTCTTCAGTAATGAATGTTACAGATTAAATGGGAAGAAATGCTTAGTGTCAAGACAGGGAAAAAGGGATGTTTTAAATTTACATATGTAGTTTATTAGGACTTTTATAGTGCTATATCATTGATGACTTCTAGTGCCAGAAGGATCACACTTAGTCCTTATCTGCATATACTTGAAGTCATTTTGGCATACATATTTTCTTAGATTGCTTACTTGCAGAAAGCATAAAGAGCTCTATAAGTCACATTGAAAGGAAATGAATGCGTGTATCATATTATCATTTAATGCTCCCCTTAGGATGAAAAATGTTACTTAATACTTCAAAATTTAAACCAGTATAAATTAGAGTTTAGAAAACCAGAATGAGAGTAGAATTATATACTGTATTTAATATATTCGCATACACAGATTATATAGAGCAAAATCTAAGAAATTACTATTTATTTGACTGGTGGTAGTGGCAGTTGGCAGCTAGGTTTTTTGAGACTTGCATTCTGGCATCTGCACCATTATCAACCATAGGAAACAGACTGGTATGGGGAGTTTTTTCAATGCCCCCACCTCGATTCTCATGACTTACCATGCTAGGCAAGTCCTTACCAGTTATTACTGTGCTCTACTTTCTGGTGTAGTGCAAGTTTTATTTTTTCAGTACATACTTAAGTTTTGTAACTTTTAGATAATCTTTGGTAGACTAAAGATAAATATGAGTGTACATTGCCTTTTTGTTTTATTTCTTTAATCCAGCATTTAGCAGAGTGCTTGCTTCACTCTATTCTCTCAGAACTAAAAATTCAGAAGGTATCTATGGACCACAATTACATTCATGCCCTCTGCAGAGTGTATGTGGGTATTTGTCGACAACTTGGAGACTTGGAAAGAGCTCGCTTGTTTTGCTACAGCCTACTGAAGGAAGGTATGCTTAGATTGTGACAATTTTGTATTGAAAATATGATTGCCTTTTTTACCTTATTATACTGGAGTCCATATTTTCAGCTCTGTGATTATTGTGTGTCTTTTAAAATAATGTTATGTTTTGTCCATTGAATAACTTTGGCTATATCCAGCTGCACCTGGTCTTCAGTAGGGCTTACTTATATCAGCACATGTATTTCTACTTGTAAATAAATGATTATCTCTCATTACTATTTGTTTTATGCGCTGTGCAGCTGCTTTAGAATTAGATATAATTGCCCTAAAATGGGGAATACTTTATGGTAAGTAACAAGCCAAACTGCTGTAACACTAGGTAGAAAGGGCAGCAACTTTAAGATGAATTTGTCGGCTGGTGAGAAGAAGTAGATCAGAGAAAGCTGAAAGGAGATGGTGACATAAGGGTTGTCCTGTGATTATCTTTTCTCTTTACTGTTTCTGCTGTCTATACTAGTGGATCAGATTGGGAATCATTTTTCTCTGTATCAAATCATCGGTATTTTCAAATCATATGGTATACAAATGAAACTTAATATCATATCAGCCTTATCTCAGTGGTAAATATTTATAATCTTTGACTACCATGTTTATGACTTGTAAAGCAGGATGATTACATATATCCATCCCTTTTAGTGTTTCGAATGAAGCTGCTGTGTGTTTCAGTTGCCCACTTCATTTCTTTGTTTACTCTTTCAGTCACTTATTTATTGAACAAATCATTTATTGAGTGAATGTTAGGATTTCTGTGGTGATCAGAATCAGATGGAGGTACAATTGTCCATGCGGCTGATAGGCCATAGTCACATCGCAGAAACACACATGAAATTTAGCAGTTGGTGGGTAGTGGGACAGAAAGGGGTGTGGGCTCAGTCAAGACCACATAGGATTTCTCGTTCTTCCTCAACCACGGCAAGCCCATTCTTAGCTCAGGCTTTTGTGCTGACAGCCTTCTTGCTGTTTCCTTCCACTCTTGTGTTTCACTCCACTAATTTCACATACCTTCCTAGTCATCCTAGATCCCTTATTTTTATTTGCCTTCATGGCATTTATCACTTCTTAAAAGAGATTTTGTTTGCAGTCTCTCTGCTCCTCTAGCTTGGATACACTGTAAGTAGAGAATTTATTTGTCTTGTTTCTACTCTGAGGTGTCACCAGATAAACATAGGATTAAAAAACTAACAGATCAAGTTTAGTGCAGCGAGTTTATGCTTTGAGCTCCCTATTCTTAAATGTGTCAATGATAGATAAAGCAGAACAGAGAAAACTAAAAAGCAGAAAAGTGAAAACTAAAAAGATGTGATTATACACTAAACAGGTTAGACATTGGAAAGCTCTTTGACAATTTCTTATGAAATTAAAACATTTATTTATCCTATGGTCCAGAAATTCCATTCATAGGCACTTATGCAACAGAAACACAGAGGTGGATCATTTCATAGACTGGCCCACAGATAGAACATCTTCATTCATAGGAGCCTGTAACTGGAAACAAATGTCCATCAGCCAGTGAATGGAAAACATTCTGATGTCTTACGCAATTAAATACTACTTGGCTCTACAAAGGAATAGACTACTAATGTATGCGACAACATGGATGAATCTCAAAACCGACATGCTGAGTAGGGAAGCCAGACAGAAGAGAGTACATGCTACAAAAATCCATTAACACATACTTGAGAAAAGGCAAACTAATGCATAGTGACAGTAGATGAGGGCTTCTCCGTAACTGCGGTGAGGTGATTCACTCAGAGCACGAGGGTGAGAGAACTTTTGGGATGATGGTGTTGACTGCTGTGGTTTCTTGGATTTATTCATTTGTCAAAATTCATTCAAATTTATACGTGAAAAGAGTATATTTTATTGTCCACAGACTACATGTCAGTTAAGTAAATTTTTAAAAAAGAGAGAAAGCCAGATGTAGGAGAAAATATTTACAACAAAAGAATTGTCATCCAGAATTTATTTAAAAATTTTCTTCAAATCAGAAACTTTATGTGCGCAGTGAGTAAATGTAGTGCATAATAACCTATGTAATGTAATGCAGATTTCTGTCATGTGTAAAAATGGCCTATAATGAATGACACCTACCATATGGGAGGATTCCGAGACTGAGGAAGTTGGAGAACGGAGTTTTGAAGTGACTGTGACCGGAGCCTCACCTGGGCCACCCACTGACAGTTTCCTCCATTGCAGGATGCCTTGCAAGGCACCAATGAAATTAATACAAGTTATTCTTAATCTGTAATTTATTCCCTTGATTATACATAAAAGGTTTATGGTATTATTTTATTTCTCATAGATTTTCCAGAGTCTGAAAAATTGACTTTGTTTATTGCAAACATGTGGCATGATATATTTCTCTCTCAGTCGGTGATTAATAAAGCAATGCAGTTAGTTGCCAGGCAGCGTGCTAAAGGAGAGGTTCTGAACTGCTTGAGAGCTTTTCTTAATTGGGAAAAGGTGAGCTTTATTTTTATTTCTTACAATACTGTACTTTAAGATATTACGTAAATGTTATTGTGTTGCGTATTTAGTTTGCATTAGTTTTTTTCTTCTTTTTAGATCTTTTAAAATTTAATCAGTTTACCCTTAGCTTATTCATTTTGTTCTTTATGCAGAAGACATTCAAGGAAGAATTATAGACCAAAGGACTGTGTTAATTAACAGTTTGTTTTATACGCTAATTTGTGACTGATGAAATCCACCCTTAGGCATATATGTTTAAAAGTCTCAGATAAGCGACAAAATTATTTGGTTCTATAGTAGATACTTAGGTGAAAAAAAATATATCTCGGTTCTTTCCTATTAGGATTAAAAAAAAAATGTGCTTTACTTTTCTTTCCAGTTGATGGAATTTGTTTTTGTGCTATCTACTTTGTTCCCATGTTATATTTTATGTGAGTTTTGGTTACTGACATGTTAAAGTAAGTGTCTAGATGAGTGTTCTTTCATCACTTTATTCCATTCATTAAGCTGATCTAAAGAGAATCTAACTACCAGTAGCAAACTTCAAGAAGAGGTACTGAAGCCAGTGATACTGATTTTTAAATTTTATTTTCTGTTTTTAATGAGCATGTATTTCCTCCTCCAAAAATTCCCCTTGGCTTGTGTGTGGAGCAGAATCTTATATGCTATTTTGCTTTTTTGACTACTTTTGATGTTAGTATGCATTAGGATTTTATTTTTTATAAGATGTAAAGGAAAGAGCTTTTGGTGATCAAAAGTTAGCTAAATATTAAAAAGCAAGTTTGCAATGATCTCTTCATTAGTCCATCTAGATACAACAGAATACAATCATCGTTAGGTACTGTCATCAATTCTAGTCAGTCATTTTGTGTCAGGAGAGACATCCCGACCCCTACCAGTGGACACCAGCAACCACATATATATCTGTTCTAGAGGGTTACCAGCCTCCAGAATGTTACCTGCTTCTGGAAGTTTATTTGCCTCCACCTGCTTTGAGGGTTACTGACCTCAGAGGTTTACCTCTTCCCAGAGGGTTACCTATCTCTGGAGGGTTTATCTGTTCCCAGAGAGTTACCTGTCTCCTGAGTATTACCTGCCTCCAGAGAATTAACTGTTTCCAGAGGGTTAGCTGCCCTCCAGAGGGTTAGCTGCCCTCCAGAGGGTTACCTGTTCACAGGGTTACTTGCCTCTGGAATATTACCTGCCTCTAGAGCGTTACCTGCCTCTGGGCAGTCACCTGTTCCCAGAGTTACCTGTGTCTGAAGAGTTACTTGCCTCTGGAGGGTTACCCACCTTCAGAATGTTACCTGCCCAGGCTGCTCATTCTCTCTCTTGGTCTTTCCGCTTGCACACTAGAGCCCATCTCCTTTTACTTGTTCAGAATTAAGCAGGATGTGGTTAAAAAGACATTCCTTATGGGGAACAAATCATTTTAGCAAATGTATTTGCTAAGTATCATATCAAATAAAAATATGAAGTCAAAGCTTTAAGAAAGGTCAGAAATACTTGGGGAATAAAACACTATTATAGTGTAAAATTTCCAAATGCTATCTTACAGAATTAAACATCTGGTAAACAAAAATGAGGATATAGTACAATTCAATAATATTAAAATGTAAATGTATGTGAAGAATATGTATTTTTCTTATATCTGTGACACATTACACAAATCAGTGATGATTTGGCCACATGAAAACATTAATTTATAAAAAGTAAAGATTTCACACTCAAAACTCTCTGGTAATAATTCAGTAAAATTTAACAGAAAAAATTTCAAAATATTTACTTCAAAATTGAGATACACATTCTTAGACAATCTGGGAACAAATAAAATATGAAAAGTAATATTCAAAGTCTTAAAAGTCAATGAAAGGTAAACTCAGTATCAAAGATCTCTAGATTTTTTGGAAAACATGTACTCATTAAAGTATCTTAAATGTCTTAGTTGTTTAGCAAAAAATAAATGAAGTTGGCTGCTACTCATCTTTGACATTAGAAATGTTGAGGGAAGCAGAGAAAAAGAATAAAGTTTAAGAGATAGTAATAATGAAGAGGAAAAAAAACAGAAACACATAGAAGATAGAAATACTGCCTTTAAAAAATGCTCACAACATAGATAGCTTACAGTGCAGATCAGTGAAAACAGAGAGAAGCAAAAGTAGTGAAGATGTGACATGGGAAAGAATATAGGACACAGAATGGGAAGACTACTGCCTGCAATCCTATAGCAACAGATTGGGAAACTTAGGGTGATTTCCTGGCAAAATAAACATGATCAAAATTGGCTTTAGGGGTAGGATACTTGAAAAGACTGGTTGAAAGGTGATTAAAACTTGACAAAGACATGTATAGATTTCTCCTGAGTTTTATCTAATCTTTAAAGACCCAAGTTAACTGTAATCTATTTTAGGCATGAGGAAAAATTGAAAGCCCTCTGTTTGTTTCTAATGATAAAACCCAATAAAAAATGCTGTAAGAAAGAAAAGAAAGCCAGTTTTTAGTGACTCTTTTAGAAGTAAAAAGTATCACTAAACAGGAGATTTCAGTAATGTAGTCAAAGAATAATATTTTATAACTTAATAGAGTTTATCTTGATAAAACAAGGAGAATTCAGAATCAGAAAATCAATATAATTATTAAAGAAGAAACCCCCATGGATGATTCCTAGACTAGGAAATAGAAGGTAACATTAAATACAATACTGCTAGTTAACAGGAAATCAGTGGTATTATCGTCAGTGTCAATTAGGAAATTATTTCAGTGTTTTAAATCAGGAATTAGGGGATTCCTGCTGTAACCATGGTGGGAAGTATTTCCTCAGTTGGATTCTTCAAGGTGTTGCTTCCTCCAAGTTTTTCTGCCAGAGTTGATAAAATCTTTAAGAGTGCTCTATACGCAGAAGTGAATTTTAAAGTTGTAAATTTACGAACCTTTTAAAAAAAGCCTTTACATTTATGAGTCTTGTTTCATTTATAAATCAGTTAATTGTTAACAAAGTAAGAATGTGTTCACTTTGGCCATTGATAAATGTTAGTTAACTCATATATTTAACAGATTAACATTTCCTAAATGATCTTATTTACAAATCTCAGCAATTTAATTCTCTTAAGACTTAAAATGTATTCATAAACTTAAGACATAGTCTTCAAAAACACTTCAAAGTAGGCTTTCAAATCTAATAAGCAAAATCTTCCTAAGCACTTTAGCAACTCTTGAATGTGGAAAGTCAAATTGAGAATGTAGAATATGAGTTGTAATAAATATTCAAACAATGTTTACAAACCTAATTACATTCTCTTAAAACACGTCTAATTACAATCATGCTTCTAATACCAAATACTTCACATTACAGCCACGCTTGAAACGTAGGAGATTCTCAGCACTTTTATGGAGCATATATTCTATACATGTAGATTATCCCATGTTCACAATTACTGCAAAATGTATTATAAAATAGATACTCAGAAAAGTAGATATATGGATTTGATTTGTTTCATGTCAGAATTTATTTCTGCATCTTTTCCGGTTGCAGTCACTGATTTTTCAAAGTGGGAAATATTTATCATTCTGGCTGAGTTTTGGTTATCAGGTATATTACTTTGAACCATGATTTTGTAATGGATTTTCTCATAGAAACCTTGAGACTTAGAACCTTTTAGGATATATATGCCCAAGCTACAGATTTACTTGTTGAGCCCTTCTAATAATAAAGCAAATATCCAAGCCGAAGCCTTTTCTTGTATTAAGTATTATTGAGTATTATATCTGTATTATTTTTATAATGAAACTCTCATATAGTGGTGGTGGAAATGTTAAATGGCATGACCACTTTGTAAAATAGTTGGGCAGCTTCTTATAAAGTTAAACGTTTTCTTAGCAAAAGACCAGGAGTTCCACTCTTAGGTATTTTCAAGAGAAGTGAAATTTATATCCTCACAAAGGCTTGTACGTGACTATTCATAGCAGCATTAACAACAGTCAAAAGTGGTGAATTGATAACCAGTAATAGATTCGTATAATTGGTTACTACTCAGCAGTAAAAAAAAAAAGTGTTCAAACTACTTTTTCATGCAACAATATGGATAAATATTACAACACATTATGCACAGGTGTGAAAGAAGCCAAATACAAGAATTCATTACTGTCTAATTCAGTTTTATGCACTTCTTGAAAAGGCAGACTGATCCTTGATATCAGGAAAATAATAGAATTTAATTTTTAAAGGTTTACTTTTATAATTATAACTAGCTTTCTAACTTAATTCTCTGATTTGAGTTGCTGAAACTGTGCTTTCCTGTCTGGATTACAGGTAAGATCTTTTCTACCTGATTGGATTCTGCATCCTGCCTAGATAGCTTTGTAATCTGGCTCATCCGACTACTGTTCTGTAATCATTCTATGACTAAGATAAACATGGTTCCTTATTCAGACTATTTTAAAAAGTTAAGATGAAATGAATGCTTATTATAGTCTTTTAGATAACTAAGGTAAGATGCATTATATTTAAAACTCCAGATTTTATTTTTTATTTTTTTTTTTTTGCTAGAATGCCCCGGTAGATGTTGGCTTCATGGTTTCTAAGCTGCTTTTGACCATACAGTTATGTCCAAAAACAGAATTTCAGTCCAGTGAAAAATTTGGTGAAGACCTAAGCGATAACACTTGGGAATACATATTTGCCATTGATCTGCTCTGCTGCCATCAGAAGTGGATCTGGACACATGATAACATTATAAGGTTAGTAATTTACTGACTTAAATAAAGATCCATCGTTTAACTTGTAAGGTTGAATTGTTGAATGCTGAATTGTGGTTTGAATCATTTTTGTTGTATAAGCCTGTAAGCAGATGAAACATTAACAAGTGACACTTTTTATTTTATAAGAGTTAATGAAACTACCCTTAAGATACCTTCATCACTGTCACATTATCTTGCTTTAATTTTCTTTAGTACTGGTCACTACTTACTGCTCTGTTCTGCTCTTATCATCTTTCTCTCTCCAAAAGAAATGACTCTGGGAGGGTGTAGGGTGGCCTTGTTTGGCTCACAGTGTATCCCCAGCATGGGAGACGTTGCCCACACAAGGGGAGCACTTGACAAATGTATGTTGAATGAAATTAATGATCATTATCATAATATACAGATACTCACAAAAATTAAAGGGAAGAGAAATACTCAAAATTATAAATTAGCAGCTCCTCCCACCTGGGAGAAAATTAAGCTCTCAGGCATTCGTTATATGTAGTAAATTGACTTTTCTCTGTGCATCTATCTATAATTCTGGCACTAGCTTCGTATCACCTCTGGGAGAATGGAGAAAATTGTCACTCAAATAATTTTTCTGTAGGTCTTAATTTTCTTGTGGAACCCTGGCTGAGAAAGGCTGGTTTAAGGGAGTTGGTGACATTAAAAAGGATTCATCCAAGGTTTGAAATCCGTATCCTTGAGCTACTTAAAGCTGTAGAAGTTCTGTTGTCCATGGATCCACGTGTGTACAAGGATGTCTCTTACTCTGATTCATCATCTTGACGCTAAGAAAAGATGAAACAACTGAATGTTAGGAAGGAATCAAATCATGGCACAGCTCTGTGAGATAATAGGTATATGTCTCACAGCTGTGCATGGATTACTATCTATTGAAATGGAAAAGCATTTCCCAGTCTGTTACTAAATAAGAAAATGACAGAATTGTCTGTTTAGTGCCAGTCTGTATAATGTGTCAGGGTACTCTTTGGGCCTCAGCTTTCTGAAACCTAATGGGAACACACGAGACCGGGCCCTGCTAGCCCCAGTTATGCATGAAGAGACCAGGACTGGTGCCCATCAGAGATGATTGGTCCATGATCCCTGCACTGGTGGTGAAGACAGCATCAAACATGAGGATCTCCACCTGAGCGACGGCAGACCCTGCTCCCTTCCTCAGCACTGGTGGCTCTCTCCAGGTTGTTTATATTCATAGAGACGGGGGAGGATCTAGAAGAAAAGCCAGAATTAGAAGAAGAATGATTTGAGACTGGATTTGCAGTGCTTTTAATTACCTTTTCTCTTTTGTCTACATTCAGCTTTTCTAGTGATACTTTATAAATGCCATCAGAGTAGATACATTTTTGAAAAAACAGAAGACAGAGGACATGGCACTGTTTCCAGTCAGTGGAGAGTTTCTTTTATCCATCTAAAGTGTTAATTGATTACTGAAATTATGGGTTTCCTCTGGCTTAGCTCTTTTTACATGCACAGGTTTATTTGTTTGTGATCCTGCCAGTTAACTGGGCTTCTGGAATTCAGGGGCTTCTTTTGTGCCTAGAGAGTCCAAGTGAAATCTCCGACTTTACCAATTCCTCGTTCTGGGACACTGGGGATGCTGTTCAGCTTCTCTGTGCAAAGCCTCATTAAGAAGAGTTAGAACAAAGATGCAAACACTGAATGTGCAGCCATGTTTAAGCTAGCATGGGCACAGCTGTGCTATTGGAGAAGATGTGAGCGTCCATGTCTGTTCTCACTTGAACTCACAATGTTACAACCTCAGCAGTTACTCTTTTTCACTCATCGCTTAAGGACCATTGATAAGTTATTAATATTGTTTTGAGTGATGATGAGCACACATCTTTTCATCTTATTATTTTATAGTAAGGAGCTGTGGCCTGTAATGGATAAGTGGATTAAATACAGAAAAGGACATGCGAACATTGCGTATACTCCTGATATTATTATAGCATCAATACTAAGGCTGATTGGTAAGTTGTCTGCTTTTTTTTGTTTGTTTGTTTGTTTTTTCTTGTTATTGATGTCTTGGTAGTAAAGTGGGGAGTAATTATATAATAACATATGTTGACTTTGAAAATTTTCCATAATGATTGATTTCACAACCATCAATGTAGATACTTTTATGCTTAAGTCATCTTCCTTTCTCTTTTTTTATATTGTTTTATCCATTTTTTTCAGAGATTAAGATTTTTCACATCAGTATATTTTAGTTATAATTGACCTCTTCTTAGATACTAATAATAATATACATAAACACTAGGATATATAAGTTGTTATAAATTACACTGTAGTTTCATTTGGTTTCTAAAAGGATTAAGTCTTTTTGCATTGCTGTAAAAAACTGTCCAAGGTGGGATAATTTATAAAGAGGTTTCATTGGCTCACAGTTCTCAGAGTTTATAGGAAGTACAGTGCTGGCATCTGCTTGGCTTCTGGGGAAGCCTCAGGGAGCTGTCAGTCATGGTGGAAGGTGATAGGGGAACAGCCACATGACATGTGGAAAGCAGAAGTGACCAACGGGTGTCAGGGAGGTGTCATACACTTTTACATGATCAGATCTGTGAACTCAGACCAAGAGCTTGCTCACCCCAGGGAGGGCCCAAGCCATTCACCATTCATGAGGGATCTGCTCCCATGATCCAGACACCTCTCAGTAGGCCCCACCTCCAGCGGTGATGCTTATAATTCAACATAATATTTGGGCAGGGACAGATATACAAACTATATCCAGGATATCTTCACACTACCTGCCCCAGATTTTTCATACTTGCCCAAAAGGGTCACCTAAGTGAATTAAAGAAGTTAAATGATTGTTTAAAAATATTTTAAATGAGACATGGATTCTTCTTAATCTCATGTTTAAAGAGGACCTCAGTAGCCATTTGGTTCTCCTTCCTTATTTCCTATGTATTATTAGTTTTTATTTTTACTTATCTCCTATGAATCTTTAGTTTTTATTTATTTTTTTTTTGTCTTATCTTCAACAAACTGCTGTCCAGGCTCTGCAGAATTATCAGTGATGAGATCTGTTAATTAGAAAGCTCTCTTAGACACAAAAAGCCCTTCAAAAAATTGTTGAATCTAGGAGCTGGTTTTTTGAAAAGATTAACAGATAGACCGCTAGCCAGACTAATAAAGAAGAAAAGAGAGTTGAGTCAAATAGACATAATAAAAAATGATAAGGGGGAGATCACCACTGATTCCACAGAAATACAAACTGCCATCAGAGAATACTATAAACACCTCTATGCAAATAGAAAATCTAGAAGAAATGGATAAATTCCTGGACACATCCATCCTCCCAAGACTAAACCAGGAAGAAGTCGAATTCCTGAATAGACCAAAAACAAGTTCTGAAATTGAGTAATTAATAGTCTACAAACCAAAAACAGCCCAGGACCAGATGACTTCACAACCGAATTTTACCAGAGGTACAAAGAGTAACTGTTACCATTCCTTCAGAAACTATTCCAAACAATAGAAAAAGAAGGAATCCTCCCCAACTCATTTTATGAGGCCAGCATCATCCTGCTACCAAAACCTGGCAGAGACACAACTAAAAAAGAAAATTTCAGGCCAGTATCTCCAATGAACATCGATGCAGAAATCCTCGATAAAATACTGGCTAACCGAATCCAGCAGCACATCAGAAAGCTTATCCACTACGATCAAGTCGGCTGCATCCCTCGGATGCAAGCCTGGTTCAACATACTCAAATCAGCAAATGTAATCCATCACATAAACAGAGCCAATGACAAAAACCACATGATTATCTCAGTAGATGCCAAAAAGGCCTTCAAGAAAATTCAGCATCCCTTCATTCTAAAAACTCAATAAACTAGGTATTGATGGAACGTATCTCAGCATAATAGCTATTTATGACAAACCCATAGCCAATAGCATACAGAGTGGGCAAAAGCTGGAAGCGTTCCATTTGAAAACCAGCATAAGACAAGGATACCCTCTCTCACCTCTCGTATTCAACGTAGTATTGGAAGTTCTGTCTAGGCCATCAGGCAAGAGAAAGAAAGAGTATTCAGATAGGAAGAGAGGAAGTCAAATTGTCTCGTTTGCAGATGACATGGTTAGATATTTAGAAAACCCATAGTCTCAGACCAGAAACTCCTTAAGCTGATAAGCACCTTCAGCAAAATCTCAGAATACAAAATCAGTGTTCAAAAATCACAGGCATTCCGATACATCAATAATAGACAAGCACAGAATCAAATCATGAGTGAACTCCATTCGCATTTGCTACAAAGAGAATAAAATACCTAGGAATACAGCTTGTTAGGAATGTGAAGGACCTCTTCAAGGAGAACTACAAACCACTGCTCAAGGAAATAAGAGAGGACACAAACAAATGGAAAAACATTCCATGCTCATCGTTAGGAAGAATCAATATTGTGAAAATGGCCATATTGCCAAAAGTAATTTATACATTCAATGCTATTTACATCAAGCTACCATTGACTTTCTTCGTAGAATTAGAGAAAGCTACTTTAAATTTCATATGGAACGAAAAAAAGAGCTCGTATAGCCAAGACACTCCCAAGCAAGAAGAACAAAGCTGGAGGTATCACACTACCTGACTTCATACTATTACTCCAAGGCTACAGTAACCAAAACAGCGTGGTACTGGTACCAGGCAGATACGTAGACCAATGAACAGAACAGAGACCTCAGAAATAGCACCACACATCTGCAACCATCTGATCTTCAACAAAGTTGACAAAAACAGGAAATGGGGAAAGGATTCCCTATTTAATAAATGGTGCTGGAAAACTGGGAGAAAATATGACTTGTAATCTTTTTCAAATCAAGTCTGTCCTTTGAATCTTTAGAATTCTGCCTATTGAAAGCCAAGTAATTTGACTCTTTAATAATCTATATTATTTAGAGTAATATATGCATACTTTACATGATTAAGAGTGCTATATAACACAATTATAGAGAATAAGAATAACTTGTAAAATATAATTGACAGTACCATGTAATAAAATGCTAATATATAAACATATAAAAGCTGTTCAGAGGATGGATAATTAGAAAGCATAATGTCGAAATAAGAGCAAAGTCAGGAAGAGTAAGCCCTTCTCAGGTCTTCTGATGAACTCGTGTGCATGAGCAAGATAGGTGTGGGGAGGCTGGAGCGCAGCCCAGCGGGCTACCATGTGTGTGCAGGTGCACCAGGGCAGGAGAGCAGCAGTAGAACCTGGTCCTGTCTGTCTTTTTGGTGCCGTGGCACTGCGTGGAGGAGGTGGGACTCAGAGCCAAGCAGTTGCCGGGTGACAAGGACAGTAGTATAGACTGAGGGCAAGGGGTGAAAGTGAGTGAGGCCTGCTGTTTAGGCCTGGCAGATTTCTAAGAAGTGACATTAATATCCCCACCCCCAACGTGTGCGTGTGCGCGTGCGCGCGCACACACACACCCCCCATCTGGATTGGGAGTTTGAATTGTTCCTAAGAGAAACTTAGTGAACTTTCTCACCATTTCTGAACCGGACCTTGATTGAAAAATTGAGTAAAAAATCAAGTTGGTAGGCAGTGGTTTAATAATATTAACTTAAGTCACATAGTAATCTTCATAAAATAAGGGCATTGTCTTTATTAATTCAAAATTTATACATCCTATTAATGAGACTTTTACTCCATGGAAAATAAAACAAGCTTTATGTCAGTGAGACTGGTGATATGTAATATTGGATTCAGGTTGTGAGCATTGCTGTTAGCAAATGGTCACAGGGTAGTACATGGGGTTCACTCCAACATGCCTTAATGATAAACTACTAAAAGCATTTTGTGGAATGCTCAAATTGCTCTAGAGTCACAGAAATGAGGAGGATAGAAACTCATCGCACTGCAGTGCTCATTTCTTGGCAGAGCTGAGGCCTAGAAGGCCATCCCGTGGAAAGGTAGGAAAGTTGGGACAGAAATTTGCCTACCGCTGGATTCAGTGGTATGTAAAGCTGTAGATACCATCTTTCTTCCCCAAAGAGCTTATAAAATCCTGAATAATTTGCCCCTGTTGGTATTAACTGGAACCCAGAGCTAGAAAAACACTGTGTCACGTGTTAGGTTTCTACGGATTAGACTGAAGTAGCCATTAGTCAGTGATTTCTGTCTATTCTCTTAGCAGTTCTGTCAGCTTTCCTTTGGAATTGTGTCAGCTCACCATTCCTTTGCAAACTTGCATCCAAAATCTTCAATGAAAACGCTGTTGTCTTTATCTTCTAATTAGTGTTTATAAGAAGGGTGTGCCCTGTAGACTTACTTTCTGTGCAGGCCCTCAGCTCTCCTCAGGCTCCCTTGACAGTGCTAGAGATTGCATTATCATGGACATTGAGATTAACTCCACATTTCTTATTTGTATTATAATATGGCTGAATGGCCCTGGGCCTCCTTACACACCTGTGGGGAGCTGTTTCTCCATCATTTAGCCACTCTGTCATCTTTGTCAGGTTATCATATATTGAGTCTTTTTCACCAAATCATCTACTCTAGACTCATGATTTCCTCTTATTTTACTCCTGATGATAGCTCCATTAATTTAAATCGCTTTTGAAACTGAATTTCATTAAGCGCTTTTAATTGAAAGAAAGGGAATCATTATAACATGGTTATGTATTTCCTGGGAACACATGCACATCGCATGATTCAGTAATGTCTGATGCACATCCCTTTCTGTGCTATTAGTCATACATTTAAGGTCCATGGTAGATTGTTTCAGAGGACAGATCCAGTGGTATGCTGTTAGCAGTTTAATGTCATTGCAAAGAGATATTTGAAAGTGGTCAGTAACCTGAAATTTCTGATTTCTGAAGTAAAGTATTTTTCAATTTCCTAGGCTCCCTAGAAATTATTCACGTATTTACAGTGTCATCTTAAATTGGGAGTTATCCTGATATTCTTTGATCAGTAATTATTTACTGAGCATCTGCTATGTATCACAATATTCAGGCGTCACACAACTGGCACTAAGCTAGTTCCTATAGAGGATGCAGAGTAATGCAAGTTACTTAAGTGCTCCATGCTTCAATTTCTCCACATTTAAAATGGAGATGAAACTAATCTACTAGATTCACATATAGACCTGTGGGACATTTGTAGTATTGAGAGATAATGTGAACACAGAACACTGAGCATACAATATGATAATGTTGTAAAAACACATCCAAGATATGCTCCGCAATCCTCCTCCTACTTAAGTCAAAAGAAGATGAGGACTTGCCTGGATGGAGGAAACAGGATTCCACAGTGAAGCAAGTTCTCATCCATAGGAGAGCCCCTGGAATAAGGAATAGCTCCAAGTGTGGGGAATGATGGGAATGATGCCATCCTGCCTGCATAAGCCTTTAGTGAATTTGGCTGCCATGTGATCTCGATCTTTGGATCTTTGGTCACATAGTAATCTGTTAGTTATTATTGAGAACCCTCAAAGAACTTTTGTTACTCCAGGTTATATCTTTCTATATTTATTGTATCAGTAATTAAAAACTGAAAAATTATTTAGTTATTCATTTTAAATGAACAGTAATGAACTCATAAATGACATTTTTAATGAAAGGTACCTATATTCCCAAAACAAACAAAAATTGATGGGAATGGCATTGGCTCCTTGCAGACCTTTGTACTGTGGTTTGATTCAAGATGGCCGATTTTTCTTGCTCTGTCCTACATTCGGTCTCCTATGTGTTTTGATATACATGAGACTGAATAATGAAGAAAAACCATTCTCATACGAACATGTAGTTGATGAAGGGCAGAATCTTTTAATAACCTTTTCAAATAATGGATATTCTTTTTGGATACTGTAATAAAACTCAGCAAGTAATAATTTCTTAAAGGTTACTTGAAGTATGAAATCTGAAATTCTGTCAGTGAGCTTTTTGTACCTTGTTACACTCAAATCCATTAATCTAGCTAAAATGTTGAAGGGATCCTTTTGCCCACTTAGGATTTTGTAACCCACATTATTCACTTGGAAAATAATTGATTCACATAGATCTTCCAAATGCCAACAATACCCCAAAACACATTAATATCACCAGTCTCATCACAGAAAATTTTATGTTATATAGCTTAAATATTATATTTTATATTATTTTATATTTATATTAAATATAAATATAAAATGTTTATATTTTATATATTATTTTATAAATAAAATATTTTATAAATAAATTATTTATAATTTATATTATACAGCTTAAATATTATAAAGTTGTCAGGTTCAGGGTAACTGATGAAAATTGTTCCAAACTTTTAATTTTGCTTAAAAGCTCAAATGTTATCATTGACCACGAGGATAAATTTTGTTTAAGTTACAGTCTCACTTCGTTTATTGTTGAAAAAAATTTGCCTTGTTCCAGTTAGCCATAGTTTGGCAATTCTTTCAATCAGAAGTGGTGTCCTATGAAAAAAAGTGCCTAATTTCACTCACAGCACAAACAATTGCGTAAGTGCATTTCTTCACAACAACCAGTGTACTTGGTGTACAGGGGAGTGCTTCCTGTGCGGTCTACGGCACATGACGTGTTCTGTGCTTAGGGGTCCAGGTTTAGTGAGAGTAATCATGACTAAGAGAAAAGGGCTTTTTAACTGTGAGCACCTGGCAGTGAAGAATAACTCTGATTATCAAGGTGCCATTGTCTTGACTTGCACTCAGAGTCCAGTAGTTTGATCTGCTGTGGCTTTTGCACCATCAGACCACATCTCAGCACTGGGAGGAAGGCACATAACTTCTTAGCATTGTTGTGAAGTAGTTTGACTTAGAGCACTCTAAGGTTTCTGCAGACCACCCTTGAGAATTACTGTTCTGTAGTGTAATAGCAGTTGCCAAAGTGTCAGACTGAAAATACACACTACTTTGGTGGGGCCATAGTCTTGTCTTTGATCTGTGAACAGAAGTCAGGTGCTTCTCATTGGCCCTAGTGAAACCATTCTTTCTTCTCAATTATATTTATTGCATTATAACTTAGAAAGCAGTACAATATATCATCTGTATAGGTGAATGCAAGAAGAAGTGATTAGGCATTTTGATCACCTCCTGTAAGAGAAATGGAACTTTAAATTCTTTTGAAAAGTTACTCAACATTTCACTGGACTGTCTACATTTTGTTTTGTTTCCCTAGGTCGTTTAGGCCAGTTGGGTTTGAAAGAAGGATTTCCATCTGCTGTGAAAAATATTAGTTCGGTTATCGGTATGTTTATACAGCATGCTCACGATGAAGGTAAACTTAAGTTAATTTAACTTACTTTCAAGTCACTTGTGTTTCTCATAGTTAAACCTTTCTTGGGGTCCTTACAGTGGCTCTGCTCTGTGCTTCTCTTGCTGCCTCATAGATTAGGGAGTATTTGCAAAACATTTCAGCATTAATATTGGAATGTGTATGTGTATTTTGTGGTGTTATTTACCTAAATGACAGTCATTTGCCCTGTTGGGCACTGCTTCCCCAAGGAAGAAGGAACTCTCTTTTCCTGGGGCTAACATTCTGCCTCTAAAACTCTGTATTGTGTGATCTCTGGCAAGTGACTTAACCTGGGCTCTCTGTGAGGCCTCCTGGATGGTGCTGTGTCTTGACGGAATGAAATCAGTGATGTCCAGTGAGATGCCAGGTATATGGATTATAGAGTACTGAGCATCTGGACAGAGCTTGGAAACCTGGAAACCTTGTAAGCAAGGCTTCGTGGTAGGGATTTCTGTTATCATTTACATATTGCACAGCATGTAAGTTTATGTCTTATTCTTTTATGGGAAAAGCTTAACTCAAAGTAACTCTGACAAGGGATGAATCTAATTTCTATTTTCAATATTGTATAATCAAGGAATAATACAGTTAAGTAACATTCCATCAGAAATGCACAAAGTGGCATTTTAAATACTGTGTAACACCCAAGATTATCTTAACATGGTAGGTTATTTGTCTTCAGCTTTCAACGGGAGATTGTATATTGAGCTTAATGAGAACAGTGCTTCTCATTGAGCTGCTTTCTCTGAAATAATCTTCTTACCTTTAGGACAGCTGCTGAAGTGATGCACATTTCTTCCATACAACAGTGTACTTCTTTACAGTTGAGGTTGTATATTGACATAAAAGAAAGTAGCCAGAATAATGGCTGATGGCTTTGTCTTGCCAATAGATGCAGGCTTACTCTGATCCTGGGGTGAGTGAGACCTAGAGGCTGTGGTAATCCTCATCCCCATGAGGTAGGAGGAGGAGCTGATGTTGGGTACGGCTTTGGTTAGACCCTGTGCATGGCACTGCCCCACAGCGTGATAAGAACCCCAAGACAGCCATCTGACTGGATGGCATTGTCTTTCTTATATACGGGAAGAAACTAAAGCTCAGAGAGAAGAGTGATTTGCTAAAGGTGAGGCTAGGGAGTGCCATTCCAGCTGTTTGCCCAGGCCTGTCCGTCTTCAGAGTCCTAGCTCTTTAAACAGTGCCACATGCTCTTATTTAGTAAAATTCTCTCTAACCTCTTGTGTTTCTCTTACTGTTAAACTTTTTTATTTGGTTGAGTCCTGGCCTTACTATTTACCATACTCTGCTTGTAGTTTACGGGGGGAAGTAATTTTAAGAGGTGCAGTTCTGCCTGCATTTTCAGCATTAATGTTTGAATGTGCGGGCTTTTGTGTTGTTTGAAATGGTGCTAGTTTGTTTTGTTGGAGAAAACTGAGATACACATTGAGTGTATTTTATTTGAAATGCTTGAGACCGGAAGTACAGACTTGAGATTTTCTTAGATTTTGGAATATTTCCTTTATATTTACTAGTTGAGTGTCCCTTATCATAAAATAAAATCCTTCAGTATTTCCTTTGCGGGTCTTGTTGGTGCTCCAAAAGTTTCAGCTTTGGAGCATTTTGGATTTTAGATTTTTGGAGTAGGAATACACAACCTATATGTAGTTAATAAACTTTAACTTCTAAATTTTTTAACCTAAATTATGTAAGTAAGTTAAATTTTAACTAAATTAAATTTTAATAACTTTGAAATAAACTTACCTTAAAAGAGAACTGTGATAATGTATGACCTAGCTGTAATCTAGAATCATATACTATACTGTCGTTTGTCAAAGTGTGGTATGAGCCAAAAACAATTTTCCATTATATCTCATTTTATTTTGCTTTTCATTTCCAAAGTCTATTTATAAATACTTCCTTGGATATCTCATAGAGTCATACGTTTAATGAGTATTTTAGGATCACAGTTTATTAAAACTTAAACATGGGAGTGTCCTCCTTCCAGAACTGTTTTGGGCAGCGCAGTGGTGGCCATAGGTGACTGGGAACCTTGAGGCCCTCTCCCTTTTACAAACACACCAGCAGTCCTCAGGACACTGCTGGGCCAGGAAGCTATGGACAGCTGCTGCCAGGCTTTTTTTTTTTTTTTCTTTTCTTTTTTATTTGTAGACAGGTCTTAATTTTTTTATTGTGGTTTTTTTATTTTTTAAATATTTAGTTTTCATTGCTGGCAGAAAGTATTCTGTATTTGAATCGTATTTCAGTAGGTTACATCACTAAAATTTTGAATAACAGATATTTTCTTGTTTTATGCCTGATTTGACATTTCTTTTCAGATATACCGTGGGGTATACAGTTAGCAGCTGTGTACGCTCTTTGTGACTTGAGTCCCAGCAATCCAGCAGAAATTTCCAAGATCCTGGAAGCCTGGCGGAGAGAGGCCTCCAAAAGTGTTCCGTCTGCGATTGTCAGTTGCCTAGAGGAGGTCAGTGCCCTGAGCACAGAGGGGCTTGGCTGACCCAGGTTGCCACTGAGGCTTGAGAAGTGCCTTGACACATTTTGAACACAAATAGTTTGATCAGCTTTGAGAATACAAGGGAGGCTTAAAAAAGAAAGACATAAAATAGATAAAACAGACCAGAGGCTCTCCTTATTGTTCAGCAAGGAGGCAGGAGAAACAAGCAGTCCCATAGTCGTTTTTCCCTAAATCTCATACATTTCACTTAAGGCTGTTGTGATTATGTGACATATGGGTTATATTATTGTGTTTTGGTCAAACAACAAAAACTTGAACTTAGCCCTTTTTTTGCTGCAGAAAGTGTCCTTTTAGTGGCTTTTTAAAATTGAGTGTCATTTTATAATGAATTTACCAATATAAAAACATGATTTAGTTCCTGAGCTATTGTGGGACTTGTGCTCCAATGAGTGACTCGGAAAAAATAAATTGGCAAAAAACTTGGAGTTTTCTGCTATCTTATCTGGAAATGAGCTGCAGAAGTTGGTCTCAAGATGTAGTGCGTAAGTGATCCGGGCAAAACATGGAGAGCCCTCAGCAGAAGGACTTTAATGCGTTTTCTTCATATCCCTAAAGTTCCTTAAACATATGTGACAATGTATCAGGAAGAGGAGAGCTGAAGAGCAGCAGTTCCCTTGCAGATTTTTCTATCAGTGACATGTAAATGAGCAATTCACAGAGGAGCGCAGGAGAGCTCTGTGCCGTGTACATAGGGACCGGGCTATGATGTGTCTCACATTTGATGATATTCCACTTTCGGAATTTTAGTATTTGTATATAGAAACTGGGTTTAATAACTCACCATGGTTTTGATTTGTCTTATATTCATTATTTCTTAAAACTCTTGTATGTGTTTTTATAATAAAAAATAAAAGTAAGCCATAGATGTCGCTGTTGTGATGATTGGAGTGACTCTGGGCATTACTTGTGCTCCGCCGAGGGTGAGGAAGACACTCTAGCCAAAGATAGAAGACCATTCCTAAGGAGACCTGCTTCCTGGTGAAACAAACATTGCATTGCTGGTACTTACCTGGCTCTGAGTATTTATGGAGATGCTCTTTAGTGATACCAGATGCCAGATAATTAAGTACTCACAGGTACGTACCCATGATCTGATTTTTTGCTTAATTACAATTGCTGCCCTTTAACAATTGCATTTGGCAGCGATTTTGTTACTCCTTCCTTAAGTAATTACAACGGGCATAACTGAAATCTTTAAATCACTCGGTCGCCCTTTTGGAAGCTTTGTGTTGATAGAAGCATTCTTACTACCAATATATTGAGCGTATTCTCTCTTGCTGGGAGGACCCAGTCACATGGCATTTGGGTAGAGGAGAACCCTAAACAAGTAATCACCCAGTAAATACAATCATAAATAGGGGAAATAGCAACAAAGAAAACATGGAGATTTGCAAATAGAGTAGCAGAGTAGACACCTCTTTCCATGTGTTGGTCGAGGGGGGTCTTTGAGGAGGTAACATTACAAGGACCTGGATCGAGGGACCTAGTCTTGAAAGCAGGCAGGAGGAATGTCCCTGCCGGACCGGGGAGTGCAACCCTGCAAGGCAACAATCCTGTGAGTGCTGAGACCAGGTTACATAAGAAAATACAAGCCACTCAGGACAGCTGGGAGCACTTTCGTGCTGAGTGGCAGTTGAAGCTCCAGGGAAATTTGAGCAGAGATGTCACATACAATAGTTTCCCAGGGCTGTTCTGAGGAAAGGGGATGTGAGAAGGGCAAGAAGTGGGTTGGAGAGACCTGTTTGGAGGTGACTGCAGCAGGTGGAGCTGTGAGCTGATTGATGGTGGTGAGGGTGCAGATGATTAAGAGCAGATGGACTTCACATCTGTCGGGGTAAAATTGATGCTGTGTTCATGAAGCGGCGGGGAAGAATCAAGGAAGACTCGCAGGGTACTAAGTTGAGCACCTGAGGTTGGGGACAGGTGCACAGGTTTAGGAATTACAGGTGGTAGGAATCGCAACTCTTGAGCTTTCCCTTTGGAACATGGGGACCATGAGGTCTCCAAGTGGAGATGGCGGGGATACTTTACAGGAAAAATTCTATAGAAGGGATGTGGCAGAGCTTTGGAAGTTGATGGCATATGGAGACTACTTAAAGCTCTGTGTGTGTTTCTGCTTTCACCTAGGGAGAAAAATAACTTCCCCTCAGTACCTCCTATAATATGAAGGGCCGTGGGAGAGGGAGAAGACGAAAGGCAGGGCAGGAGGTGGTGTGGGAGTAACCTTGGCAGTCATTTGCCATCCAGGCAGTTGGCTACCTATGCGGCCGGAAACTGCAAGGTGAGGTGAGGTGAGTGTCTCTGGGTGGCAGTGACCTTGGTGAGCATCTCCCAAATAGTGATGGGCTTGGAATGTGTTGCACAGTGAGTGCGAAGTATGGAAGAGAGAAGAGCAGGGCGTGGTAGGCTGAGTTTGTGGAAACTGTGCTCAGTGAGTGGATTTGTCAGGTGGTTCAAACATGGTAGACCTCAGCAGGCGTCTGTGTTTTTATAAGTGGAGAAGAGGTGCACCGCTGTTGATTAGTGCCAGTGCTAACTCTTGCTTGCAATACAATGATAAATAGGCTTGACGTTGCCCATGGTACTGTTAACCCCAGAGACTTGAAAGGTTTTAAGCTGTTGTTAATTTCTGGTACACAACCAGAACATTGTTGTAAGGTTTTATTACTTAAACCAAAAAAAGAAAGAAAAAAAAAAGAAAACTATAAACACAAAAATAAATGAACACGTCAGCCTGGAGTTGGGTGAGGCTTTCGACCACACTGGTGCTTGGTGGCTTAAGCTGGTTCCCCTGCAGCTTGATAAGCCTTTCAGTGCAGAGCTCAAGATGATTACCGACTTTGGAGTGTCATTTTCCACAGAGCAACTACTTGCTTGCATTGTTTAATTTGTTTTTTAAGATAGGATTGACAGTATCCCTCAGCAAGTTTAATTTTTAAAGAACATGAAATAGAAATAAATTCATACCTCGGCCTGGAAAGAACTGCACTGTAGCCATTAGAGGGCGCTGTAGACTCACCATCCAGAAGGGAGGGAACCTTCGTAACTGGAGAGGCCGTCTGGGTGCAGAATTTTGTGCTTTGAGAGCCTATCAGGGAAACATTTCCATTCATGTTTGTTCCTTGTACTTCCTAGGTACATTATCAAGAAGTATATAGGGAAAATATGTGGATAGAATAACACGTAAAATTCATGATTTAAGAGCATATTTCAAAAATAGAATTAAAAAGCAAATACTTAAGTGCTTTGACCAAAAAACAGCACAAATAACAACAAAACAAAACCAAAAAGAAAAAAGTGTCAGCTGAGTAACTGGTGGTGACAGTGAAGTGAATGGGTAGGTTGTGTCACTGTCACCTGATGAATTGCTGTCCAAGAAGCTTGTCAGTCAAGTCACCCTGCCCACATTGAACGTTACTTTTTCAGACATTCCTGACACGTTATCTTGTGTAGAACCATATTACAAAGAATCTAATCAACTGGCCTCACTAAGACTAAGAATGCAACAATGTTTCAAGGAGGGTTTCTTTAAAAATTTAGAAGAAAGTTGAAAAAGTCAGATCTATGAACTTGTAAATGCTTTCCTCTCTTGCTTGATTCCATCTGCCTGACGCTTTCTCCAAGAAATTCAGAGTGTAAGGCCGGGCGCGGTGGCTCAAGCCTGGAATCCCAGCACTTTGGGAGGCCGAGGCGGGTGGATCACGAGGTCAACAGATCGAGACCATCCTAGTCAACATGGTGAAACCCCGTCTCTACTCAAAATACAAAAAATTAGCTGGGCGTGGTGGCGCGTGCCTGTAATCCCAGCTACTCGGGAGGCTGAGGCAGGAGAATTGCCTGAACCCAGGAGGCGGAGGTTGCTGTGAGCCGAGATGGCGCCATTGCATTCCAGCCTGGGTAACGAGCGAAACTCCGTCTCAAAATAATAATAATAATAATAATAATAATAATAAATAAAATAAAAAATTCAGAGTGTATAATTGTGAAACAAACAAGTTCACTTTCTTGCCCCTCTAAGGGAAATTTTGAGGAATTATAGAGCCCTCACTATATTGCAGTCAATTTGTTTAACACAGTTAAGTTCTGATAATAGAGGCAAAAACGGAACTGTGAGTGAAGACCCATAAAACGGATAGAATTCAGTTTTATGAAAATGAATGCTTTTGCTTGCTTTTATGAACTTTGTGTTTTTGCAAAGGACGTTAGTACCTTGGAATGTCCTGGCTCAGGCCACCATGCCTCCCAAAAGCGCACAGATGTGCCTCATCAGCGTGTCAAAGAACCAGCATTCATATTGGGCCCAGCCCTCATCCTCTAATTGCACCTTCCATGGGGCCTGTCTGCAGTGGGGAGAAGAGTGGGTGCTATATCGCACCTGGGTTCTTAGGAGTGGAGATTCTAGAGCTTCACCCATAACCCCTGGAGTCTGAAACTGGGGGGGGAGGGTGCCTCCAGGTGACATGGTTCCCCCCAGCAGTTGGGGCCTGCTAAGTACCAATGCTCAGGGCCTGGTAAGTACCCTGAGCATTGCAGCCTTCTCTTTTCTGCCCTTGAGACCTGCCCCGACCCGCCCCCAGCGGCCTCTGCCTTCTCAGCTGCTTTCTGTCTTTAGAGGGTCACAGCTCTGGTGTCTAGATGGCTTTCCCCACTGTCCCACCTCTTGATCCATTTCCATGGAAATTTGGAAAGAGGAGAAGGTAAGCTGTTTACTGACTTCCACCACAAACTGAATCCAATCCCTAACGGGTTTTGTTTTTAAATTTTCCCATAGTATTTAAGAATATTACTTTCCCCTTAACAGTCATCAGTTGCTGCTGAGATAATCTCCCCCTAAATTACGAATACACCGTTGAAATACAAGCTCATAAGGGAAGGCTAGGAGCTGAGAATGTATGCCCTGAACTGTTACACGTTCCACAGCCATAAACTCACCCTCCAAGGTATTGTTTTTCTGTGTTTATTTTTGATATATGCATTTTAGTAGTTTCACTTGTAATGCAGTATGTGCTATTCTTTAATCATCTCCTGTTACCTGTGTATTATTGTGTGCATGTAGCACATTAAACACTGAAACGGGTCGACACTGGAATGTCCTCTCCCTGTGGCCCAGGCCCTTTTCTCCCAGGACTGCACTGACTGGCGGGTCTTTGACTGCCCTCGCTGAGATGCCTGGGCAGGTGGGGGTCTCAGGGCTGGGGACGCCGCCTTCGTGGTCCCGCCCCTGGCCTGAGGCCCGGAGGCCCCGCGACCCCGCCTGCGTCTCTGCAGTGGCCCCCCAGCCCCGCCTCTGCCTCTGCAGCTTCGCCCCCGCAGCCCGGCCTTCGCCGCTTCAGCCCCGCCTCCGCCTCCGCAGCACCGCATCTGCCTTCAATCCTGGCCTCGGACGCTGCACCCCGCGCCCCAGGCCCCGCCCCGCACCCCGCCCGCCCGTGCCTAACGAACCTCGCGGCGCAGCCCTCCTAGCGCGTTGGTCCCTTGCAGTCGCGCAGAGGTGGATAAAACTGGCGGTGCCTCCTTCTGCCCTCCCAGGTGCTTCTTCCTGCCAGTGCATACTCGGGCCCTGTGCCTCCGCTTCCGCTGGGGAAGCTGTTCCCTGGGAGGGAAGGGTCGGGGACCGTGGGCTTCAGATTACTTGGAGAAACTCGTGACCCTCGGAAGCGGAGCTGCTGGGAAGGCCGCGGGGAGGCGCCCTGGCGCGGGATTTAGGATTCGGGATGCAGGCTTCCTCTAGGGACGCGCGTCCTCGCTCGCCGCGGCGGACCGGGCGCTGTCGGGTCAGAGGCCCCTGTGCCCCGGCTTCCCCACGGCGGCTGTGCTGGAACCCCACATTTGCTGGACGCGTGTGCCAGGATCCCGAGGCCAAGCCAACACCAGCGAGACTGTTAAAACTGTCCTTGAAAAAAAATGTAGCGAAACCTTAAATGAAGTAAACATGTTGACTTTTGAATAATAATCACATTTAGAATGTTGCAACAGTTTTATAAGAAAGCAACATCTAGGAATGTTTCAGGGGTTGGAGTTCAAAGGCTAAAGCATGTGGTCTCCGTGTCTTCGCATCCTGCTGTGCCCTACCCTATAACGAAGAGGGTTGCAGAGTGACTATGTGCGTTTGCATATGCCCAGTGCTCTGCCCGCCCCAACTGCTGAGGAACCTGCTCCCACCCTGACCACTCTCAGATACTCCAAGACTCACTCTATTTTAACGGAAAACCACAGTCAGGTTTGCAAATGTTTGGACAACCCAGATCTGAGGACCTCCAGAAAGGAGAGCCTCGCGCACCCCCTGCGCAGAAAGAGTTGGCTGTGCACTTGAAAGTGTGCTGTGGTGGGAGGAAAGCCCTTTCTGCCCTGTATCCCTGTATTATTTAGACTACTACTTTTGTGGGGAAAAAAACATCTCTGGAGGAAGACGATAGAGTCCTTTATTAAAAGGCATTTAGCCTACGGGAATGTCTTCTGCTAAATGAAGTCCTCTGTCAGCCTTACAGCTGCCCCAGACCTAAGAAAGGTGGATGGGAAAGGCTACAGGATCTTGAGCCACCCCAGCCATTCCAGAACGCTCCTGTTAGTCATTCAGAAGCTGTTCATAATTTTTATCTCAGGCTTCTGCTTTCACATCACCCCTGGGATCCTGGGAAGAAAGTCAAATGGTCTACCAGGCGGGAAGAACCTACAAATTGTAGGATGTTTACTTAATCGAGCGCCTTGTTGATGTAGAAGCCCATCTGTAAATGCAGAATTTAGCTGGCCATGCTGTGGCAGCAGCGATGCCCTTTAGAGCAGTGTTACTGGCTTCCAGG
This sequence comes from Leontopithecus rosalia, assembly GCA_028533165.1. Lineage (NCBI taxonomy): Eukaryota > Metazoa > Chordata > Mammalia > Primates > Cebidae > Leontopithecus > Leontopithecus rosalia. Next base: position 4,824,917 of record CM052649.1, read on the forward strand.
AGATATGTGTTTGCCAAGGAGGAGAAAACCAAACAGGACCCTGTCCCTGCCTTAAAATGTAGAAGTGCTTTATGAAACACAATGAGCCTCTCCTGCAGGTCATTCTCCAGAATGCCAATTATATACTTATTCTTCCTGCTTGAGAAACGGGAAAGTGTTGTGTTGTCCTGGAGAGCCATCTGCATATGGTTGCTGCTCCTTCATGTAAGGAGGAAAATTGTCACTTACAGTATAAGCAGAGAGTTCTCACAAGTTTCGTTCTGAGTTGCTGTAACCGAGTGCCATCCTTTATTTGCATGTTTGTTAAATCTGCAGTGGAGCAGAAAATAGAATTTTTAAAGTACTCTCCCCTGACCTTTTCTATTTTGTACTTTTTAAGGGACAGAAATTCAACCCCTATCACAATGGCAGTCATCCGGAATAATATTTTAAATGCATCTTTGTGTTTGTTAAACTTGCTTAGTGATGAGAAAGTAAGTTTTCTGGATTTTGATGCAATTTCGAAACGCAGCATGTTAATTTCTATATATTTTTCTTTTTTTTTTCTTAGCATGTTAATTCCTTAATAGATGCACTGGCATTGGAAAAACTAAAGTAAGACGAATATAATTCTAGGAACTCTAAGCTTACTTTGCTTTTCTTCTGGCTTTCTTTAGCGCTACACACCTATTTTTTAACGCACTTAAGGAAAGAGGCATGGAATTGTGAATGGTTTGTTTTTTATTCACAAGTTGAGCTTTATTTTGTCTTTCACCCTACAATTCTTTCCATTAAATTCCACAATATGGCTGAGCGAGCAGAGAGAAAGGACTCAGGGAGACAGAAATCTTAAAACTAAACAACAAAACAAACAAAACAACATGTATGCCTGGCTCCCCAAGTTGATTTTTTGGTTACGATTATTACTAATCTCCTACAAGCGTTTGTTTCTTTCTTTTTTTTTTTTTTTTTTTTTTTGAGACGGAGTTTCGCTCTTGTTACCCAGGCTGGAGTGCAATGGCGCCATCTCGGTTCACCGCAACCTCCGCCTCCTGGATTCAGGCAATTCTCCTGCCTCAGCCTCCCGAGTAGCTGGGATTACAGGCACGCGCCACCATGCCCAGCTAATTTTTTGTGTCTTTAGTAGAGACGGGGTTTCACCATGTTGACCAGGATGGTCTCGATCTGTTGACCTCGTGATCCACCCGCCTCGGCCTCCCAAAGTGCTGGGATTACAGGCTTGAGCCACCGCACCCGGCCTACAAGCGTTTCTGTTGGGAAGTGTTGATTCGGTTCCCCGGCTGTGACCCACACGGGAGGCCTGCAGCTGCCTGCTCTTCCCAGCAGGGGGAGCTCTGCACTTTTGTCATGAACTCTGGCTCTCAGAAGGGTCTTTCATACGGAAGCCCTCCTTCTGCACACCAAGCACAGGCTTAGGAAAGAAAAGAAACAAAAGGTGAATTTCAGATCCGTCCAATGCCATCCTTTTTCAAATATGTTCCTCGTGTATATTTTAAAGGGGCCATTTCCACAGAAGCAAAGGCTGCATCAGCCAGTGGCGGCAACACTTCTAAAGTTCTTGGGAGGGGACTTCCAATAAGAGCTTTACAGACACCATTGAGAAATTAGACACTTCCTTAAAAAATAATCACAGCATCACTTACCTGGAATTGTTGTAGATGAAAGGGCTAGGAATATTTGCATGTCTCTCCGATTGAGGTGGAACAGGGAGCACCTATATTTTTTCCTGACTTCATGGGTCTCCTCGCACCCCTGGTGCCTGTCTTTTGTCTTGGTGTAGCAATGGTGAAACAAGACAAGTGTACCATAAATCATATAAGAGTCACCCCCAAATTTTTGATAGGGCTTAAAAGTTTTTTTCTATAGAATTTTCAGTGCCCCCAACAAATGCCCATTCTGATAATGAGAATTTGACCTCACAAGACATTTCTGCCCAAAAGACATTTCTTGGGCCAGGTGTGGTGGCTCAATCCTGTAATCCCAGCACTTTGGGAGGCTGAGGCAGGTGGATCACCTGAGGTCAGGAGTTTGAGACCAGCCCGACCAACATGGTGAAACTCCATCTCTACTAAAAATGCAAAAATTTAGCCAGGCATGGTGGTGCATGCCTGTAATCTCAGCTACTCAGGAGGTTGAGGCAAGAGAATTGCTTCAACCTGGGAGGCAGAGTTTGCAGTGAGCCAAAATCACACCACTGCACTCCAGCCTGGGCAACAGAGCAAGACTCTGTCTCAAAACAAAACAAAAAAACAAAACAGAAAAAAGACATTTATTTGCATTAATAAAACCACACTTCATTTTGTTATTCTGGCAAGGTCCCAGTGGTTTCTTAGCTTATAGAATTAGCCGTCTTTCACTATTGGGATGGAATAATTTTGATTACTTTCTTTTGCCTTTATCTTTTATTTTTGTTTCTGTTTTATGGAGGAATGTAATAGGCAGGGATTGACATGACGTTTTCAAGTTTAAACATAAATATTACAATATTATTTATTAATTATTGAAGTAATGCCATGTCACTAATTTTAACTAATTAGGCATTAAAAAAAATCTTTGCTTGATAAAGAGTTTTTCAGAACCAACTAGCTTAGTTTTTCTTTTAAACCAAGGAATATTTTATCTCTGTCTTCCTTAGAACATGCTTGAAAATCAGGTATTATTATCATTATATTTGCTTCTAAAGCTAAGGCACAGGCAGGCTAAGTGAACTTAACATTAATGAAAATATGGACTTGTAAAAAGCACTGAGTAGATTCTCTAAACCTGCGTGCTGATTCCAATATCTTCATGAAGTATCCAATGGCCTAAGGTAAAATGTGTTTTTATCTCCCAGACACTGTGGTCTCACCATCTTAAACTGGGGAAAGAAACAACAAAATGTGGCAGAAAGATCAGACTTGGTTTCTAGCCAGTTCTGTCATCTTTTGGAAGAAGAAAGATGCTGGTTACCTTGGGCCGGTAGAGCAGGACCTGGAAATTGACCACAAGAGGCAGATTTGTGTGGGGAAACCAAAGGCACTGTATGTTTCAGGCTGCTTGTGGACCTGGGCACCAGGCACAGTGCTCAGAGCGGCCATCCCAGTGCAGATTTCACCATGCACGGACTGTGGCATGAGAGCCGTGCTGCAGGAGCTGGTGAGTGGCAGGCAGAAGCTGCAAACTAGGTCTTTCTGCCTGTTCTCGGACCTGCCTTTTCGCTGGCTCCTTGCATCCACACAGGAGGTTCCTTTTCTGCAAGAAAAAAGAACAAAACATAATAAGAATTTCAAGATTACATCCCCCTTATTAAATTGATTTTATACCAGATGATTTCACAACGTTTTTATATAATTCCAGATTTGATTAGACATTTCCCTTCTTAGTTCTGAAGCCTCCACAGATTTAGTCAACCAAAACATTTTCTCACAAAATCCACGAAGAATAGTTAACACAATTTCTAGTGGTCATGTAAATATATATATATATACCTACTGATTCATTTAAAATTAGAAATCATTGCTCAGCATTTTAAGAAACTTATTAGGACCAGTTTGAAATTTAATTTGGGTAGAAAGGTCAGTTGGCAGGAATGATGTATTTAGTTTTAAATTTAATCATATCCACATTGACGTCAACATTTACAGTGACCAAAATAAAGAGTAATATAAAAGTAATTTTAACAGAATATATGTGTGTGTGTGTGTATATATATATAATTTTAACAGAATATATGTATGTGTGTGTGTGTATATATATATATATATATATATTATTTTTTTTTTTTTTGAGACAGAGTCTCACTCTGTTGCCCAGGTTGGAGTGCACTGGGTGCAATCTCAGTTCACTGTAACCTCTGCCTCCCAGGTTCAAGTGATTCTCCTGCCTTAGCCTCCCAAGTAGCTGAGACTACAGGTGCCTGTCACCATGTCTGGTTAATTTTTGTATTTTTAAGTAGAGATGGGGTTTCACCATGTTGTCAGGCTGGTCTTGAATTTCAGATCTCATGATCTGCCTGTCTCAGTCTCCCAAAGTGCTTGGATTACAGGCATGTACTAACGTATTTTTAATGCACAGTTGAGCTGGTAGAAAACAGGAATCTCTTCAAAGTGAGATTGCACGAAAAAGCTTAACTTCACAGGAGAAAGGAGCACTGAAGCCATTTGCCCTAGATTTGAACAGGGTGGGGTAGATCCATCTCGGGTGGGAGGCAGATGGAAGGTTACAGGCCACAAAGAAGGGCAATGGAGACAAGGTCTGAGGCCAGAACTAAGGGATATCATATAAGTGACAACCCCATCCCCAAAAGCCAAGACTCACGTAGGGAGATTTCTTGGGAAGAAGTAAAAAAAAAAAAATGTCCCAAAGAGGAAGAAGGTAACTGTGGGTGGATTAGAGAAAAAAAAAACACACACAAACAACAATATCTCCCAGAATTTCTGCACTCATGAATTTGGCAGGAATATACACCACAGGTAGGCTCAATTCCCTCAGACTTGTTTTCAGGGATGCCAGGTTAGAAGTACCACCAAGGACCTGCAAAGGCAGTTGCAAATCCTCATGAGAGGAAAGTTGTTTATCCTTAAAAGATCCCCACACGTGAAGTTGCAAGGATCATGAATTCGTACTCATACCCACAAAATCCCAAGCAGATTAGAAATCAAAGAACAGATAGAATATCATGAGAAAATTTCCAGGAACAACAAAGTGTGCTTAGAATCAGACTTACAGCATTTGTGTGTATTTTATTTATTGCATTTAGAATGTCTAAAATGTGTGTGTTTCATATGTTTAAAGAAATAAGAGAGGAATATAAAAGTATGACAAAAGGACGAGAGATTAGAAAAATTTACCAAATTTGAACAAGAACAAAGTGGAGCTTTTAGCAACAATAATATACACACACACATTTCCAGGTATAAAGCCAGGAAACAAGGTTAAAGGCAGATTAGTTACAAATGATGAGATAATTTATGTAAGATTTATCTGAAAATGCCCAGCAGACAGCATAGGGAGACACAGTGATACACAATAGAAAGTAAGAGGCATGGAAGATTTCTCTTATGTTTAGAGTGTAGAAGGTAACATGACACTGTTATTTTAATGCAATAACCCAAGCAAGATGTAAGAAGCCACAAAATCATAGTCTTTCTGAACTAACCAGAGAGCTGAAACTAAAAAAAGAAAAGAAAAAAAATGCATGAATTAAATTCTAGAAAATATCCGAACAGACAGAGACGTTCCTTAGAACATCCTTAAAAATCAGATATTATTATCATTATATTTGCTTCTAAAGCTGAGGAACAGGCAGGCTAAGTGACCTTAACATCAATGAAAATATGGACTTGTAAAAAGCACTGAGTAGATTCCCTAAACCTGTGTGCTGATTCCAATCTCCTCATGAAGTATCCAATGGCCTAAATTCTCTTCTTTTTCTGAGAATAGAAGAGATTCTCGTTCTTGGTATAGACACAAGAGAAAAAGAAATCTGCCATAGATGGGGATGAGGATGAATTAGGATGAACCTTAGAAACGTGCAATGGCATATATGACTGACAGATTTGAATTCTGAGGCTCCTCAGTAAGAGAGTATTTCTCCCCCACAGGCTTTTCTCAAATGCTCAGGAACAGCGTGTGTGATGGTTAATGTTAGGTGTCAGCTGGACCGGATTGAAGGATGCCTAGATGGCTGGTAAAGTGTTATTTCTGGATATGTCTGTGAGGGTGTTGCCAGAGGAGACTGATATTTGCGTCAGAGAGGAAGCCCCTCCCTTAGTGTGGGTGGGCACCAATCAATTGGCTGCCAGCATGGCTGGAACCAAAAAGGAGGAAGAAGGTGGGTAAGCTGACTTGCTGGGTGTTCTCATTTCCTTCTTTTATCCCCACGCTGGATGCTTCCTTCCACTTCCTGCCCTTGGACACCAGACTCCAGGTTCTTCAGCCTTTGGACTCTGGGACTTGCACCAGTGGTTTGGCAGGGACTCTCAGACCTTCATCCACAGACTGAAGGCTGCACTGTTGGCTTTCCTTGTTTTAAGGCTTTAGGACTTGGGCTGAGCCACTACTAGCTTCTCTCTTCCCCCGCTTGCAGATAGCCTATTGTGGGACTTTGCTTTGTGATCCTGTGAGCCAATTCTCCCTAACAACAACAACAACAACAACAAACCGCCTTTTATGTGTACATATATGCTATTGGTTCTGTTCCTCTGGAGAACCCTGACTGATACAATATGCCAGAGCCTGTGGTGGAGACCAGATAGAGACGTGGAGATTCCCTTGAAGCCCAAGGCACCTTCTCCCAGACCAAGGCAACACCTACTAAAGGAGGAGAGAAGCAGAGCATGAGAACTGAGATAAATCAACCCGAGGCACTGTCCATTTCCAGTTCCCAAGAGCCAGACATAAATAAGTGACCAGAGAGAATCCTCCTCTCTTAACAAACAAAAAACAAAACACCTCAGGCTTTCAACTGACAATAGCTACAGTGGGGCAGGAAAGATGAAGGAAACTCCTCCAGGGCATTCCAGACAAAGCAAGATCTCCATGTGGATCAAAAGCTTGGGCTGGACTGGAGAGCTTTGTACATCCTCCAACAATGTGCAGACCACCATTTGGCTTGTAAATCAAAGAGAGATCTCATGATTTGAAAAAACTGGTGATTTGGGTGACATTAAAAAATTGGGGGAATTTTACTAGTGCTCAGAAATCCGCATACTGCAGAATGGAAAATCCTGAGCCCACTTTCAAAATATTTGAAGCTAGTACTGAACTGAAGCAAGCTTAACTTGCCAAATAGCTCAGACACAGTTTAACTGTAAAATATGTCTATTCAGTGACATGAAACCAGTTCCTGACACAAGAAGGGAAATCGTGTGCACTTTGGGCTCTGCTGTTCTGATGTCTTATGATAAAGAATGGAATAGTTAATAGCTGGACAGACAGATGCGCCAGCTGTTGAAATTATTTCATAGGGGCTTTAAAAATGTGCTAAATAATATTTTGGGAAACGTGTACAACATGTAGGAAGAGACAACGAATACGACCAGAGATATGGAAGCTGTGAAAGAGAATGGAGTGGAAGTGCTACGTGTGAGAAACACGGTATCAGAAATAAGTACTTCATTGGGTTTCGTAATACAGTGACTTAGCAGAGAAAATAATCAGTGAACTTGAGGACAAGTTATTAGAAAGTATTCAAGCTTAAATACAAAGTTAAAAAATGGCAAATAAAGCAATAACAACAACAAAAAACAGAATAGGTGATGATGTCTTTCTTTATGAGACAATATCAAATGACCCAACATACATATAATTAGGATCCAAGAAAGAGAAGAGAGAATGAAGAAGAAGAAATATTTAATAAGATATTTGCAGAGAATGGTCTAAAATTGATGAAATACATAAACCCACAAGTTTAAAACAATGAGAAAACACCAATCAAGAGAAATACAAAGTACCTAAGCACATCACAGCTAATTACCAACCACCAAAACTAAACAGCAGATTTTTTAAATGTGCCAGAAAAAAGATGCACATTGTGTACAGGAGAACAAAGATAAGTGCAGCCACTGACTTCTCACCAGACTTAATAGTGGCCAACAACAGACAGATTTCCTCAAAGTGCTGAAAGGATACATGAAAGCATGCATGCACACACACGTGTACAAATAACTACCAGCCTAGAATTCCACATCCTACGGAAGTAGCCCTCAGAAATGAAGATAAGCTGATCACTAAGTATTAAACACTATATAATTTCATTTTTGAAACGACAAAATTGTAGAAAGATAAGACACATTTGTGGTTACCAGGGGTCATGGATGGATGTAGGGAGGAGACAGTTAAGTGTTTCTAAGAAAGAGCAACATGAGAGATCCTTGAGGTGATGGAACAGGTCTATGTCTTGACTATATCAATGTCTATACCTGATTATGATACTGTACTATAATTATGTCAGATGTCATTATTGGAGGAGACCCAGTAAAAAATATATGGGAGCTCTTTGCATTTCTTACAATTGTATGTGAATCTACTATCATCTCAAAAATATTAATTTTAAAATGAATGGAAAACACATAAATTTCCAAGAGATAAAAGCTAAGAGAACTCTCTATCAGAACTTCTCTTCAAGAAATACTACAATTGGTTAGGTGCAGTAGCTCATGCCTGTAATCTCAGCACTTTGGGAGGCCAAGGCAGGCAGATCCATTGAGGTCAGGAATTCAAGACCAGCCTGGCCAATATGGTGAAATGGTGTCTTCAGAAAAAATAGGAAAATTAGCTGGGCATGGTGGCATGTAGCCGTAGTTCCAGCTACTCAGGAGGCTGAGGCACAAGAATCACTTGAACCCAGGAGGTGGAGGTTGTAGTGAGTTACGATCACACCACTGCATTCCAGCCAGGGTGGCAGAGGGAGATCCTGTCTCAAAAGGAAAAAAAAGGAATACTATAATAATTGCCTCAGGCTGAAGAAAAATTACAACAGATTTAACCCTGAATCTGAATCTGTAAGAAGCAATGAAGAGCACCAAAAAGTGTACATAATTGTATAAATATAAAAGACCTTATAAATATGTGTACGAGGGACAGAAAGAAGAGCATGCTTATTCTTTAAACTGTGCATATATAGCCATGAATGGTACATTTCATAATTTAAGAAAAAGAAAGAGAAAAATATCTTTCTTTCAAGGGAGGCAATACCATCTGGAGAATGTCTGTCACATGTGGCGCCACACACGGCGGATGAAAATAGACTTCTATTTTGACAGCAAAGAAATAGACAGTGATAAATACATGTGCTTAGTAAGTCAAAGTAGTCCCATGTAGAGGAAGTGGAAAAGCAGGAGGAGGAGGTGAATTACATGAGTTCCTCTGACCTCTCAGGTGTACTAAAGCCAGTTTTCAAAACCTGTGTTAGTAGCCGAATGGAAGCAAGTGTATATTGCTACGCTATTGCCGTTGACCCCTGAACAGCATGGGTTTGAGCCATGCAGACTTTCTTTGGCCTCTGCCACCCTGAGAGGTAACAGAGGCAACTGGAACAACTTCTCTTCCTCCTCCTCGTCCTCCTCCTCTCCAGCATACTCAGCAAAAGACAACCAGGACGAAGACCTTTGTGATGATCTGCCTCCACTTAATGAGTAGTAAATACATTTTCCCTTCCTTGTGAGGTTCTTAATAATATTTTCATTTTTCTAGGTTACTTTATTGTATCAATACAGTATATAATACACACAATCTAGAAAATGTGCATTAATAAGGCTTTCAGTCAATGGGCTATTAGTAGCTAAATTTGGAGGGAGTCAAACAATTACGGACTGTGTAGAGGGTTGGTGCCCTTAACCCCTATCTTTCAAGGCTCAACTATAATTAATATTTTGTAATTCATATTTTAAAATGTGCCTTATGTGCAATCCATTTAAAAGAAAGAATTGATCACTAATATACTGAATACAACATCAATTTGAGATGAATTATGGACCCAAATGTAAAAGCTAAACCAATCAGAAAACTTCTAGTAGAAAACGCAGACTCCATCTGTGATCTTGGGGCAAGGGAAGATTTTTTAGGAGATAAAAAAACATGCTGATAAAATGTAAAAGATAATTAATTATACTTGATCAAGATAAAAAAAAAAAAGTCCAGCCTGGCACAGTGGCTCATGCTTGTAATCTTAGCACTTTCGGAGGCAAAGGTGGTTGGATTGCAAAAATACAAAATTTAGCCAGGTATGTGGGTCGCAACTGTACTCTCAGCTACTTGGGGGATTGAGGTGGGAGGACTGGTCGAGCCGAGAATGCAGAGGTTGCAGTGAGCTGAGATCGTGTCCAGCGTGGGTGACAGAATGAGACCTTGTCCAAAAAACCAAATCTCCATCACAAAACATTATCAATGAAATAAAAAGGGAAGTCACAGACTGTGAGAATGTATTCATAAGAAAGAGGATGTATACCCAGGTACACGAAGAACTTCTGAAACTAAATAATAATAACACAATTTAAAAAGAGAAAAAGGAAAACAGTCTGTTCACAAAAGAAGACATAAAAGTGGTGAATGGTGAATAAGCACATGAAAACCTGCTCAACTTAACCATCAAGAAAATACACATTAGACGCTGGAGGAGCTCTGACCACATGCTACCCTAGAGGACCTGCAATGCACAAGGCTGGCCACAGCCAGTGCTGGGAGGAGAGTGGAGGCTTGTCTGCTGCTGGCAGGGGCAGACAAGGGTACAGCTGCTTTAGCAAACTGTCCTCTCCTAAAATAACATGCGTCTATCCTATGACTTAGTGAGTTCATTCCCAGGTATTTGTCCAAAACCAATGCAATATATCCATAAAAGTTCCTTTACAAAAGAGATGTTTATAATAGTCAAATCTGGATTGTTTAATCAACACATAGATAAACTATGCTTTGTTCACGCACTTGGGTAGCAACACTCAGTAGTAAAAAGGAATGAAACACCACCCCCCAATACGCAACAGTTAAAGAGTAGCAGGCTGCGAGGAGTACAGCAAACGCAGAAGTGTACACCCTAGGTGATTTAACCCCTGCGAACTTGTAGAAATAAGCAAGAGAGGCTGAGGGTGACAGAAACCTGATCTGTGTGGGCTTTGCAGTGGAGGACTCATGGGAAGGAGAATTAGGTTCCTTTCTGGGATGCGGAAAACGCTCTGCGTCTTGACAGGCATCAAGGTACACTTGAGATCTGAGCACTTCCGTGTGTACATTGCACTAAAATTAAAGTTTCCCTTGGGTGCATTTGCATAATTATGTCACCCCCGAGGCCAAGAGAGCATGGCAGAAACCACCGTGGTCCTCCGAGATTCCTCAACAGGGCAGAATCTGAGAGCAGCACATGAACCATCAGCTCTGTCTGTCCCTCCATCTTCCCTCTGCAGTTCCCCGTGCTGGGAGCTCTGCTGGTTCCAGAATAGCAGCTGATGGATGGTGAGGACTGGCTGCTTTCTGGGAAAGATCACTGTTCTTGCCTTGTGGAAGTTCTAGAAAGAAGAAAATCTTTGCCAGCTGGGATGATTAATTTGATGTATCAACTTGCCTGGGCTTTGGTGAATGGTAGTTCGGTCAAAGACAGTTTAGATGCTGCTGTGAAGGTCTAGTCCAGATGTGATTAACGTGTAATCGGTTCACTGTAACGGAGATGACCCTCAATTATGTGCGTGAGCTGCATCCAACCAGTGGAAGACTTGAAGAGCAAAGAGGAGGTTTCCCAAAGAAGAAGATGGAAAAAAAATTCCGCCTGAAGACTGCAATATGGAAACTACTTGGATTTCCAGCCTGCTGCCCTGAGGAATTTGGACTCAAGATGGTAATATCAGCTCTTCCCTAAATTTCCAAATTCCCTTGGATTTCAGACTTACCAATCTCCACAAACATCTAAGACAATTCATTAAAATTTCTCTCTTCCATCTCTCTATCATCTATCTATCTATCTATCTCTCTATCTATCTATCTATCTATCTATCTATCTATCTATCTATCTATCCGTCCATCCGTCTGTCCAGCCGGCCGGCCATCCATCCATCCATCATCTGTATTGTATTAGAGCTCTCCGGAGACACAGAGCCAGTGACCCATGCAGGTATCCGTCCTCCTGGCTCTGTGTCTCTGGAGAACCATGACTACCACACACCAGCTCTGTTTTCCTCTGCGTCCACGCAGCCTCCTGAATTGGAGGAAGCAGGTGGCCCAGTGTGAAAGGTCGTTTATCTGAAAGGACGCATTCCTGAAGTGATTGATGAGTGTGCCTTTCAGCTGGCATATTTGGGGACAGGGGCATTCATATTTGTGAGTCCAGATTCCCTAAAATGAGCTGCATTGCTCATCACATAACTCTTCATGATGTACCTGTTCATTATTACCTCAATGAAAAATAGTAGTTGGCTGCAAAACTGTGAAACTGCAATCTCTCTGCATCCCAGGGTTTGTGGGCTTTTTCATCACAAGGACCCTCTTTCTTTTCAAGGGCAATTATATCGTTGATTACTCCAGTGTGAGCTCAGCAGTGAGGAAAGGTCAGGTTTCCAAAGCCATTTTCAGATTGATTCCTTGGTTGTGACTGGAAGCCCAGTGTGAACTGGGGTAGGAGGGCTTAGTTCACCCCAACACAAACCCAAGCTTGTGGCCCCACTCACACTCGGGCCACTCCTCCCCTCCCCTTCCCTCAGGATTTATTAAGTCCTTTGCTTCTGTGTCCTCAAATCAGAAATTCCTCTCAGTAGTCATACCATGGCCTCCTCTAAGGGCCCGGTCCTCCTTCTTTGAAGGAAAGCTCGTGACCGTTTGCAGAACCCCGGGTGGGTCCAGCTGCAGCCGGCCATCCTCAATGTGTCAGACCATGGTGTTGAGTGAAAATAATTGCATCCAAACTACGACAGGACGCAGGCTCGGGAACAGGTGGGACATGAGAATGGGGCTTAAGGGGGAAGAGGGCAGGAGGAGCAGCTCTTCCGTTCTTCTCAGGGACATTTAATTGTCCGGCTGTGGACTGTGACGCACGCACCTTCCTCTGTCCTCCATCACTTTATTCCTGTTTTTCCTCTCCCCTTGTTTCATCTTTCCTCCTTTTCAAAGTCACAGAGAGATGAGGGGCCCGGGTGGGGCCAGGAAGGCCCATCCATCTCCTAACACCCCTTACTCTCAGCGCTGATGCCACGGAAGCCTGCAGCCTCCCGCTGGCTGTGAATGCGTGCCCTCTGCTGATCTGATCGGGAGTGCGTTTATTTCACTGTTTCTACAAAGCAAATGACCACCTGGATTTTACCTGTTGCTCTGGGCTGCCTGTTTGGCCGGGCCCTTGGGGAAGACACCCCCACTCTCCAACTCGCCTGTGAACACCCCCCACTGGGTGCGGGGCCTCTATGCACACCATTGCTGCTCCACTCCTAGGATTTTGCAGACATCCCAGAGTCAGGGATTCCCTTCTCCTCGTTCTGTTTGACAAGCACTGAGCTTTCACCACACAGCCTGGGCCCACCCCTCTTTTCAGCTTCCCTCTCACCGTCTGCCTTCCCCCTGCACCCAGGCAGGTGCTCTGCCCCTCACTTCTGTGTGAAGATCCTCCATGCTTCCTTCATTGACTGCTGCTGCTTTGACTGTGGGCTATCTCCCGGACCAACTGGACTGGGCTTTTGCCTAAGAACTTTCTAAAAACCACATAAAATAGTGAATGGCAGTTTCTCCAATAACAATTCCAAATTATCTGAGAATAGCAAACCATGGCTAACTTCTTATGAACAATAATACTTGTCTCTATGGCTGAAAGGAAAGAGCCCAGCACAGATGCCTGAGAGACGCCAGATGTATGGCCCTGAGCTGAGCGGGGGACGCAAAGAGACTGTGAGGAGCTCCCAGCTGACGCGTCTCAGTTCGAACAGCATCAAACCTAACTGCGATCTGTTTTCCTGAGATCGAAAAGTTTTCTACAATGCGAGTCGGTAAAAAGAATCAAATCATAAAACTGAATAATGTTTCGGTACTAGAATAAAATCAATATATTGCAAGTAATTTCAGAAGCAACAGCAGCTTCCAAGAAGAACTGTTTATCAGGATGGGCACTTACGCATGTTTAGGGATCTTGTGGAGTAACTGAGTGGTATTGGGTCCTTAGTTCATTCATTTTGCCGTTCCTCAGCCTCCATTCCACACGTGGCAAAGTGCTCACAGGTGCTGGCATGGGGAAAGATTCCCTCTGCAGCTAGCAACATACATTTAGGGATGAACACATGTTACTAAATTGTGTTTACATTTAAAACGCCAATATTCGATCAGGATTGTCAACACAGATGGAGAGCAAGGGAAGCCACCGTTTATTAACCACTTGCCTGTGCTAGCTTGTTCTCGTGACCTGTTGGATTGTGCAGGGTCGTAGTTAGGGGAGGAAGGTTGTCCTGGGGCCAGGTCCCTGAGTGTGAAACCTCTGCAGCCCCTAAGGGGCTCACCCAAATTTGACCTTGAAGAGAAACCTTTTCAAGTCTCTCTGCCTCACTCTCCTCTTCTGTGAAACAAGGACAGAACCACCGTCACAGGTGGATGAGGAGTTGGAGATACTGAATACAAGTGTGCACGGCACAATATCAAGTATACAGGAAATGGGCAGTAAATGTTGGCTTTTCAATGCTTAGTTCTCACAACAAACCCATGAGACAGACCCATGAGTGCTTGGAACCCATCCTCCACTCCCCAGAAAGCAAAGCCTGGGTAAGGCTGCCCTGTTCCAAGTGGGGACCCAATTAAACCTTACTTTGCTGTTCGGTCCTCTGCTTGAACTCTCCCCTTCCATACCTAATCACATGTCCCATTCTTTAGAGCAAACATCTCCTGAGCTGCAGAGTGGGACCCACTACTTAGGTCCCTTGTGGCGTCAGCCCAGGACACTTGCACCAGGCAAACACCTTCCATGGTTGCAGCCAAGTGGTTTTAAAAGCCACCGTGGTGTTTTCAAAGGCCCTCAGCGGAAAGCAGAGCTTTCCAAATGGGGACTGCTTGTCTCTGAGGCAAGAAAGCAGACTGGAAAACACCAGCACCTGGACATGGGAGGTCACTTTCTGTTCCTTTGCAGTCTCTATGTAAACAAGAGAATTCTTCAGAAGACGATGGGGAAGATTGTCCTCAGATCCTCTGAAATCTTATGAAATGTTGTATTTTTCGTGTGACTCGGTTGATTTACAGTGAGAACGGAAGGAGGAAGAATTCACACAGGAGCACATGATAGTTTCAAGGAAGTGATGGACCCAGGCAGCAGGGCTGTAGCTGGCCCTCCGGCTGCTCTCAGCATTGCACAGAATCCTGGGGAGCAGGGACATAGGAGGTGACGTGGGATGTGGACCCTGTGGGCTGAGCGCCAGTGGCCCTGGGAGGACTTTGGTTTAAAACAGCCTCCTGTGGCATTTGTGTGTCTTCTCTCTGCATCAGGCTACCCTCATGAGTGGCTGGATTCACCCAGGACCAGCACTTTGAAAGTGGAGAGGTGAGTCGCTTTTTATCAGATCCTTGCGTTAATGAAGTAGAATAATATAGAAAATCACCACACACGGTAGATCAGTAGACAAATAGAAGTGAGTTTGGGTAATGGACAAACCACCCCTGAGGTATCTATGTTACTTATTCTATAAACTTAGAACATTCAATACGGCAATTTCCTGGCCAAGCCGAATATAAAATTGTGAGGTGTATGTGCCAAGTACTTGAATGTGACGTGGGGGCAAATTAGATATTTTTCTGCCAAGTCCAGTAACTTCAAGAACCCTGAATGACATAGGTTCTCAATGCCAGTGCAGAAGACAGGCTGAATGAAATGAATTATTTTATCTATTATTCTCTGGTCCCCCTGTTTTTGGACTTAATTGGGGTTTATACTGTATTGTTCTTGGAAAAACCGAGTGGCTGATGATATCAGTTTCAACCGTGTGATGCATTTTTAAGCAGATATTTACTTACATTAATGTGCTACTGTCAAAACCAATGCTCACATAAACCAGATGTTTTTATCATAAGCCTTTGGCATCGGGGAGAAAAATAGGACAGTACAATATGTTGGCCATTAAATAGTGGGAATTTCAAGGAAAATGATCTTTATGATGTTGTTTTGAATATTCCCATACATTTCTTAGTTTGGGGAGCTACATTTGCCAAAAAGAAGTGGAAATGTTAGTTATTTTGGAAAATAATGGTAAGGATATTTGAATCTGGCCAAAGTCACTCTCATTCCAGATTTTTTATGTAATTTTTTTTTCCTAATGCTATCAATCTAAAGCTTGTGTTCTAACCATTAGCCATCCTCTGAGGGAACCACAGGTGAAAAAAAGGTGGAATTCCATCATAATGATGCCACTGGTCAAGATTGTTTTTCTCACTTTCTTTTCTTTAAAATTTTCTTTTTTTAGCGGGGTGGGGAGACTCGGACTCTGTTGCCCAGGATGGAGTGCAATGGCTCACTGCAACCTCTGCCTCCTGGGTTCAAGCAATTGTCCTGTCTCAGCCTCCTGAGTGGCTGGGACTAGAGGCGCATGCCACCACACACAGCTAATTTTTGTACTTTCACTATAGACGGGGTTTTACCATGGTGGCCAGGCTAGTCTCAAACTCCCGACCTCAGGCGATCTGCCTGCCTCGGCCGCCCAAACTGCTGGGATTACAGGCATGAGCCGCCATGCCCGGCCTGTTTCTTTCTCTTTCCTAATGACTCCCATCTGGTCTTTCCAATATCCTGGTCTAATTCTGAGATCAGTGCGTGTGCTTGGAGTTTCTCCTCTGCTTTTGGCTCTCTCTCCTCCCCATCTTCATGTGTGTGGACTTCGCCACGGGCTCTGCATCTCCCTTTCCCGGCACTGCTCCATCTCCCTTTTGCTCAGCCTCACTCTTTCCCTCCCGCAGGCTTGACCACCATTCCTTTGGATTTCTCTCTTCTTCTAAGGCAGAATTCATCTGTGCCTATATCTGGTGCTATGATGCACCTGTTATTCCAGCCACCCTTCTTGTCACTCCACGTCTACTGAGTTTGTGAGATAAATAAAACTATTTATACTTCAAGTCAGGGTTTTTCTTAATTATATATTTCAGTTTAGCTGGAGAGGGTAGAGTGATACAGGCAGGCTCATGTATTATTGGTGTCACCATGAATTGTTTTAACTTTTTGAACAGGGATTTGGCAATATGCCTCAAGACCCTGAAGTTATTAATCCTCTTTAACTCAGGAATTGAACTTCTGAAAAATCTATCCTATAAAACAAATCTCCAACTCGAGCATAAAATCACGCGCAAAGATATTTATAATAGTATTAATCATAATTGCCCCAAATGGAAAGGAATCTAAACATCCCCTAACAGCAAAATATCCTATAAGAGTAAAATAACCTTTCAAATGGCAGTAAATACATCAAAATACTATAATGAGAAAAACATTTGTGTCAAATTGAGTGACTGGTAAAATGGAACACTTGTGTAAGGGCTTCCTTGAGATTGGGGGATCTGTCTGGAAATGGACAGAGAGATGAGGCTCTGGACCAGTTCGAAGGATGTGGCCGACAGTGGTGTAGAGGGTTGTGGTTACCACGTGCTGTGGAAGTGACCTGAACCTGAGTGCTGTAGGGCAGCAGGCATCTTATTAGGCTCCCAAACCATGTGGGCCAGGAAATTATGCAGAGCACAGCAGGAGCACTGGGGTCTCATTCCGAAAGATGAATGGCTGTAGTGACATGAGACTGGGACCTGGAACCATCTGGAAGCTTCTTCACTCAGATGTGTGGTACCTACGCTGGGATGGCTTGGTACCAGCCTCCACTCTTATGACTAAGCAAGTGTGAGCACATGGCATCCCAAGTGACCTGGGCTGGGTCTCTGGAAGAAGCGTTCCAAAGCCAGCACTCCTTGAGGCCACACGGAGGCTGTGTGGCTGTGCTCAGCCTCACTTCAGAAGCCTTGGGGTGTCATCACCTCCACCCTCTGTGCTGCTTGATTGCCTTAAGAGGAGGGGACACTGACCCAGTCCCTTGAAGGGAGGAGTGCTAAAGAAGTTGTGACTTGTTTTTTCTGAGACAGAGTCTCACTCTGTCACCAGGCTGGAGTGCAGTGGCACAGTCTCTGCTCACTGCAACCTCTGCCCCGTGGGTTCAAGTGATTCTCCTGCCTCAGCCTCCCAAGTAGCTGGGACTATAGCTGCACCACCATGCACAGCTAATTTTTGTATTTATAGTAGAGACGGGATTTCACCATGGTGGCCAGGATGGTTTTGATCTCTTGACCTCGTGATCCACCCGCCTCGGCCTCTCAAAGTGCTGGGATTACAGGTGTGAGCCACCGTGCCTGGCCAGAAGTTGTGACTATTTTATTAGACGTGCCACATTGGGAAAAGGGTAATGTTCAATTTGGCTTTTACCTACAAAGACCTAAACACCGAGGCCCAGGTGGGTGGAGGAGACGTCACTAATGAAAGTGCCCATAGAGCAGAAAACTTTAGAAATTCATCATGGAGCTAAAGTCTCTTTTCCTCTGCCCAGTGCCCAAGTGCTCAGTAAGATGAGAACTCACAACACAAGGGGCTTTAATGTCAAACGCTTGATGCAGGGTGCACTCAGATCTTCATTCCTTTCCTCCACGAGGATCGCGAGGTCAAGAGATCAACCTCGCCAGCTTCTGTTATTTTTTGACTGGTGAAAAGGGGACACTTATACCCTCTTGGTGGGAGTGTAAATTAGTTCAGCCATCACGGAAAGTAGTGTGGCAATTTCTCAAGGAACTTAAAGAAGAATTACCATTCAACCCAGCAATCTCATTATTGGCTGTATATCCAAAGGAATATAAATTATTCTACCACAGAGACACATGCACACACATGTTCATTGCAGCACTATTTACAATAGCAAAGATATGAAATCAACCTGAATGCCTGGCAACAGTAGACTGAATAAAGAAGTTGTGAAACACATCTTCTACCTCTGAGTACTCGGCTTAGTACCTGTTACTAGGTACTAACTACCTCTGAGTACTAGGCTTAGTACCTTGGTGATGAAATAATATGTACACCAATCCCTTATGATACACAAGTTACCTGTACACCATGGAATACTATGCAGGTGTAAAACAGAATGAGATCCTGTCCTTTTGCAGCAACAAGCATGGGGCAGGAGACCATAATCCTAAACAGATGCAGGAACAGAAAACCAAATACCACATGTTCTCACTTATAAATGGGAGGTAAACACTGAGTCTGTTAAAATGCACGCTCTGAATGAAAAGACCCCCCCCCCAAACAGGCTTTGTGTGAGCAATAAGGCTGTTTGTTCACCTGGGTGCGAGTGGGCTGAGTCAGAAAAGAGAGTCAGTGCAGGGCAGAGGGATAGGAGTTGGTTTTACAGATTTGTGGTAGGCAGTGAAAAGTTATAGAAGTTACAGTTTTAGGGCATTTTTTTTTGCAAGCTGGCAGGGGGTCTTAGGGTCTAGAGTCACGAGGTTGACAAGGTCAGTTACAAAGTCCAATGGCCTTGTCAATTGAAGCCAGAATAAGAAACAATAGAAGAATGACACAGGTTAGTTAGGTGCCTCAGGGGTTGATCATTCCTTCTAGGAGCTCATCTGGGGTGTACGTGCAGGTCACAGAGGCTACCATACTGTTTATGGCACGGTGAGTCAGCCTGAAAGACCTTACAGAGTCCACATGGACACAAAGAAGGGAGTGACAGACATGAGGGCCTCCTTGAGCATGGAGGGTAGGAGGAGGGAAAGGATCAAAAAACTGCCTCTGAGTACTAGGCTTAGTACCTGGGTGATGAAATAATATGTACACCAAACCCTTATGATACACAATTTACCTGTATAACAAACCAGTACATGTACCCTGAGACCAAATAAAGGTTACAAAATAGAAAACAAATAAACAATGAAAAAAAAACATTTTAATTTTGGAAAAAACAAGACCTTGATTCCAGGACAGATATCAAGTAAAACAGTCCATCTCAGATAGTCTGAAAATATTTCCATTTAAAGTTGGATAAATTTGCATCAGATTCTTGGTATCTGCGATTTATTCATAGAAGTCATTTTCTCTTTTCTTACTATTTCAAGATTTATAACCAGAAATTAAAATCCATGCCACAGTTCCTGAGATGAATTGTTTTGCCAGTGAATGCTCATGTTATGCAATCCCAGAAAGGGTCTAGGAAATCGACCTGAATATATTATAGACATAGTTTGTTCATATCTATTTGAGGATTCCAGGAAAAAAGTAATATAAAGAATCAGTCAATACATGAAATTTTGAAAGAAACATTTCTGCTTTGCTTCACCTCTTTGAATTTGCAAGCAAATTATACGTATTTTAGAAATGAAATTCATGCTCATTCAGTAATTATTCAGAATGTTTATTTCCAAATCTCTTGATTCCATGTTCTCCCATGATATTGTAATCTTGCCCACTGCCTAGACAGAGCGAATTTATCAGAGAGGGGGCCATAATCCTAAGCAGATGAAGGAACAGAAAACCAAAGAGAAAGAGTAATTCACATAGAGCCAGCTGTTTGGGAGACTGGAGTTTTATTATTACTCATATCCATCTCCTCAAAGCTCCTAGCTTAGGGGTTTTTCAAAGGAAGTTTGAAAGATGGGGTGGGGGTGGCCAGGTAACAGGTACTTGCTGCTGATTGGTTGGGGGCAGAGATGAAATCATATGGGGTGGAAGCTGTCCTCCTGCAGGCCAAATTGCTTCTGAATGAGGCCGCAGGAGTGGGGTTGGTGGGTCCAGGTGGAGCCATGAGTGTCAGACGTGCAAAAAGGTAACTTAGGTTCTGAAAAGATATCTCAGGCCAATCTTAGGTTCTGGGACACTGATGTTATTTGCAGGAGGAGTTAGGGAAGTTGCATGTGGCTGACAATCGTCTCTGTCTACACGTGAGCAGGTTCTGGTTCCTCTGCTCCTTCTAGCCTGGCAACCTCTCATTAGCTCTGCAAAGATAGTTGAATTTGGTAAGGAGGGCTATTATCATTTAAACTATGAACTAAATGTCTCCCAAAACTAGCCCAGGAATAATCAAAGACAGTTTGCGGGGTGAGGAGGCTAAAGCCAAGAGTGGAGTTGAGTAGATCAGATCTCCTCCATTGTCACAACCTTCTTGCTGATTAGAATTTTGCAAAGGCAGTTTCAATATTTTCTTTGAGTCTTCACAATAGCATGTATCATGTCCTGTCTTAGATTGTAGTTTTTGTCCACTTATCTAATTCATTATATGCTAGCTGAAGTACGCTTAAATGATATTCTATACACTTCTTACAGGGCTCAAGTAAATGTTTAACTGAATTAAACTCCCCTTTTCCTGCCTTCTTTTTCGATAAGCACAATGATTAGCAACTAAAGTTTTCAATCACGAAGGCATCTTTTATTTCATCATACACTTGCAACATTGTTATGTTAGTCCACTTCTTACAGTAAGTTAATCTATATTCATAATCATTCATAACTTTGACTTATGTTTTATAAAAGATTCTGAATAACATGTTTAATTTTTTATCATGAGTGGACTGGATCATTTCCTATGGGAGCTTCATTGTGTTTTTTGAGGGCAATGCTTTTTTTTTTTTCTTTTGTTTTTGAGACGGAGTTTCGCTCTTGTTACCCAGGCTGGAGTGCAATGGCGCGATCTCGGCTCACCGCAACCTCCGCCTCCTGGGTTCAGGCAATTCTCCTGCCTCAGCCTCCTGAGTACCTGGGATTACAGGCACGCGCCACCGGGCCCAGCTAATTTTTTGTATTTTTTTTAGTAGAGACGGGGTTTCACCATGTTGACCAGGATGGTCTCGATCTGTTGACCTTGTGATCCACCTGCCTCGGCCTCCCAAAGTGCTGGGATTACAGGCGTGAGCCACTGCACCGGGCCAAGAGCAATGCTATAAATATTTTTGCCTAGTTTGTTTGTTTAATATAATTTCTGATTACTGGGCACCGACTTGTCCTTCTTCCAATCACAGGAAAGTTGAGTAAGAATCGGAGCAGTGGTTGTCATAGGTGTTAGAACCAGAGAAACTCCATTTTGAGTGGGGGCTGGGAAAATAAAACTGAGACCTGCTGGCTGCATTCTCAGGAGTCAGGCATTACTAGCCTCTAGATGCTTAATAATGTTTACCAAACAGACCCAAACTTGGGAGTTGAACATGATTCTATGATATCGGGACATCTGGAGAACAAAGGCATTCCTAATTTTGCTTTAAAGATAATACTATTGAATGTTGTAAAATATAGTAACTAAGAAAATTAATCCTTTATCACAAACAGTTATAGCAGAGCACATGTCCCCATATATACAAAAGCGCTGTACCTAGGGGGGATGCGTTCCTCCTCTTACTTTGAGGAACATCATACTCTGTCTATGGAGTAGGTGTCCTTTCACCACGTTACTTTCCTAATAAACTTGCTTTCACTTTGCACTGTGGCCTCATCCTGAGTTCTTTCTTGCCTGAGATCCAAGAACTCTCTCTCGGGGTCTGGATCAGGACACCTTTCCTGGAACACGGTCGCCGAGGACGTGTGGATGATGTGGACAAACCCTGTTATATTCCCTGTCGCCACTTTCTCACCTGTAAAATGGGACTTACAATACCTGTCTTACCTCCGTCATGAAGTTGTTTTGGGAAAAAGTGCAAAAGTAACTATGTACTTTGACAGGCCCTAGAACATTCCGGATTAATTATGATTATACGCCTCCTCTACGGACAGAAGTGGCAAACGTGCAACCCTGCACTGTGGCTGTGGCTGATCCCACTCCTCACAGTGCCCTTCCTCCGGACCTTTATCCAGCCTCAGAAGCTTTCTCAACACAGTGTCGAGTGATTAAATCTGGCATGGGAGTGGTAAATTTGCTTCAGAGAGCATGCTTTTAGGTGACCCAAGAGATAGCCAATGTGATTCAGCGGACATACTCTATACAGAGGGTTCACTGGCTTCTTCCTGCCCGTGTCCACACACATCTACAGGCACATTTCTGTTCACTCACACAGAGGCCGGTCCCTCAACCTCACTGTCAACTTTTTACAAAGAGATCCCCCTTCTTGTCCTTTCTCCCTTCTCTGAGACCCAACCTTCTCTCTCAGGCTCGTTGATGGGGTCCAGAGTGCATGCACAGCCTGGGGTCAGAGGCAGCATGCACAGGTGGCTTCTGATCAGTTTAAACCCCAACTCATGCTCCAAGCTGAATCTCCAGAGGACGCAGATTATAAATAAGTCTCTCTAAGATTGACTTACTTGATTACATTTCTCTTATCTGTCATTTTGCTTTTTAAATTAAAATTCTTTTTTTTTAACCTGAAAACGCATTATTATGTTGTGGTTAGGCTGTACATCTTGAAACCCTTTATTCTGCCCCAACAACTGCTTGGAGACTTACAATTAAATAACCTGGCAAGCTTTCATGAGAGGTGGAAATTTTCTAAGAACACAATGTGTTGGTAGATGAATCCTGAGAGATATTTCCTAACTCAAAAAAAAAAAAGTTAACTCTATAGGCTGTCTCTGACAGAAAGAGGCAGAAATTTCAAAACAAAAAAACTTTTTTTAAAAAGATTAACACAGAAGTAACATTCTTGAGAGAAAGTACTAACACATTGCACCAAGTCATTTGCCATTTGCCCAGTGAAATGAGTCTTTTGCTCACATCTTTCCAGGTGTCTGCCACAGACTGCTGGGCTTTGGAAGCAAATAAGAGAATCTCTGCAAAATTGCTGTAATCAATTAAGAAGAGACTTCTAATTTTGTTAATGGGACCAGTCTTCCTGCCAAGAACAATTAGAAAAGCTGAACACAATGTAAAGAAAAAAAGAGCTTATCTATCTGTTTAAAACTTTGGAGAACTTCCAAGAAAGCAAGAACTCAAAGGCCAAGTGATATGAGCTGGTGCTGTGTTCCGAAGCAAATCTCACCTTGAATTATAGTTCCCACAATCCCTATGTGTCGTGACAGGGACCTAATGGGGGGTACTTTAGTCATGGGAGTGGTTACCCTCATGCTGTTCTCATGATAGTGGGTGGGTTCTCATGAGACCTGATGGTTTTTTTTTTTTTTTTTTTTTTTTTTTTTTTTTTTTTTTTTTTTTTTTTTAGACGGAGTTTCGCTCTTGTTACCCAGGCTGGAGTGCAATGGCGCCATCTCGGCTCACCGCAACCTCCGCCTCCTGGGTTCAGGCAATTCTCCTGCCTCAGCCTCCTGAGTAGCTGGGATTACAGGCACGCGCCACCATGCCCAGCTAATTTTTTGTATCTTTAGTAGAGACGGGGTTTCACCATTTTGACCAGGATGGTCTCGATCTCATGACCTCGTGATCCACCCGCCTCGGCCTCCCAAAGGGCTGGGATTACAGGCTTGAGCCACCGCGCCCGGCCAAGACCTGATGGTTTTATCAGAGGCTTTCCCCCTTTTGCTGCTGCCATGTGAAGAAGAATGCATTTGTTTCCCCTTCTAGCATGGTTGTAAGTATCCTGAGGCCTCCCAGCTCTGCAGAACTGAAGTCAATTAAACCTCTTATAACCCTGTATAACTTACTGAGTATCCGATATTTTATCACAGCAGCATGATAACATACTAATACAACAAATTGGTACCGAGATCTTGGAGAGCTGCTGTAAAGATATGCAAGAATGTGGAAATGACTTTGGAACTGGGTAACTGGCAGAGGTTAGAACAATTTGGAGGGCTCAGAAGAAAAGTTTGAAGCTTCCTAGAGATTTGTTGAATGGCTTTGACTAAAATGCTGATAGTGATATCAGAAATGAAGCCCAGGCTTAGGTGGTCTGAGATGGAGACTAAGAACTTGTTGGGAACTGGAGTAAAGGTGACTGTTGCTATATTTTAGCAAAGAGACCGGCAGCAGTTTGCCCCTGCCCTAGAGATCTGTGAAACTTTGAACTTGAGATAGATGATCTAGGGTACATGGCAGAAGAAATTTCTAACCAGCAAAGCCTTCAAGAGGAAGCAGAGCATAAAAGTCTGGAAAATTTGCAGCCTGATTATGCGATAGAAAAACCAGTTTTCTGAAGAGAAATTCAAGCCAGCTTCAGAAATTTGCATAGGAAATGAGGAACTGAATGTTAATCACTAAGACATTGGAGAAAATGTCCTCAGGGCATGTCAGAGACCTTTAAAGCAGCTCCTCCCATCATAGGCATGGAGGCCTATGAGGAAAAATGGTTTTGCAGGCTGGACCTACGGCCCCTCTGCTGTGTGCAGTCTAGGGACTTGGCGCCCTGAATCCCAGCAGCTCCAGTCATGGCTAAAAGAGACTAAGGTACAGCTAAGGCCATGGTTTCAGAGGGTGCAAACCCCAAGCCTTGGCAGCTTCCATGTGTTGTTGAGCCTGCAGGTGCACAGAAGGCAAGAATTGAGGTTTGGGAACCTCTGCCTAGATTTCAGAGAATCTATAGAAATGCCTGAATGTCTAGGCAAAAGTTGGCTGCAGGCCAGAGCCCTCATGGAAAACCTCTGTTAGAGAGGTGCAGAAGGGAGATGTGGGGTTGGAACTGCCACTCAGAGTCCCCACTGAGGCACTGCAAGTTAGGCTGTGAGAAGGCCACTGTCCTTCAGGCCCCAGAATGGTAGATCCACTGACAGCTTGCACCGTGCACCCGGAAAGCCACAGGCACTTAACACCAGCCTGTGAAGGCAGCCAGGAGCAGGGGTATACCCTGAAAAGCCACAGGGCTGCAGCTTCTCAGACTGTGGAAGTCCACCTCTTGCATCAGCATGCCCTGGAAGTGACATCAATCAAAGAAGTTCATTTTGGAGCTTTAAGATTTGACTGCCTCACTGGATTTCGGACTTGCATGGGGCCTGTAGCCCCTTCATTTTGGCCAAGTTCTCCCATTTCTAAAAGGTGTATTTGCCTAATTCCTATACCCCAGTTGCATCTAGAAAGTAACTAACTTGTTTTTGATTTTACAGGCTCATAGGTGAAAGGGACTTGCCTTGTCTCAGATGAGACTTAAACTTTTGGGTTAATGCTGGAATGAATTAAGACTTTGGGGGGCTGTTGAAAGGGCATGATTGTGTTTCAAAATGTGAGGAGATGAGATTTGGGAGGGGTCCATGGTGGAATGATATGGTTTGGCTCTGTGTCCCCACCCAAATCTCACCTTGAACTGTAGTTCCCATAACCTCTACCTGTCATGGGAGGGACCCAGTGGGAGGTAATTTAATCATGGGGGCAGTTACTCTCATGCTGTTCTCATGATATTGAGTGAGATCTCATGAGATCTCACTCAAGGCAGCAAATCACACTGCCACATGTGTACCTATGCAACTATCTTACATGTTCTTCACATGTACCCCAGAACCTAAAATGAATTTAAAAAATATCAGAAACAGACTTTAAAGTAACTATGATTAATATACTCAAGAATTAAAAGTCAAGTTGAAGAATTTATTCAACTTGATGCTTTTAAAGGGCTTTTCCTTCTTTTGCTTGGCACTTCTTGCTGCCACCATGTGAAGAAGGACGTTTTTGCTTCCCATTCCACCGTGATTGTAAGTTTCTGGAGGCCTCCCGAGCTCTGCAGAACTGGAGTCCATTAAACCTCTTTCTTTATAAATTGCTCAATCTTGGGTATTTCTTCATGTAAGTGTGAGGACGAACTAATACACCGAGATTCTGGAAAGGAGATTGCAATGAAGAAACCCTGACATTAGGTGGTACTTTTTCCTTCAGGGCATTTGCAGTAACCAAAATCTGAAATTTGAAAAGCGCGCTCAGCAGGCTCCCTGGCCTGGAAAGACAAATATCAGATGTCAGAGACCACTGTAAAAAAGAGGTTCTCAGAAATACCCCAGGCTTGCAGTTGGAAATCTTGCAGAGTAACATGAAAGAGTAAGGGTTAACCAGAAATGGATCCTGCCCCATAGAGACTGAAGCCCGGCTGGGAATGCGCTCAGTCCTCTTTTGGATGAAGGTCATCTATCCCTACCCTGACTGCCCTTCTAAAGCAAAAGTAAGTGTTCTTTAGAGAACGATAGCACTGACCAGTATGATTTGTAATTTTCTATACATGATGTCCTAAAGTTAAAATAACAGATAAAAACAGTTAAGGATAGACCAGAACCAAAGAGAAAATGCTGGACAACAGGAACAGAAGCACAGGAAATCCTGATATCAAAATAATCAGAAACAGGTGAAGAGAGGAAGGCAGCAAATCACACTGCCACGTGTGTACCTATGCAACTATCTTACATGTTCTTCACATGTACCCCAAAACCTAAAATGCAATTTAAAAAATATCAGAAACAGACTTTAAAGTAACTATGATTAATATACTCAAGAATTAAAAGTCAAGTTGAAGAATTTCACCAGAGGACCAGAGAATAGGTAAAAGAAAATAAAAAGAATAAATTCTAGAAAAAAATGAATGATGAAAAATGTGGCAAAG
The DNA here is from genome assembly GCA_028533165.1 of Leontopithecus rosalia. Taxonomy (NCBI): domain Eukaryota; kingdom Metazoa; phylum Chordata; class Mammalia; order Primates; family Cebidae; genus Leontopithecus; species Leontopithecus rosalia. The sequence continues at coordinate 4,851,806 of CM052649.1, forward strand.
ATTAAAGAGAAATATTGATAAAAATGAAAGGTCTAACATTCATAGAATTAATGTTCCCAAAGCTGAGAAAACAGAGTCAATGACAGTTTTAAAAGAGATAATGGTTGAGGATTTTCTTTTTAAAAAAATATTTACCCATATTTATTTTATTTCATTTTTCAAACTTTTATTTTAGGTTCAGGAGTTCAGGTTTGTTACATAGGTAAACTCATTTCATGGGGTTTGTTGTACAGATTATTTCACCACCACGGCACTAAGCCTCGTAACCAAGGGTTATTTTTCCTGGTCGTCTCCCTCCTCCCACCTCCACTCTTAGGGAAGCTCCAGTGTGTGTTGCTTCCTTATTTGTGTTCATGAGTTCTTATCATTTGTCTCCCATTTATAAGTAAGAAGTGCAACATTTGGTTTTCTGTTCCTGCATTGGTTTGCTGAAGATAACGGCCTCCAGCTGCAACCATGTTCTTGCAAATGATACGATCGTGTTTGTTTTGATGCCTGAATAGTATTTATTCCATGATGTATGCACGCCACATTTTCTCTATCCAATCTGCCATTGATGGGCATTTTGGTTGCTTCCATGTCTTTGCTATGTTGAATAGTGCTGCAATGAACATATGCGTGCATGTGTCTTTATGAGAACTATTTGTATTCCTTTGAGTATATACCCAGTACTGGGATTGCTGGGTCAAATAACAGTTCTGTTTTTAGCTCTAAGGAATCACCACACTGCTTTTCACAATAGTTGAACTAATTTACACTCCCACCAACAGTGTGTAAGCATTCCTTTTGCTCCACAAGTTCACCAGCATTTATTTTTTGACTTTTTAATAATAACCATTCTGACCTGTATGAGATAATTATCTCTCTGTGGTTTTGATTTGCATTTCTGTAATGATCAGTGATGTTGAGCTTTTTTTTTTTTCATATGCTTGTTAGTCTCACATATGTCTTCTTTTGAGAAGTATCTGTTTATGTCCTTTGCCCACTTTTTACTGTGGTTATTTCTTTTTTCTTTTTGTTTTTTTTTCATGTAAATTTGTTTTAAGTTCCTTAGAGATGCTAGATATTAGACTTTTGTCAGGTGCCTAGTTTGCAAATATTTTCTCCTATCCTGTAGGCTGTCTGCTTACTTTTTTGTTTCTTTTGCTGCGCAGAAGCTCTTAAGTTTCATTCGATATCATTTGTCAATTTTTGCTTTTGTTGCAATTGCTTTTGGTGCCTTCATCATGAAACCTTTGCCAGTTCCTATATCCAGAATGGTATTGCCTAGGTTGTCTTTCAGGGCTTTGATGGTTTTATGTTTTACATTTAAGTCTTTAATCCATCTTGAGTTAATTTTTGTATATGGTATAAGGAAGAGTTCTAGCTTCAATCTTCTGCGTATGGCTAACCTGTTATTCCAGCACCTATTGAATAGGGAGTCCTTTCTCCATTGCTCCTTTATGTCAACTTGGTTGCACATCAGATGGCTGTAGGTGTGTGACCTTACTTCTGAGCTCTCTACTCTGTTCCATTGCTCTGTTTGTTTCTTTTTTCATTTTCTTTCTTTTTCTTTCCTTCCTTCCTTCCTTTCTCTTTCTTTCTTTCTTTTCTGAGCTCTCTACTCTGTTCCATTGCTCTATGTTTCTTTCTTTCTTTCATTTCCTTTCTGTTTCTTTCTTTCCTTCCTTCCTTTCTTTCTTTTTCTCTCTTTCTTTCTTTCGTTTCTGAGCTTTCTACTCTGCTCCATTGGTCTATGCTGTTTTGGTTACTGAAAAATGGCTGAGAATTTTCTAAAACCAATGCAAGACGTCAATTCCCAGACACAAGAAGCTTCTTAGTAATTATCACTTTGTGATATTTATCGAGCTGTATACCTCTCAACTCTGATTTTCCTACATGTAGGTCATGCCATAATAAATTATTAAAAATAAACCACTGCAAAGCACTGGAAATGAAAAAACTAATGCTGAGTGATAAAAACAAAGTGATTCAAAGTGGTATGCATGATACAACGCACAGAAGCTGTAGGGCAGATATGAGATATAATGGCTATATGTCAAATTCCTTTTTTTTTTTGAGACAGAGTCTTGCTCTGTAACCCAGGTGGGAGTGCAGTGGTGCTATCATGGCTCACTGCAGCTTCAGATACCTGAGCTTAAGCAATCCTCTGCCTCAGCCTCCGGAGTAGCTGGGACTACAGACAGGCATGTGGCACCAGGCCTGGCTATTTTTTTTTTTTAAATTTTGTAGAGATGGGGGTCTTGCAGTGTTGAGCAGGCTTGTTTTGAACTCCTGGCCTCAAGTGATCTCCCAGCTTTGGCCTCCCAAAGTGCTGGGATTACAGGCATGAGCCACAGTGCCTGGCCTAAAATGCAATTCCTTATCAAGTAGTAGAAAGATTAATGACCTTCGAGTCAGCTCGATTGAGTTTTAAATACCAAATAGGTATCTCACTAGCTCCGTGTCCTTGGGCAAGTAACTGAACTCATTTTCTTATGTTAAAGAAAGGATAATACTTCACAACCAGTACACTGAACTCCCTTGTTCATCTCTGCATCTCACTTCCTTGGCAAGGCCCCAGTCCTCTGGCCACGCTGCCCCTTCCCCTGTGCAGTGAGAGGCTGGACAGAATACCATTGCGCTGACTCTGCTCCTGTTAAATTTATGACCACTGACCTCAAATGGGCCCTGAGGGATTCCTGGCCGTCATGTCACACATACAGATCACTGTCCCATACCTTCTCCTTTCTCTCTTGAAACTGCGTCAACTCTTCCTTCAATCTTATATCAGCTGATTTCTTTGCTTCTTTAGTTTCATGGAGGAAATCAGAATGATCAGAAAAGAATTGCTGCAAGCTCCCTCCCTGCCATCCACCCACCTCCCCCAGCTGTGCCGACTCCTCCGTTTCCTCTCCTGTTGCTAAGGATAAATCCTATCCCTTCTCAGCTTCTCAAGGACATCACTTGGGTAATTCTCCCCTCTCTCCTTCGAGATCAATTTCTCCCTCCCTATTGGGTCATTTCCATCAGCAGATGAACATGTCATTATTTCTTTCTGTGTTACAAAATGACCTTCCTTTCTTTCCACTTTTCTCTGCAGCAGCTGCCCTCATTTTGCTCTGAAGTAACTCAGATAACTTTGTTCCTTTGTTCCTGCTGCTCCTGGGATCGCTGGTCAAGGTCACAGGTGATAGACCCCAGGTTATATGCAGGAGTTAATTCTGAGTGTTCCTCTTACCCCCAGAAGCACTGCCCATGGCAGGTCCTTCTTTTTTGTGAAACATCCTTTTTACTTGGCTTCACAACACACACTGGCTCTTCTCCTACCTCCCTGGATTCCCATTCGGTTTCCTTGGCAGGGGTTCCATCTCTGTTTTCTTTAAACCTTGATATGCCTCAAGTTCTATCCTTGATATCATTCTTTCTCTATCCATGCTTGAAGTCTCTTGGGTTTTGTTTTTTTTTTTTTTTTGAGATGGAGTTTCGCTCTTGTTACCCAGGCTGGAGTGCAGTGGCCGATCTCGGCTCATCGCAACCTCCGCCTCTGGGTTCAGGCAATTCTCCTGCCTCAGCCTCCTGAGTAGCTGGGATTACAGGCACGTTTAACCATGCCACCATGCCCAGCTAATTTTTTGTATTTTTAGTAGAGATGGGGTTTCATCTTGTTGACCAGGATGGTCTCCATCTCTTGACCTTGTGATCCACCCGCCTCGGCCTCCCAAAATGCTGGGATTACAGGCGTGAGCCACCGCGCCCGGCCAGTCTTTTGGTTTTAAATATCCTGTTTGCTGCTGCTTCTCAATTTACATATCTAGCCATGATCAACATCCTGACTCTGGACTACTGTATCTAATTCCTATGCAACGTCTTCACTTGTGAGCCTGATGGGCACCTGAAATTCGCTCTGTTCGGAATCTAACTCCTGATATCCTCTTGCAACCTGTGCTCCTTGCTCCATCCTTCCAGCCGTCCAGGGTGAAGACCGTGGAGTGACTGCTCAGTGCTGACTCTCACCCTCCGTATCCTGGTCCTCAGTTTATCCTGAGAGCTGTACCCCTAACCAGTATCCCAAATCCAGCGACTCCTCCCCTGGCCCACCTCTACAGCCCTGGGCTGAGCAAGCATTTCTGTCACTTAGGCGTGTGCGGCGCCAGCCCCTTGCTCCCCACCCATTTTCAGCCCAGCAGCCAGAAGAGTGTTAAAACATAACCAGGTCATGCCCTTCCTTGCCTGTCAAACCTCTGCATTTCCTGTCTCACTAGGAACGAATGCAGAAGTTCTAACGTTGAACCACGATACTCCACAGTCCCCATGCCCTCCCTCACTTCATCCTCTGTGACCTTTCCCTGCCTGACTCTGCTTCAGCTACTCCGGCCCTGAGTCTCCCTGCTGGTCCTCTACCCTGCCAGCTCCATGTGTGCCTTGGGACCTGCTCTCCACTCTCCCATCTGCCCAGGATGCACCCCTGACACAGCAGCATGGCCACCTCTACCCCTTCTCCTGTCTGCACGGAGCCTCCCCTCCCAGCGATACTTCCCTGTGTACTGGTTCTCTTTCCCTGCTTGACTTTTCTCCTGCCCATCCTCACCATGTAAATACACAACGGACGTTTAAATGTATGTTGTTCATCATCTCCCCTCTCCTGCTAGAGCAAGAAATTTGTCAGGGTGGGCGTCTCCCCTGTTGGCTGCCTCCCCTGGTTGGCTGCAGGCTGGAATTCCAGGGAGAGTGCAGCACACAGCAGCTGCTCGGGGACTGTGTGTTGACAGATGAAGGGTGGCTGCAAAGTCCTGGCCATAGAAGGCACCCATGGGTTCCGTCCTCTCTGCTCTCCATTCCTCCTTACAGCCCACCCACGGAAGCTGACTACGGTGGGCCACAGTGACTGATGGTTCTGACTCAGCGCTTCCCCAATCCCGACCCCAGCAGGAAGTGTGGTGAGCAACAGTGTCCACCCTGTGTCGTGGCAGCAGTGGCTCTGTGGGGACGTCGGGGGATCAGTGTCGGCACTCAGTGGCCGAGCTGGGACACTAATAGCCAAATTGGCAAACTGAGAAATGAAGCATGTGCCCCTCTGGCTGCTGAGCAGGGCCTCCTTGACAGCCGGCACCGTTCTCCTCACCCAAGGCAGTGACCCAGGCTGTGATGTCCAGACCCGGGCTGTGACATCGAGGGCTTACCTCCAGCAACATCAGAGTGGCTAGGGCCAAGGAACCTGCCTGATGTGACCCTTGGGCATGGGCCTGCGCCCTCTGCAGGAGAAAATCCCTCCTCCACTCTGTGCCCAGGACTGCTGCCGACCCCCTGACCCCTCCACACAGTGGGCCTTTGTTTGTCCACATTGGAAGCAAAGCCTGCTTTGGTCTACATGGACATTTTCTAGTTAAAAGTTTAATAGAGCCTCAAGGTCCCACAGTTAAAGATAGGCTACCCTCTTCATTTCGCCTGCAGGAAACTCAGGCTCAGAGAGGTGACAAGGTGCCCAAGGCGAGGAGGACCCACAGAGCTTGGCCTCAATGCCCAAGCAACTATCTTTGCCGTGTCCTTAGGGTGCTGCTCCTGGCTGTCTCCCTGATCTTTCTAGAAAGCGGGTGCATGCAGTGTGGGTGGTGTGAGGTGCAGCTCTCGAGAGGCTGATGGCAACTTCAGAACCACTGAACCTGCCGCAGGAGCTACCTCCCTACCCTGCCTGAACTGGCAGGTGTTTGAGGCTCAGCATGCTGAGACCATGCCATCACCAGTACCTGGGGCCAGCAACCAGCGTGCAGCCCAGCAAGCCAAAGCTCCAGCTGTGTTCCTGGGCCCCCACCTGCAGCTCTGGGGCAGGCTGGATCCACTTCCCTCCATCAGTGCCGGCTTCTGCGGCAGCCTTACCTGCCTTAGAGAGGCTTGGCTAGAGGCACATGCTTCACGTGTGGGGCAAGGAGAAGGGTTTGCAGCTGACATGGCAGCTCTTTTACTAACTGAACATTGTGGCTGTTGGAAACAATGCTGATGGGAAGTGCCCAAAGGTGGCCATGTTTAGGGGATTCAGGTGTAGAAGGCATTGCGTGAACACTGTAGGATCAAAGAGTTGGCTGCAAGCCTCAGCTCTGTCCTTTACCTCCTTGTCGGGCACCTGAGGGGCTCACTCCACCTTGCCAAGGGGATCTCTCCACCCTGCCGAGGGGCTCACTCCACCTTGCTGAGCTGCAGTTTCTTCATTTGCGACAGGTGATGACAGACGCACCTCCAGACTGTCGTGAGGTTTCACCAGCCTGACCAAAGCGTGTGCTCAGGCCTTTGTGACATTACCCTGCAGTCATGAACACTTAATCACTGGAAGCTGAATTTTTCTATCTATTACTGCACATTGGCAAACACTCTCCCTTTGACCAAATTTTAGGCAAGTGCCTCTGAGCTTTCTTTTCCATCAGCCCTGTTCCCAGGCTGCCTTGCCAGTCTTAACGAAGAACCCTGCTAAGCCAGCCCTTCAGTGATACCTGACCCCGCCCCCCACGCCCCCTCACATTCAGTAAGGATCCAGGTGAGCTGGCTTAGCAGGTACTCCCTACCCTGATGTCTCTTCTTACTAATTTCCATCCACCAGCTGACCCCCTACCACTGCTCCTTGGCCACAGAGCCCCACCTGCTTTTGTATTTGGAGTGGAGCTTCCTCTCTATGGAAGTCTCCCTTCCCCGGTTGCATCAGCACTGAACGGGATCTGTCCTTAGCCCCAAGGCCAGTGTCCAGCTCTGTTTCTCCTTGACAAATGCCACGTCCTGCTTTCTCTTCAGTTGTTCTTCCAGGAATTCTGTGCACACCGGAAACACCATAGAAGCACAAATTGGGGGAAAAGAGAAAAGAGAGAGGTGGGCGGCCTTCCCGATTCTCAAGGGAGCAAACAGGGCTTGTCCTGGATGGCTGTTCATGTTGCCTGGTCATCTGAATACTGTACACAGTTTGGGCTTTGCACAGGGTAGCCTCAGGGGCAGCCTCCTGTCTGAGCCTGGAGTCTCCCTCAGGATGATGGGAGGCGGGATGGCGGGAGGTTTTTCTCTTTGGAGTTGATGTTGCCTGCATTAAGGCAATTAAACATTAAATTGGAAGCCAGGAGCCAAGGGCTCTTCCCCAGAGCCTTTAGCGACCCTGACAGCCCCTGGATTGCACAGTCCTGGCCTCCAGAACTGCGAGAAGATACGTTTCTGCAATGTTAGCCTCTCAGTTTGTGGAACCCTGTTCTAGCAGCAGCAGGGAACTAACACATTTAGCTTGGAACAGCAAAGGAAAGGCATGAAAGGAGGAAGGCGTGGGGGTTCTGGGAAGCCAAATGCACAGAGAATTATGGCAAGGCTGTGTTCAAGGCTGAATGGAGAGGGCTGCGGGAGAGAGAGAAGCTGTGGGGAGCAGAGGGAGACGTGTGGAGGTGAAAACAGAGGCAGCGGTGCCCTGACATAGGTGAACATTCCAGAATCTCCACTAAATGCCCTATACCATCAGTAAAGGACGCCCCTGGCCTTTGAACATTCAGGCTTGATGATGAAAGACACGTGGCTTTCTAGAAGCCCTCTCGAGCAGAAGAGGAAGACATCCATGCCGAGGTTGACAGAACACGTGGAGCTGCACAGCAGAAGCCTGTCAGTTCCGACACCCCAGTGACCTCCCTTGAGGAAGTGTCGTTTAATTCACTGCCACAGCTTCTTCCATTCACAGATTCACAGGGCACTCAGATGCTCCACTTGTGGATTCCCAGAAGGGAGCTGAGTCTGTGGACCCCATTCTCTAGATGACTAAGGGGCTTTGGATTAGTTTCATAGGACTGATATAACAAAGTGCCACAAACTTTATGGTTAAAAACCACAGAAATGGTGTTTACTCCCAGTTTTGGAGCTTGTAAGTCCAAATCAAGGTGTGGGCAGGGCCGTACTCTCTCTGAAAGCTCCAGGGGAGGGCTTCTTGCCTCTTCCTGTTTTTGGGGGTCGCTGGTGGTTCACGGCATTCCTTGGCTTGTAGACACATCACTCCAATCTCTCCATCTCTGTCCACATGTGGTATTCTTCTCTGTGTCTCTGTGTCTGTTTTCTCTTTTTATTAGGACCAGTCATTGGCTTAGGACCCAGCCTAATGCCACATAACCCTATCTCAACTGGACACATCTGCAAAGACCCTATTTAAAAACAAGATTCTATCCTGAGGTTCTTGGTTTTCAGGGAGACACTCTTCAGCCTAGAAGAGACCCCATAAGTATTTAACTTCTCAAGTTCATGTCCTGAGTCTTGACACCCCTCTGCTCTGCTCACCTTGCTGGTCTTATTTGTCCATTTTGTAATTAAGACTTCCTTAAGTGTCTGAGGTAGTAGAGGCCTTGTAAAAGGGGTTTCTCCTGTGCTATTCCACCCCGTGCCCACCTTTCCTACCATGGACAAAGGCCGAACTAAAATTGCATTTCACTTGTTAAAAGAAAAAGGACTTCCTTAAGGCATTAATGGTTTTGCTGGTAAGAGTCGTTTGAAAATGGTAAAATGTGAATATGTACCTAGAAGTGGGAAAAAAGAGAGAATGGTTAAACAACTAAAGAAATGACATGGTCATGTCCGTATGCACACAAACTGTTTTGAAAAAAAAATTATTCAGGAGCAATCAGTTACCTGGAAATATGGGGTTTTTATTGGTCTAATTGGGTGCATAAATCACATTAGAAACCCAGTGACAATACATGTTTTCTATACATTATCTGTCCTTTATAAAGTCATGAAACCTCATTGGTCACAGGAGTAGAGAATAAAAGAAGTCATGAAACCTGAATATTTTAGGAACTTGAACGTTTTTTCTTAGCAACCTCATTGAACAGATAATCTCTCTCCCCTGCTCAGTTTGAAAAATGTGCTGGCTGTGCTCTGCTCCGCCTGGAATGGAGTTTCTCTTTGGGCGTTTGTCTCTCAGGTTTCTCCCTGAGAGCACGCACAGAGACTGGCGTGTTCCTTATTGTTTTCTTAAGCACCATTATTAATTTGCCTCTAACATCCATTGCTGTTGTATTGGATCTGCTAGGTGCCGACCACTTAAGCCTTTAAGTGTGAGTAGAACGTCTTCCCTGACAGAAGGAAAAACCACATCAACTCCGCAGATGTTGGGTTTTGCTATTCTATTCATCCTGTTGTGTTTTCATGTTTTAGTCATTGTTTTGTGTGTGTTTCTCCTACAGATGTGTTCTCATGTTTATACCGTAAAACCAAATCTTTTCTTGGCAGCTTCAGAGCTTGGTGGTCCAGCATTCAGCATCACCCAGCGTTGCCTGTCAGGGACTGTGTGACAATGGTGGTTCCTTCATCCCAGCAGCCTTTGTCCTTGCCTTTCTTTTCTTTACTGATTCAAAAAGACAGAGCTATTCAAGTATTTTATTGTGAAATTAGGAACATATAGCTTACTTTTCAAGAATGTTCTCTTTTCTAAGGAATGTAAGATTAAGGTGCATACATCTGCAGTCTGTAAAAGGCCTTGAGGATACATATTTTCAATAAAAAGATTGTCTTTTTATTTTCTTTGATTAAAAACAGCAGCACTCCCTGCTGCCAAATAACTCACCTGGGTTTCATCTCACTCATCACTATCAACAAGCGGAACAGGCATACATCACAATGAGCTTCATTCAAAGCATCAAGGCAGAGTCTCAAACAGGCTCCCTGTGGGGTGCGAGTGAGTTGCACATTCAAGATCACAGGCAGCCAGTTTCTCAACATCTTATTCTCAGCCATCTGGTCAGACTGCCTCCTGGGAGGAGGGGGCCCTCCTGCTCTGTATCCCTTGAGCTTACAGCCACGCATCCAGGCTTGTCCATGGTGAGTCTGGATCATGAGCTGCACAGTTGTGGTTGACATGCATCCCCGCCATTTCCTGTGGTCAGGCAGGGAGTACATGCCACTTTACCAGAACCTCTGTGATGGGCATGGTCAGGGGCTTTGTGTTTCAAAGGTCTCGGTGGAATATTCAGGGGTGTGGGAGTTAGAATATTTTTAACAAAGAAGACAGAAGCAATCTACCAGTTCCAGAATGCTGCTGTTAATGGTGGTGGTGATGCTAATGTTGGCGTTGATGGTGATGACACTATTGGCAGCGATGGTGGAGAGGATGCTAATGAGGGTGGTGGTGATGATAATTTTGGTAGTGAAGACAGTGATGGTGGTCATGGTGATGATGATGATGGTAATAGTGATGGTGATGAAGAGAATGGTGGTGATGGTAACAGCCAACGATGGTGATGGCGATGGTTCTAACTATCATTTATAGAGTTTACTCTGTTGGAGATGCCTCTCTCTAATTTAACGTAAGCTTCAAGTCCTGGGGTGCGGTTACTATTATTAGTGTAATTTGAAGACCTGGGAACTCTCCTGGGTGGAGTCTCACTCTTCTTATTTGGGACAGTTCTTTTGGTAAAGCCATCATATGGCTTCTTGGAAGGGCCCTGCCGTGTTCCTTTCCTTGCATGTGTAGGGGTGAACTCAGGACTCCATCTGAAACATATGATCCCAGGAGGTACAGAGGTTGAGACTGAAGACAAAAATATTTAGGGGTGGGTGAGAGGAGATATTAATAAAAAATGGCTTAGTGTCCCAGCCTTTGCCAGAAGCATGACAGTGCCTTATGCAACCAAAGTAAATGGGCATTCTCAGAATTACTGGTGAAGATTGATGCAAGAATAACATTGCTGATCATAACTGTACTGTGTTCTGAACTGGGCAGATCTTCTCCTGACAGGCCAAAAGGAAAGAAAAAAGCACATGCTCAGGGCAGTGATTCTTCAGAAGACCTCAGCAGAACCAGTGTTACATATGCACTCTCAGCCTAGGGCCGTGAGATGCATTCTGTCTCCTCATGCCACCTCTCTGAAGTCATCCTCAGTTACTCAAGGTCTCAGAAATGCCTGATGTTGGATATCTTCTAAGAGAGAGTGTGAACCACCTCATTTCTCATCAGATCCCTGTTTTTCTGTGGTTCCTCCACTCCCATTCCAAATGGGAGTTCTGCACATACAACCACCTACAGTTTTATTTAAAATTTATGTAAATACAACTATATAACTATAATATTTGAAGCTTTTAAAAATGATAAAATTGTCTATATTTTATCTACCATGTTAAAATATCTGCTAAAATTACATAGTTTAGTGGTTGACCTGGGTCTAAACTATAGATCTTTTTTGACTTCAAATTTCATATGAGTTTTTTTTCACTTCTTGGGAGCTGCCTTTATGTATAATTTAACATGGTCCTTCTCTGGAAGAGGTCAGGAATCCCCCTTTTTGAAGTACCCAGGAGTCTCTTATCAGGTGCTGGTTTCTGGGACAAAAGACATACTTGGTGTGTGATTAATATGTGGCAGGCCCTTGGTGAATGGCTTCAAGAAGGGCCTCTTTCCTCACTGTTAGCCTGCCCTTATTCCCGTAGAATAGCAGTAGTCTTTTTTATGATCAAAATTCCATTTATTTATTCCATAAACTTTTGTATCTTTTAGAACACCAAGCACAGGTACCATAAACAGAATCTATTTTGAACCAAACATCAAAATCTGGCCCAGAGGCTAAGCTCGAGGTCCTCAAGGACCTTATTTCCAACTTCAGCTATCAAATTTAAAGTTCTTACGCCTTCAAGTTTGACATTTAAAAGTACACTCTTTTTTCTTTTTGGGGTTGAAATATAATACATGTACACAAAATGCACAAATCATAAATAACAGCCAATGAACTGTTGACACCTGAATATCCCTATTATGGATACTTAGACCAAGGTACAGAACACCGTCAGGATCCCAGAGTGTGGCTCAGGCTGCTTCCAAGCACTGTGACCCACCACGTGACTTCCAACATCTTAGATCAGCTTTGCTTATTTTGAATTTTGAATAGGTGGAATCATGTAGCATGATTCCCTCCTTACTTGCTTTTTTCATTCAGCTCCACTTGTGAGATTCTGTCATGTTGTAGCACATAGCTATGGTCTGTTCATTTTCATTGCTGCAGGATAGTTTCGTTCATTTTCTGCCATTTATTTCCACATCCCACCACTGATTAACATTATAATTGTTTTCAGCTGTTGGCTGTTTTGAATAATGCTGCCACAGATATTCTCATACATGTCTCTCAGTGCATGCGTTCATGCATTTCCTTTGATACAGACCAAAGAGCATAATTGTTGGGACATAAAGTCAGCATTCACTCAACATCAATAGATAAAATCAAACCATTTTTAATGCAGTTGTGCTTTTGCTTGTTACCATCAATCTTTCAATTTATCCATTTTGGATGGTGTGTCATGGTATTCTATTGTGGCCTTAATAAAATATTTCCCTAGATGCCTAAAAAAAATTAAACACATTTTATGTGTTCATTAACCATTTATTTTGATGTGCTGTTTTGTCAAATATCTATTCAAGTTGTAGGGGAAGAATAATTCCCATAGGTGCTTAGTTGGAATGGACCCTATAACAAAAGGCAGATTAAAAAGAGGAAAACAAACACATGTATATTTCACATGCACTCGGGAAGTTCCCAGGGAATGAGTAGTTCTCAAAGATGTGGCTTTGTATTCCAGCTTGTGTGGCATCTGCAACAAAGGACAGTACATTTTTCCAGCAGTGACAAGACAAAGGGACAGTCCGCCAGTCTCCAGAGAGGGCAACTTGGAGGAAGGCAGAGAACTGTCAGATATAGGCGAGCTGGGGAGGCTTGCTCATGCAGAATCCTCCGGGGCCACCTCCAGGCAGATAAGGGCCTACATTGTGTTTAGTGGGTAACTTTTAGTTCCAACTTCCCTGTATCTTTTTCTTAATCACCTTCAGCTCAACAACTCTTCATATATTGAGGTGCCATATTCTTTTCTCCCACCAAGTCTCTTGCCTGTTTTTCTCTATAGGATTGTCTGTGTTTTTCTTGTTGACCTCTAGGGTTTCTGGATGCTAGTCCTTTGGAGGTTGTCTGTGCTGTGAAGGTCTGTTGCTACTTGTGGCTTACCTTGTCACTCCCTTGCTAGTGTATTTTTTCATGAACACACTTTCTTAAATTTAACACAGCTCTGTTAGTCTTTTCATTTATATCTTTTCCAAGGTCATGAAGATATTATATGTCGTTCTCTAGAACTCTTTCTCTTTATATTTCACAGGGAGGTCTATGATCCACCTGGAATTGATTTTATGTCCTTTGATTCATTTACTTCCTTATGGTGTCAGCACCTCTTACTGGAGAGACCATTTTATCCTCGTTGCGTTTCTGCACCACCTTTGTTATACAGCAAATGACCATATGTAGTTGCTAATGCCAGTTTTCCAAAGGTTATTCCATTTTTATAAAGTTGTTCTGTGTCAGCACCAGGGTGTCTTAATCATGGTATAGTAAGTCTTGATATCTGGAAAAGATGTTTCTCCTCTTTGCTTATCTCCCTAACATTGCCCTTTTTATTGGATTGTTTTAGTATTTTTTTATAATAATTATGTCATTTCTTAGTTGGTTCAGGCTGTGTATCAAGCTTACTGTTGACTGGATGACTTAAATAGCAAACATTTGATTCTTACAGTTCTGGAGCCTGGAGTTCTGCAATCAGGCTGCCAGCATGGTGGGGCTTGGGGTGAGGTCTTGTTCCTGGCTCATAGATGGCTACTTTCTTGCAGTGCCTTCACATGGCACTGACCTCACAGAGGGAGAGACTGGGGGGCCAGGAGAGAGAGACATGTGCTCCTTCTTATAAGAACACTAATCCCATCATGAGGGCTCCACCCTCCTGATCTAATCACCTCTCAGAGGGTCCGCCTCCTAGTACCATCTCACTGAAGATCACAGGGATTTCAGGTGTTAACATAGACATTTTTCGGACACACATATTCAGTCCATTACTCAGTTGTGATACACTCTTTTAAAACCGGTGCTCGAGGGAGGGGGAGGAAGATGGCACTCTAGAAGCAACTCACCACTGCAGCTCTCAGTCAAGACGCAGAGGGTAAGCAAACACCACATTTTCAGACGGATCCTTATAGCCCACAGAGCGGGGGGAAAGCCCAGGTGTAAAAGGCACGCAGGACTCAAGTGCAGCGCTCTCCGCTGGCACGGCCAGGCAGCCAGCACCACCGCAGCAGCATGGCGCACAAAACACACGGGTCTGGATGCCCTGTTAAACCGGCAATTTGAGACTTGGGAGGGCAGATTGCTATGTTCATCTGACTGAACGGGTTTTGGATGGTGAACTAGACCAGGAGATTTCTGGGAGGTGAATTGTGAACCAGCGCAGCGGGTGGCTGCACGGGAAATCACACAGACCCCAGTGCCCTTTCGGCCAGCGGCTGAGGCACCTGGGAGAGAGTCAACCCTACAACTTAAAAAGAAAAAAAAGCAAAAAGGCTCGGAGGCAGGGAGCCAACTGATCAGGCTCGACATGTCCCAACCCCACAGGGACAAGCAATAAGGCAATTCGGAGTGCCGGGGGTTGAGAGTTCCACGGCGGGAAGAGCTGAACACATGACTGTGCAGCTCCGTGGGGGAGGTGTATCTGCCATTGCCGAGAGCTTTGGCCCCTACTGAGGTACCCGCCCACTGCTGACACAGTCAGCCGTTGCCAAGGCAACCCGCAATAACAGAGAGACTCCACCTACAGGGCAGAGCCCACATTAGCAGGGCAGAGCCTACATCAGTAGGGCGGAGCCCAAAACAGCAGGACGGAGCCCACAGCAAAAGGGCGAACCTCACGCCAGCAGGGCGGAGCCTCGGCAGCCAAATAGTGACTAGACTGCCTCCTAGCTGGGCAGGACAGCGCAACAG
>CM052649.1:4867064-4900530 GCA_028533165.1 Leontopithecus rosalia
AAGGACCTAGAAATAGAAATTCCATTTGACCCAGCAATCCCATTACTAGGTATATATCCAAAGGACTATAAATCGTTCTACTATAAGGACACATGCACACGAATGTTCATTGCAGCACTGTTTACAATAGCAAAGACCTGGAATCAACCCAAATGCCCATCGATGATAGACTGGACTGGGAAAATGTGGCACATATACAACATGGAATATTATGCAGCCATCAAAAATGATGAGTTCGTGTCCTTTGTAGGGACATGGATGAATCTGGAGAACATCATTCTCAGCAAATTGACACAAGAACAGAAAAGAAAGCACCGTATATACTCACTCATAGGCGGGTGATGAACAATGAGAACACATGGACACAGGGAAGGGAGCACCACACACTGAGGTCTACTGGGGGAAATAGGGGAGGGACAGCGACAGGGGGGAGCGGGGGAGGGATGGCATGGGGAGAAATGCCAAATATGGGTGAGGGGGCAGAAGGCAGCAAAACACACTGCCACGTGTGTACCAATGCAACTATCTTGCATGTTCTGCACATGTACCCCCAAACCTAAAATACAATAAAAATTAAAAAAAAACAAAACAAAACCGGTGCTCATGCTAACAGAACATAACAGGTGTTTCTGATCTACAGAGTCAGCTAAGCAGGTTCACTCCTTTGCACTCGGTGCAGGAAATTCAGGCTGCTCTTACTCCATTTAGCTTCCTATCACCTTATGTATTATTGTTGCCACCTTATGCATTATTGTAATACAGAATTGTAATAATTCTGTATTATTCTTGTTTAAATCAGCAATTCGGTTTAGATTTATTCACATACGTCACGCTTCAGTTCTCCTTCCTCTCCAGGTTTTACGGGAGTCCTTTCCCCACAGGTGAGTACACATGACCCTTTCCTGAGCATTTCCTTTGCTGTGACACCTTCTGTCAATTTTGTTTCTCCCATTGTGCCTTAATTTTACTTTCATCTTTGAGATATATTTTTCTAGAACTTAAATAAATTTTAATTTTTTTTTTAATTTGATAATATCTTTTTATTCTCTTCTGGTTTTATATCATTTCTAGCGAGACATTAGTTTTAAGTCTTACGAAGATCACTTTGAAAGTAATTTACCTTTTTTTCTCTGATTGCTTTTTCTTTTGTTTTTAGGGACTTTTCCATCCTGTGTCTACCTGTGGTGTTTTGCATTTACCTTGTTTGCAGTTTGCAGAATTTCTTGAACATGTGGCTTGAGGGCTTCCATCAGTTTTGGAAAATTATCTTTCTTTTGATTTCATTTTTCTCTTGTATTTCTGGAAATTCAGTTATGAGTAATGTAGACCTCCTCGCCACGTCTCTGCATGTCTTCTGTTCTTTCTGTAATTCTCATTACATTGTCTGGATTATTATTTCTGACTTAGTTTAATAATTTCATCTTTAGCTTTTTATAATTTTCTCTTAAATCCATTAACTTGCTGTCATCGAAGTTCTAGAACATCCACCTGGATTACAAAAAACAGTTTCTAGCTCTCTATAGGAATTCTCAGTCTAGCCTTTATTTCCTTAAACGTGTTAAGCCTTGCTATTATTTTAAAGTCCGTGTCTGATAATGCCATTATCTGACTCACTTATGGGTCTACTGTTTCTACTTATTTTACATAATTTTTTCTTATCTCTTTATGCATAATAATGTTAGACTGGGCATAGGCAATGTATGTGAAAGCCTGTAGAGCTAATTTGAGTCTCTGGATGATGCCATCTTTTTACACAGAGGGTTTCAGTTCGCTTCCCGAGGGTAACTAGGCCAGGAGAGTTCTAAGACTGGGATGGCTTTGACTTCTCAGAAATCGGCATTGCTCAAAGCTTGGATACTGATTTTGTCTGAGAGTCAGTGTGTTTCTGGTTACTCTTAATTCTATGTTGTAACTCTTCGATGTCCCAAACTAAATCGTAGGTGCTTACCAGAGCCACCATCTGTACCTGAAGTGCCTCAAATTCCGGTTTCTGTCTCTGTCTCTGGGAGTCAGTCAAGGGCTCTGTTCATCTTTACCTGTTCTGCGGCTTATTTCAGAATAAAGGGAAGCTTTTAAGGGTAAAATGGACCCACATGCCAGACACACCTGTCTATGTTTTATTTTTTCTCAGACCTTGACTAGGTAACTTTTTATTGCTGTATTAGTTTTCTGACACCTTTAAATACATTTTAACAATATTTTCCCAGATTTTCTTCTTGTTCACATTGGGGAGGATTTGTCTGATATTAGCAGAGGTGGAACTCATGAACTGCATATCAAATAAATCTATTTCACAAGAATATTGTACATATGCATGGGAAAGTAATAGGACCCACCTATGTAGCTAAGGTCCCGAGACCCTGCCCCTCTCCCATCAGCCCTGTCCTCCATGGCTGTGACCGTGCTAAAAAAGATAGTCCTCACATAACAATGCCGTCCTTTTGCCCTGAAATGTTCATGGCATTGCGACACCTGCCCACTTTGTTGTTTTTCTGTTATTAACTGCCTATGAGATCAGCATGGAGACTGTCAGGCCTTAGACACTGTGTGGCCCACTGGCTGCTCCACCTTTGTTCACACCTTCTTTAGAAACTGCCATCCTGGCCACCAGCACCCCTTCCGCCTTGAAGCCGGCTTTCATGCACAGGTTCCATCCCAGCCCTCATCCAAGCCTGCCTTGACTGCACGCACGTGGCAGCTGATGATTGGAAACCATGCTGGGTCTCTGTTACAGCCATTATTTGCTGGGCCATTACCATGTGCCTGACACTGTCATTAAGTGCTTTCCTTACAGGTCTCAATTACTTCTCACGCATTCAGCAATTTCATCTTTCTAGGTCCACTTTACAGATTAGGAAATAGCCCCAGGAGGTTAATTTGGCCCAAGACTTTATAGGAACACTGTGGAGAAGTCCGGGAGTGGACTCAGGTTGAGCTGACTCCCAAACCTGTGCTTCTGAGTCTTGAACTTTACTGCTTTGCTTAAGCATTTTGTGCACAGAATATCACCTCAGTTTCTAGAAAAGACAATTTAAGGACAGAGAGGGATTCATGCATATGTATGGACAATGTCCGACACTATCTACCTTGATTTTATTTAATAGCACTTTAACCAAGGAAACCCAAACATATCACCTGCAGGTAGACAAGTGGTACATGTTATAGACTTCCTTTACTGCTTTCTCTTTGTTTGGTTTCGGATTTCTTTTTGCCTGAAGATGGATAACTTCAAACAACCTGAATACATTTTACCTCTGTATATGTATGCATAGTCATATACCATAGAATGACGTTTGAGTCAACAAACCACATACGTGAAAATGAGCTCATAAATCATAACATCGTATTTTTACTGTGCCTTTTCTGTGTTTGAATACACAAATGCTTACCATTGTGTTGCAGTTGCCTGTGGTACTCAGTACAGTCACCTGATGCACAGGTTTGTAGCCCAGGAGTGATGCACTATTCCATGTAGCCGAGGTGTGTGGTGGGCTGTAACATCAAGGTTTGTGTAAGTCCACTGTATGTTGTTTGCGTGACGATGAAATCGCCAAATGACACACTTCTCAGAACCTACCCCAGTTGTTAAGTAACGCATGACTGTGTATGTGCTGGGTAATTTTATGTGTCAATTTGGCTAGATCATGGTATGCAGTTTTTGTGACCAGACCACAGCAACCAAAATGTTGACTCTATTTTTTAGATGTTATTAACATTGAACCAGTATTCCTGAAATTGTAAAACTACTAGAAGAAAATAGGGGAAAGCTTCACAATGTTGATCTGGGCAATAATTTTCTGGATATGACCCCCAAAACCCAGGTGACAAAAGTAAAAAATATAGATAAATGGGATTATAGCAAAGTAGAAGCTCCTGCAAAGCAAAGGAAGAGTTAGCCAAGTAAAGAGACAACCCGCAGGATGGGAGAAAATGTTTGTAAACTGTACATCATCGGACAGAGTTAATATCCAAAATATACAAGGAATTCAAACGACTCAATAGCAAGAAAACAAAATTCTGATAAAAGAGTGGCAAAGGACATGAACAGACATGTATCCGAAGAAGACAGACAGATGGCCAATAGATACATAAAAAATGCTCACCACCACCAGTCATCAGGGAAATGCAAATTAAAGCCACCAGGAGCCATCATCTCACACTTGTGAGTTTGGCTACAGTAAGAAAGATGAAAGATCACAGTGTTGGTGAGGACGCAGAGAAAAGAGAATTCTTGTACACTGGCAGTAGGGGTGTCAGTGAGTGCAGCCATTATGGAAAATAGGGATACCAGGGCCTCAAAAAACTAAAAATAGAACCACAGTGTGATTCAGCAATCCCATTTGTGGGTATCTAGCCAAAAGACCTGAAATCAGGATCTGAAAGAGACATTTGCACTCCCGTGTTCCCTGCAGCCTTATTTACAGTAAGTGCAGGAAAGTGAATGGAGAGTTGCTGGTGAAAGGGTGCAAAGCTTCAGTTAGGCAGCAGAGGCACGTTTTGAGATCTATCGTCCAGCAACGTGACTATTGTCAATAAAAATGTGTTGGTATTTCAAAATAGCTAAGGGTGAATTTCAAACACCTTACCATAAAAATGCTAAGTTAGATGTTGAATGTTAGCTTGATCAAATCATTCCACATGATATACATAAACAAAACATCATATTGTACCCCACAAATGTATATAATTATGATTTGCCCATTAAAAATAAATTAATAAGAGCATTACATCAGTAGACCTTGAGAAAAGCAAATTACCCTCTGTAATATGGGTGGGCCTCATTCAATCACTAGAGGCCTTAGTTGAAAAATACTTACCTCCCTCAGAAAAAGAGGGAATTCTCTTTTTCTCTTGCCTTTGGACTTGAGCTGCACCATCATCTCTTCCCTGGATTCCCTGCTTACTGGCTTGCCCTGCAAATTTCAGACTTGCCAGCCCTCACAAATGAGTGAGGCAAGTCCTCCTTAAATAAATCTCTACCTCTATCTCTGTTTCTATACGTGTGTGTGTGTGTACATGTGTGTATACACACATTACACATCCTATTGGTCTGTTTCTGTGGAGAACCCTGCTTAATGTATTTGTGTGAATAAGTATTTTATTTGTGAGTAGATTATTGGGTCTTAATGCTTTGTAGACAACTCATATTTAATATGGCTCATGTCCTGGAGAAAAATCTCTGTGAGCAGAACACGATTTGCTACAGTGTTCTAGTAGCCCACTATGGAACACTGCGACAGTTTTCCAAAATCTCCATGCATAGTACTATTTTTATATGGTCAAAAATACTCTATGGAGCACATGCAAGTGTGCTGTAAATACAGTGGTTTTTGAAGCAATGTAGAAGAACTCTATGAACTCATGGAATCATGAAAACTTTAAGTGGAGAGAAAATCTATGTTCTGGCACCAATACCTCTCATTGGGAACTAAAAAAATGGAGAACAAATTAGGGTTTGGGACTTACTCAAGACCTCTCTGGAGGAGACACTTTATTTCTGAAGTTCCCAAAGTGTTCTGCGGGCCTGAAGGCCTCCTGTGTGATGGGAGATGCCCCGAGTGGCAAAGCCTCCCTGAGCAAGGCCTGCAGGGGCTGCAGGGACTCTGCTGGCTTTACAAGTATGGAGGACCAGCCCATAGATGGTGGCCACCTACTGCTGCAGGCTGTAGTGAAGACCAGGGGTGTGTGAGTGGATGAGGGTGGTCTGGATCCTTCAGTCACATCACTGTGGATTGAGGGTATAACATTAAGCAACATTTAACATTTTAGCTCCTTGCACTAAATATCTCATCATAAGAAAAAAAGAACATGATTTAGAATTTATTCCATGGGCTGGGCGTGGTGGCTCAAGCCTGTAATCCCAGCACTTTGAGAGGCCGAGGCGGGTGGATCATAAGGTCAAGAGATCGAGACCATCCAGCTCAACAAAGTGAAACCCCGTCTCTACTAAAAATACAAAAAATTAGCTGGGCGTAGTGGTGCATGCCCGTAATTCCAGTTACTCAGGAGGCTGAGACAGGAGAATTGCCTGAACCCAGGAGGCGGAGATTGCGGTGAGCCGAGATTGCACCATTGCACTCCAGCCTGCGTAACAAGAGCAAAACTCCCTCTCAAAAAAAAAATTATGCCATGATGTTTAACTATTGTTTGGATACATGAAAACCACTATTGGGAAAATAGCCATCTGTAGATGAATAATTAGTGTCTGCACTTACCATAAACAAAAATTCTGTTATAATTATGAACCCAAGGCATTCTTAGAGTTGAGAAAAGGCCCCTGGATGTGGAGGAAACTCACTGTTACTGGATGTCTTATCTGGGTCATGCACTCTATATTAATGATTGCATGTTATTTTCATAAAAACTCAAAGAAATAGGTATTGTTATATCTGCTTGGACATTGTGAAACTTAAGCTCAACTGGTTTAAGGAATTCAACCAGCTTCTTAAAGCTAGTGAAGGGAGCTCATTCCCACTCAACTTCAGGCATGCTAGGAGTAGGCCATCTACCATCTTTTTGCTATCAGAGGGGTGGGGACACTTCTTATGTAAAGGACCAGACAGCACAGCGTTTAGGCTTTGGGGACCATACAGTCTCAGTGTGACAATCCAACACTGCCATTGTAACAAAAAAGCAGCCTTGTATTATGTACGCGATATATCAGTGAATGAGCATGTGTTCCAGTAAAACTTTATTCATAAGAACAAGCGGCAGGATGAATGTGGTTTCCCAGCTGCAGTTTGCTGACCCTGATCTATCATCTCGTCCTTGAGGATGATTGAGTTAGTTGAGGGGTTTTTATCTATCACTGTGTGAATATATATTATATACATGTGAATGTTGGATAAATTCCAATCTCATGCATAATGATGCTGTCAGTGTCCAGTCAACACTGTTTGTAGCTGAGAATATGATGCTCTTACTTAAGTCTTATACTGAACAGAATGCTTTTTGTATTAGTCCATTCTCACATTGCTATAAAGATACTACCTGCAAGCTGTCAGTGGATCTACCTTTCTGGGGTCTAGGGGATGCTGGCCCTCTTCTCACAGCTCCACTAGGCAGTGCCCCAGTGGGGACTCTGTGTGGCAGCTCCAACCCCACATTTCCCTTCTGCACTGCCCTAGCAGACGTTCTCCATGAGGGTTCTGCCCCTAGAGCAGACTTCTGCCTAGCCATACAGTTCCAAAGTCACTTCCACATTTTTAGATAACCTTTATAGCAGTGCCCCACTCTGCTGGTACCAATCTCTATTATTAGTCTGTTCTCACATTGCTATAAAGATACTACCTGAGACCGGATAATTTATAAATAAAAGAGGTTTAATTGACTCACAGTTCTGCATGGATGGGAGACCTCAGAGAACTTACAGTCATGGTGGAAGGTGAAGGAGAAGCAAGCAAGCAGCTTCTTCACATGGTGGCAGGAGAGAGAGAGAAGGGAGAGTTGCCAACCACTTATAAACCATCAGCTGTGGTGAGAACTCAATCACTGTCATGAGAACAGCATGGGGGAAACCATCCCTGTGATCCAATTACCTCTTACCAGATCTCTTCCTGGACGCCTGCAGATTGCAATTGGAGGTGAGATTTGGGTGGGGACACAGAGCTGAATCGTATCACTTTTCCCTTCAGTTGAGGCATCCTTCAGCCTTGCATTGGACTTCTTAGAATATGAAGTCACCCTAGTAGGGTTGCAAGTGTCTTTATCTTCAAAGTAATTTGTCTTTCAGATGCTCAGTGTGAGTTCTCTAGGGCTGAATTCTCACTGAATATTGGACAAAGATGGGGACTAAGTGCTCTTCTTACTGGCAACTGTTGCAGCTGTCACGATGGGCTGGGAGATGCCTGGTTTCACAACACAGAATGTGCAGCAAAATTAGACAGGCTGCCCAGGGGACATGACAGACAGGGATGGAAGCAGAATTTAAACAAATAGATGGACAGGATGGAACACTTGATGTTCGTCAACATCTCTTTAAAAGGCTGGGTGAAGAGGAAGCAGGGTCACCATCAGCACCATCAGGCACGCAGATTATAAAATTGAAGTTTCAGGCACCTTCGTGTGTTGCCTTTTAGACAAACATATAAAAAAATATTTACCTTAGTTTGGCTGTTGTTTGTCTTTGGCATCAGACAAGAAAGAGACTAATAGAAGAACAATGTTATTTTACTGTTGGGATGTGAGAAAACCAGCAAGCTTTCAAAATCATGTTTTATCCAGCTTGGATTTCCTTACCTTCTGTGTCATGATGGTCCTTTGAAGCAAAATAGGATAGGCCACCCCTCAAGTCAAACCCTTGTGCATACATTGTTCTTAGTGACAAAAGGAGGCTCAGAGGTTAATGTAGACCCTGATGTGCAGAGCCAGCCACTGCCCTGGCAGGCAATCGACATTCATCAGAGAGAGGATGCATGCATCCCCTGCTTGTGGGGAAAGCCCACCTTTCCAGCTGTCTACAAGGTCCTGGTTGGTCTGATTTTGCTTTCTACAGCTGGAATTCTTGGATGTGAGGTGTGGACTCTTTTTTTTCTTTTAGGTGGAGTCTTATACTGTCACCCAGGCTGGAGTGTACATTTGATCTCGACTCACTACAACCTCCACCTCCTGGTTTCAAGCAATTCTCATGCTTCAGCCTCCCAAGTAGTTGGGATTACATACAGTGCCACCATGCCTGGCTACTTTTGTATTTTTAATAGAAATGGGTTTTCACCATGTTGGCCAGACTTGTTTCAAACTCCTGACCTTAAGTGATCTGGCTGCCTCGGCCTCCCAAAAGTGCTGGAATTACAGTGCATCTGGCCTCTTTTTAATGGCAGGAGTGGCAGTGTAATAAATGTTTCCTATTCACAAGCCACTCCTTCCAGAAACCTTGCAAGTACATTGTAAATCATGGGGAAAAGTTCACCTTTCAATGCCTTCCATTTTGAAGGAGACACCTCCCTGGTTTAGGAGCTCTTTAAAAGATTTCTATAAGTAATACTGTCAGGAGCAAGAGAGTAAATCAAGTTATGTGCTCACCCTGAATCAGCGAGGCACAGTCCACAGAGGTGGGCTTGAGGTGGCAGAAAGGTTATGGGGCTGTATATCTGAGTACATGCATGCATTTGCATATATTATGTAGCTGTGGAGGTGTTATGATTAAACTGTTTCTCCCCAAATTCATATGTTGTAATTCTAACCCCCAGTACCTGAGAACATGTCCTTATCTGGAAGCAGGATCATTGCAGGTCTGTGTTAAGATGAAGCCTTACGGGAGTAGGGTGGGCTCTTATCCAACATGACTGGTGTCCTGATAAATGGGGAATCTGGACATGGGTACACAGATACAGAGAGATCGCTGTGTAACATGAAGGCAGATACGACAGTGACACTTCCACCAGATGCTCTGCTAAGACAGCCCTGGTAAACTTGTCCAGGGCACTCCGTATATTATATACCCGTCTTTACATACATGTTATAGATATGTGTGTGCATCTGCAGCATACACGTGCATGTGCATTGAGTATGTCTTCCAAACATAAAAAGATCTGTCATGCCCCCATCCATACTCCAAAGTTCTTGTAGGCTTCCCTCTTCACTGGTCCAAGAGCATTCTGGGATTATAGGCAAGCTGTATGAGTCTGTTTTCATGCTGCTGATAAAGACGTATCTTTAAATAAAGACTGGGCAATTTACAAAAAAAAAAAAAAAGAAAAAGAGGTTTATTGGACATACAGTTCCACATGGCTGGGAAGACCTGAGGAGCAAATCACATCTTACAGGGACAATGGCAGGCAAAGAGAGAGCATGTGCAGGGAAACTCCCACTTTTAAAACCATCAGAGCTTGTGAGACCCATCCACTATCATGAGAACAGCATGGGAAAGACCCACCCTCTGATTTAGTCATCTCCCACCTGTGGGTCCCTCCCACAACATGTGGGAGTTACAGGAGCTACAAGGAAGGATTTGGGTGGGGACACAGAACCAAACCATATCACAACCCAGGTGACGCACTTGCCCCTCTTTTTCTCTCCGCATTTGATGCTGAAGGTGCCCTGCTTTTACTTCTCAGTGGTCTGCTTTCCATCCTTCTGTCAGATCTGGAGAGCCCTGTTGGGACATAAGCAGACTCCTGGGTATGTACATTGTCTTGTGCAGAGTCCTCAGGAACTCTGTTGACCACTGTCTTAATCAGTTAAGAAATGAATGTTTGTCACCAGGCTGGAGTGCAGTGGCATGATCTTGGCTCACTGAAACTTCTGACTCCCTGGTTCAAGTAATTTTCTGCCTCAGCCTCCTGAGTAGCTGGGATTACAGGCATGGACCACCATGCCCAGCTAATTTTTGTATTTTTAGTAGAGATGGGGTTTCACCATGTTGGCCAGGATAATTCTGTTCTCCTGACCTTGTGATCTGTCCAACTCAGGCTTCCAAAGTGCTGGGATTACATGTGTGAGCCATTGTCTCAAAAAAAGAAAAAAAATGTGAAAGTTTGATCCCAGTCATAAAAATATTCAGGTTCCTAATGAGGAAGTAACATCAGGTACAGGAGCAATTTCAATCAGGAACAATTTCTGTCCTCTCCCTCCTCCCAACTTCCACCCTCCAGGAGGCCCCAGTGTGTGTTGCTCCCCTCTATGTGTCCATGTGTTCTCATCATTTAGCCCTTACTTACAGTGAAAATATGCAGTATTTGTCTTTCTGTTCCTGCATTAGTTTTCTAGAGATGATGGGCTCCAGCTCCACCAATGTTCCTGCAAAGGGCATGATCTTGTTCTTTTTCATGGCTGCATAGTAGCCCATGGTATATATGTATCACATTTTCTTTATCTAGTCTACCATCAATGGGTGTATGAAATGCAAATAATCCCTGTTGTATGCTCTTAATCACGGGTCCCTAGTTAGGAAGCAGTCCACACAACAAGAAGTGAGTGGCAGGTAAGTGAGCATTACTGCCTGAGCTCTGCCTGCTGTCAGATCAGTGGTGGCCTTACATTCTCATAGGAGCTCGAACCCCACTGTGAAATGTGCATAAAGGATCTAGGTTGTGCATACCTGGTGGAACAATTTTATCTTGAAACCATCCCCCCTCCTCTGTCCATGGAAAAACTGTCTTCATGAAACTGGTCACTTAGGCCAAAAAGGATGGGGACCACTGTTCTTAAGCATATGAGTCAGGCATTAATAGACTGCCTCTGCTTACATGACAGTGTCATCAGCACAGTGCAGGTGCAGTGCCCAGCCCTCTATAACTGTGTGTGTATCACGTAAGCATGTAGTTGCACACCAGAGAAGCCTAGGAGGAGGTTTATGTTATTTGGAGCTTTATATTTTAGTAGGTTTCTTTTCCTTTTCAGCTTCACTGAAGCTTTCTCCTGTATGTGAACATTTATGACAAAATGCACCCGAGCATCTAGAGTCATCCTAAGATGGAAATTATTTTTCTTCACAGTTGGATAGCTTCAGGTTGGCTATGGCGATCTTTACATCCTGCATCCAAACAAGGAAGAAAATCTATTCTTCCAAAACCCAAGACCATGTCCGTGTGCATTGGAGGCACATGACTGAGGGAAAGGAACGGTGGCAAAGTTGGATTCCGTGGGCATGTCTGTCTGCTTCTGCAAAGAACATGTTGGTGGAAACATGTTCCACGTGCTGATGGTTACTCCGATTCTTTGAATTTGGTGGTAGGGCTGGCAAAGAAAGCTGGAGCATTTGGGAAGCCTGAAGCCTGCCCTTCCTGGCAGCATTGGAAAACATGGGGACATGTTGGTGCACAGGCAAAAGTCAGCTCTCAGCACAGTTGATGGAGGACTGTGTATGCTGCCAGGGAGAAAGAATCCAGGAAGGGCCTGAAGATGTGTGAAACCAATGAAATGAATCATCCCAGGTCTATCGTCTCCTGTTTGAAAATATCCTAGCCCATTCCTGTCATCCTTTGGTTTACACCACCTCGTTTTCTGAATAGCTGTGCCTTTTGCTACCTGTCTGCTGGTCACGGGTGGCCTCTGGCTCCCAGCTGGACCTGAGCCTTTGCAGGAAGCACACTGAGGTTTGGATGATGCGATTGCTGTTACTTGCTCCCTGTGCTGTCCACCATGCTATGTACTGATGTAACAGGTGACATTGTGCTCTGCCTCTTCGCCAGGACTCTCTAGAGACATGATTTTGACTCCAGGGCTGGAGGAAACATCAATACTGGAGGTGGATGCATGCTTGGAGGTGTAAGGTCTTGGATTTCCAGGGAGTAGGTGGTCATTTGTGCCAAAGGCTGGTGTTGGCCATGGTCACACCAAGTCTCACTGAGGCATAATGAGAGGAAGCTACACAGAGAGATAACAAGTAAGAATGGTGGGAACGTGCCTGGCAAATGACAGGGAGTGGCATTTGTTAAATGGCACACATTCAGTTATTCCATTTTAAAACTGCACCACTGAGCT
Organism: Leontopithecus rosalia; assembly: GCA_028533165.1. Lineage (NCBI taxonomy): Eukaryota > Metazoa > Chordata > Mammalia > Primates > Cebidae > Leontopithecus > Leontopithecus rosalia. The sequence goes on from CM052649.1 coordinate 4,879,488, forward strand.
GTAGGGAAAAGAAGCTACTGAGTTCACCATCTACACACGCCTGGTGCACTGATACCTTTTGCTGCTTGTTTGACTTTGTTTTTCCTGAGTCAGTAGATCCACTTCCCTTTTATTCAAAAAAATTCATTTAATCAGGACTTCTAAAGTGAAGTTTCCCAAAACATTTTTTTAAATATTCATTTTAAATGTCGGTGGGTGCATAGTAGGTATATATTTACGGGATACCTGAGATGTTTTGGTATAGGCATGCAATGTGTTAACGATCACATTAGGTAAACAGGGAATCCATCACCTCAAGCCCCTATCCTTGGTGTTACGAACAATCCAATTATACTCTATCAGCAATTTAAAAATGTACAGCTCTTTGTGACTATAGTCACCCTGTTGTACCGGCACAGGCTAGGTCTTACTCATTCTTTCTCACTACCTTTTGTACCCATTAACCATCCCCCACCACCTCTGCCACCACTCTTCCCAGCCTCTGGTCACCATCCTTCTACTTTCTGTCTCCATGAGTTCACTGGTTTTAGAGTTTAGCACCCACAAATAAGTGAGAACATGCGAGGTTTGTCTTTCTGCCAAAACATGTTTTTAAATTGAGGTAAAATTGATGTAACATAAAATGTACCATGTTAGCAACCTTACAGTACACAATTTAGTGGATTTTAATACAGTCATTATTACTGAGAGCTGTGCACTCTCACCTCTACCTAGCTCCTGAACTTTGCATCCCCCACCAAAATGCATCCCCCGTGCCCATCAGTAGGCACTCCTCACCCTCTGCCCACCCAGTCCCTGGCAACCGCGAATCCATTTGTCTCAACTGACTTGTGAATTCTGGACATTTCACGTAATTGCCGTCATATAGTATGTGCTCCTTGGGTGGGATTATTTCACTCAGCACGACAATTTCAAGCTTCTTTTATGCTACAGCATGTGTCAACACTTCATTCCTTTTAATGATAAAATAAATCCTGTTATCTGGATATACCGCATTTTCTTTATCCAGTCACTGGTGGATGAACGTTGGGATTCTTTCCACCACTTGGTTACAGTGACACATTAAATACCTTTCTCTGGTTATTTTGTGCCATACTTCTTCAAAAACAGACAATTCATTCTTCTGAGCACATCCCAGAATCCATGTTCTCTGTAGATTCTTGTCCAGGGTTAAATAATGGCCTTTATTTTCTTAGAATCATTTTTGATAATTGGGATAAGGCAGCCAGAAGGTAACTGACTTCTATCAAGCTATGGAGCACATGGTTCAGAGATGAATGTAGGCCTTTCCGATTCTTGTCCCCAAATGGACTTGTGTGTCTCTGCTGAGATTAACTCTTTGCAGCATGCCCGTCCCTCATGCGTGCACAGAGTTCTGGAACTCTCCCCTGCTATATGTTGCTGTGGAATTGTGGCCTTACTTATCCACCAGCGTCACCATGAGCATGAAGACTGTGACTCAGCAGAGATCCAGGCTCCAGCAGGCATCCTTACACATGCATGTTTGGATGTGCAGAAGCTGGGATCCTGTGTTTGTGAGAAGGAAGACAGATCTAGGATTGGGGACACCTCTCATTGCAGAGGTGGTTCCCAGTGACCTGATTCATGCCTGTCCCTCAGTTAATCACGTTTTCTCAACAGCTGCTCTATTGACATTCTGGACTGGATAATTGTCCTGGGTGCTCTCCTGTGCATTGTAGCATGTTTGCAGCATGGTGGCATGCACCCACTAGTTGTCAAGAGCACCTCTGTGCCTTTCTCTCCCCATCAGGATCATCCAAAGTCTCTCTGCCGACATTGCCAAATGTCCCTTGGCAGGGCAAAAAATCATTCTTGCCTGAGAACTACTGGGTCGGATAAAATTAAATAGACTTCCTATTCCTCAGGCGCAAAGCCTGGTACTTGATGGGAATGTGGGGACAGATAAAGCCCAAGGAAGTTACAGGAGTAAGAGGGTTATCTGGAGCAGGGAAACGTGCCAGCTAAGATGCGTGTTTGCTCAGGTTCGGGAGTTTCTTATCTGGGAGCAGAGTGGCTGATTACAGGCTGCGGGCTCATTACTCCCAAATTGCCCGTCTGTCACTGCTCATTAGAGGAGTTTTCATTTGAAATCTGTTTCTGGTTGTTGCCCTCTTTGAAGAGAAGAGTGAATGAGGTCACAGGGATTAATGGCTGCTAAAAGCCGTTCTGTTTCAATATTTCTCCAAGGAAAACTAATTGTCATGTTTTCTAAATGCAAAACTCCGAAATGAAGATACAGGGAGTAGCAGATCCTCTCTAATCAGACAGGCTTGGGAAAGTTTCCTCTACCAAAACAGAGCCGCTTATAACAGAGTGGAGTGGAGAGGGGGCAAGAGGGAGTGCCCTTGCACCTGCCTGGAACCTGCCTCATCACGAGAAAAGCCTGCCGTCCCACACACCACATGTGTCCCATGCCTTGTAGCAGAACCTTTCTCAAGATCCTCCCAGAGACTGCAGGACTCTGGACAGGCCACCTGCTGAAGGACACTGACCCGCAGCAGCAGCGTCTCTGCTGAGAAAGGAGCAGCGAGCAACAAACAGCACCAGTTCCTGCACTGAGCCTCTGTGACCTGGGGACTTTGTTTCAGAACAGTTTGCATGAGCTTCCTTTTGCCCATAAAAGTTTCCCCTCTGTGGCGTCCTCCTTGCTATGCCTGTGATCATCGTAGCATGCACATCCCAAGTTGTGGCTCCCTCTGCTATTTCCAAACTTTCTGCTTGGAACACTGGTCTGGAACTCATTTTAGGTTGACTGTCTATGTAGAAATCTTTCCATGAACCTCCATGCCCTTTTTCTAAAACCTCCCTGGCAGGAATTTCAAGTAGGAAAATAAGAGGTACCAGCAGAATCATTTTACCCAGCATATTATACAATTTTAACCAATGTCTTTGATGTGGGCGTTGCCTCTGCCCGGTAATGCTGAGGGTAGCATTACAAGTTTCAATGTGCAATTAACATGTGGTGGTGTTTTGCATGATGAGTCTGTGGAGGTGGGGTTGGGGGCTGCACAGCTCTCTTCCGTAAAGCTATCTCCCCTTCACGTGGTCGCTTCGGCAGTTTCCCTCATTACCTGCTGTGTGTGCTGTTCTCCTTTTGACTTTTGGTGTCTGTGCTTTCAACTAACTCATTCTGAGCTCTGTTCCCCTTCACCAGCTGTTATTTTTCCTAACCTCTGTGCAGCCCTGTTTTCCCACCTCAGACTTGCCTGTTTTGACTCCTTCCTGGGAGAGTCTTTCCTGTTGGTTTCTTTCTGTGATGTGTAAGTGCTGCCTCTGCGGAGCGTCACTCAACCACCTCCCTCTGCTCTGCTTCACATCCATGCTCTTAAATGTCTGTGCGCCTTTGTCTTCTCTGCATTAGCCATAAGGAGCCAGCAAGAGTCAGGAGACCTGGTTCAAGTCCACTTTCTACCACTAAAGAGCTCTGTGCCCTTGCTCAGGCCACGGGGTGGCTCTACCACAGTGCTTCATCAGAAAAGCACACCTAATACACTCTTTCCCTGCGGTATACTTAGGAGATTATGAGACGATCCTATTTAAAGTGCTTGGTGAAGTTAAAGCTGGAAACTTGTGTCTCTATATCTTTGTATTTACCTTATTTGCTGAGTTCCTCATAAACCTCACCTATCACTCTCACTCTCTCTATTTTTTAATCCTATTTGATCCTGGCACGTGTTACCTTTTATGTTTCCAATTTCTTATGTGCTCTGTGTGATGTCTTTTTTTTTCCCACCAATTAACCATCTCTCGGTGAAGGAGGCACATTATCAGTCAAGGCTCCTACGTGCCTGGCCCCGCTGTGAGCACTTAACATGTGTTTTCTTTTTATTCAATTTTAAATTTTATTTTTCCATAAGTTATTGGGGTACAGGTGGTATTCAGTTTTACGCATTAAGTTCTTTAGTGGTGGTTTGTGAGGTTTTGATGCACTCATCACCCGAGAAGAATGAACGAGGTCACAGGGATTAATGGCTGCTAAAAGCCATTCTGTTTCAGTATTTCTCCAAGGAAAACTAATGGCCATGTTTTCTGAATGCAAGAGTCCTAAATGAAGATATGGGCAGTAGCAGACCCTACCCAATCAGACAGGCTTGGGAAAGTTTCCTCTACCAAAACAGCCGCTTATAACAGTGGAGTGGAGAGAGGGGGCAAGAGGGAGTTCCCTTGCACCTGCTGGAATCTGCCTCATCATGAGAAAAGCCTGCCATCCCACATGCACATGTATCCCATGCCTTGTAGCAGAACCTTTCTCAAGATCCTCCTGGAGACTCTTATGCCTTTGCATCCTCATGGCTTAGCTCCCACATTTCAGTGAGAACATATGACATTTGGTTTTTCCATTCCCGAGTTGCTTCACCTAGCATAATGGTCTGCAATCTCATCCACGTCACTGCAAATGTGGATAAAGAGCCTGTGATATATATACAATGGGATGCTCCTCAGTCATAGAAAGGAATGAACTAAGGTCAAAGTACATGTAAATTCCAGAGTCTCTTTCCTCTGAGATGCCTCTGGTACTGATGGCTCAGCTGGAACGAGGGCTCCTCCAGCAAGTGTCTGCTTGACTCAAACAGGCAGCCTCCCTTCTCGGTGGGAAACTCTCCTACCTACCTGACCTCTTCTCACCTCCTCCCCAGCGGGGTCATCCTACAAGGAAATAGACCAAGACCTCCCAGCACTTCTCTCAACCACTGCTTTCTCATTCTCATGCATCCCGTTTTGGGAAACGGGTCAGAGGAGAAAGAGCCATAAAGGAGAGACTCAACCCTGCCCGGCCCGGAGAGGGCAGCAATCAGCCCAGACAGGATGGAGTGGGCTCCTCTCCTGCCCTCTGGAATGGCAGGGGCAGCCACCTTGAGCACTGCGCCCAGGGTTCCCTAAGAAGGCTGCAAATGGGGTGTGCACCTTGCAGGTTGGGGAGAGGGGGCAGATTCCAGGCTCCCCTCAGTCTAACTTTGGTTAGTTTCTTCTCAGGGGTTGTTCATGAATCAACCACTTACCTCGCTTTCTGGCACCTTTTACTTTTCTGTCCTTTGGTGCTAAAAAAAAGTATTTTAACCTGCTTCTGTTTGGTGAAAGGACCTTGGTGAGGAAAGTCTATTGTTAGTCCCTGAGCTGCAACAGCCGTCTCTGAGTCAGAGATGTTTCATGCGGGGAGACTTGACTTCTTCCGCATTCTGCAGGTGAATGGACCTGCCTTTGGTTCCCACCTGTGCTGTTCACCAGACACCACGCTCAGTTTGTGGCAAAGGGGGACATTTCCATCGCAATAAAACTTCACGGTCCCTGTGGCTCCAATGACATGTCAGCTGCAGTGGAGGAATTTTCAGAATGGTTTTGGTTCCAGGATGCAGGGAGTAAGGGCTGTCTCCCAAGTCAAATGAAGCATTTCTTCATTTGAGGGGTACAACTAAGATAAAGTGAGAGGGGAATACAGAAGCTGGGCAGGTTCTTCTGGTCTGGAGAAAGGATAAGCTGCCCGAGCTGTTCTGGAAGGGAATTTGGCAGTAGCTACAAAAGTCTGGGAATTTTGGATATCCTGGGACCCAGTGATTCCACTTCTAGGAAGTTATCTGTGGAATAATTGTAGGTCGGATAATTTATTAAGCTACAAATGTGTTTATAATGGTGCTGTTGATAACAGAAGAATATGGAAAAACAAAACATAAAGAGTTTCACTTACTGGGATGTTCAGTGTTGCAGAATTTATTTCAATTATAAAGTAAAACAAGTTTCAAAGCAGTACATGCAGCTATAGTAATCAAAAATGCATGATATTGGCATAACAATAGGCATATAGATCAAGGGAGTAGGATTGAGAGTCCAGAAACAAACCAATATGTCTATGGCTATTGATTTTCAACAAAAGTGCCAAGACCTTTCAATGGAGAAATAGCAGTTTCCCCAATAAGTTGGGCTGTGGCAACTGGATATCCCACATGCAAAACAATGTAGCTGGACCTCTACTTCACATCAGATACAAGAAACAACTCAACATGGATAAATTACCTAAATATAAAAGCTAAAACCATAAAAATCTTAGAAGAAAACTTAAGGGTAAATCTTCATAATTTTAGATTTGGCATGAACAATGACAAAAATAGATAAATTGAACTTTATCAAAAATAAAAACTGTGTATCAAAGCACATCATAAAAAAATGAAAAGGCAATGTACAGAATGGAGGCAACTACTTGCAAATCATGTATTTGATAAGGGCCTAGTATCCAGAATATATAAAGAACACTTAGAAGTCAACAAAAAGACAAACCAATTTAAAAAATGATGAAGGACTTGAATAGACATTTCTCCAAATAAGACATATAAGTGCCAAAAAACACATGGGAGGATATCCAACATCATTTTCTGTCAGGGGAATGCAAATCAGAACCAGAATGAGTTATCACTTTATACCCTCTAGCATGGTCATAATTTTTTTTTAATGGGAAATAAGAAGTATTGGTGAGAGTGTGGAGAAATTGCAACCCTTGTACATTGATAGTGGGACTATAAAGTGGTTTAGCCTCTTTGAAAAACTGTTTGGTGGTTCTTCCAAACTTAAAAATAAAATACCATATGACCCTACAATTTCACTCCTAGGGGTAGATTCAAAAGCATCTAAAACAAGTACTCAACAAGTTCATGTCTATAACCCTAAGTGCATGCATAATAACCAAGAGAGAGCAGCAGCCTAAATGGCCATGAACAGATAAATAAACTGTGGCATAGTCATAAAATGGCGTATTATTTAGCCGTAAAATGGAATAAAGCACTGATCCATGCTACATCGTGAATGAACCAACCAACATTATGCTAGCGGAAAGAAATAAGACATAAAATGCTACTTATTGTATGACTCTATTTATGTAAAATAGCCAGAATAGGTAAATCCGTGGAGACAGTTACAGATTGGTGGGGGCCTGGAGGCTAGTGTCGGGGAGGATTGGGAGAAAACTACTTAACGGGTAAGGGATTTGACTTGGGAGTGATGCAAATGCTTTGGAAATAGAGGCGTGGGTTGCATAAAATAAGAAATGTACTAAATGCCACTGAATTTTCACTTTAAAATGGTTAATTTTATGTTATGCAAAGTTCACCTCAAAATTATTTTTTCAAAAAAGTAGCATATAAAATATCTCATTTTTGTGAAAAATACATACCCCCCTACACCCACACACAGGGGAAAAGGCTGGAAGAAGACCACTGCTTTATAGAAATGAGCTAATGGTGGACACGTCCAGGTGGCACTGGAGGACACAACTTCAGTGCTGGAGCCTGGTCCAGAGTGGCTTGGTCACTTCCCATTTGTGGGACCCTGAGCAAGCTACTTGTCCTCTCTGTCGTGTAGATTGGACATGAGGGTTAAATGAGAGAAGGCAGCACTCAGCACATACCAGTAATGTTAGCTATTGTTATTTTTAAAGACTTTTTTATTGTTCTTTGTATATTTGCATTTTCTAAATTCTTGACCATCAAAAAGGTTTTATTGTAATATCTGGCAGAAATGTAGACTCTAAAAGAGTACTGGACTCAGACACCCCTGTGTATGGAGAAGGGTGTGTATTTTGAACAAATATGGGATATTACATCAGCTACTTAAGAAAAAAATCCCTTTGGAATGGAGCCCTCAGCTCTGCAAAACCAGGGCAGAGATGGAGAGGCGCTGTGGAGTCAGCGTGATGTGATATGAAGAAGAGAATTGCAAAACAGAGCTTCTATCAATCCACACACACAAGCTTTTAATATTAATGTGCAATGTTAAATGTTGAGAAATAACAGCTATTAAATAAAGACTTTCTAATGGGGCTTCCTTGTCTGGAAGGCCCCACCCTCCCTACTCTGCCTCCTCCTGCATGTCCCACAGGTCCGTACTGGGATTTTGGAGCCTCTTTAATTAGGGTCCCCTGGTACATTATCTCTTGGTGATTCCCACATCCCCTTCCCAGCTATTATTACAGATCTTCATTATGTATCAGGAATGGATGACTCTCCACGAGCCAAATGTGATGAATATTTTGTTCACTGTATTTTCTCAGTTCCTAATAGGGAGCCTGGCATACAGGAGGAGTATGGTAAATATTTTTTGAATAATCAGAATGACCAGGTAGATACAATTCAATAATCGTTACCAGACAATCAGCTTCCATTTTCACTGATTCCATTAGACTATTCTTTACAGGACAGTCCCACAGGAGGGTAAGCAGCATGGATGGGTTAGTGCTGGTGCCATTGTGGGGGATCAGCGAAGAATCTTACAATCACTTGGGGAAACACGGGCCCCTTTTTCCATACTTCATCTGGTTTTATTTGGTTCTCTTTTCCAACCTGGTCACTGCTTTATCACTGTACCTCCAACCTGTTCTCTGGAATGCTTGGGAAGTTTCACAGGATCACATATTATCTTTCATACATAAAGAGCAACAGGAGATGGTTTGATTCTGCTTTCTTCCTTATTGCTTTTTGTACCTACTAGACGTCTATCACAACAATATGTAGAAATAATCTTTAGCAAGTTATTGGGTATCTACTCTTCAGCATAGTAGCTCTTCCTCCAAATACAAAAGCCATAACTTAAATTTCCACTCATGTGGTTACAGGTTCCACTTGTTGCTAAATTCTAAGTCAGAGTCTCTCATGCAAGGCCTGGGAATCTGCATCTGAAAACATTCTCAGGTGATTTTTATGATCAGGCAGGTCTAGAAAAATGCTTCCTTAAATAAATAGTGCAACTAGCAAGCTATTTTAGAACCTTAGAAGTTGCCGCTTACAAGGGAATCCAAGCATGGGTATGGAGGCTGAAGCTATGCCTTCCATATTCCTACTTGGTTTCTCCAAGCTCCTTCTTTCTTGGAGCTTGAACTAAAGGAAATAAAAGTTCAGTCTCTAGTAATGCCTCTTCTGCACTCTGCCACATCCCAAAGAAGTAGTCAAGCTGGCAAAACTAAAAACTCACATTCTTTGCCCTTAGGTGAAGAAAAGTCAACAGAAAGGGATGTGTCCAAGGATATAATTTTATTCAAGACACAGATATTGGCAAACATGCCACCATGAGTCTACTGCCCTATGAGCTTGCCTGACCCCACTCCAGTTTATTATACTGGATTAATACCTACCTGCAAGTCTCCTTTCCTGGTGCAAAGAGAAACAGAGGGTCTGTGAAAAGCAGACTGGGAAGTGTTTCCTTAGTGACTTAACATTTAGGACGCTCAGATTATATGGATCCCTCAGAAAAGAAAGACACAGTTGAGCTGTGAAGGAAGTATTTTAAAGCCATTTGCTAAAAGGTCACTGAAATTGGTAGTTGAACCCAGTGAACTGGAGATGCTGTAGCAAGCGACAGTGTTGGGATCATCTGTGATTGCTTCTACTATCACTGCACTGGACCATGACAGGATGAAGCACTGTGCTGGCCCATCACGAGGTGGGCTTTCTTGGCATACTGGGGATGCTGCCAAGACACTTTATTTGGTTTAGTTCCTGCTCTGAGGTTGGGATTTTTCTAGCAGCTGAGCATCACTCTCTGATCATCTGTGCTTTTATTGGAAGGCATTTGCCTGGTTGGTCTTAGTTCAGTGAAGCTGAGCTCCAGCTATACTGCTCCACATATCCATCAGTCCTCAGAAAGACCTGGGCCTGGGACCTGCTCCACTGGTAAGGGGTGAGACATTGAAACAAGTTCTCACATGAAATAGCCTCAGCTGAGGCTATCACTTATCAAATGTGGGTGGTTGCTGGCTTATCTGTGGGAAGAACACCTCCCCAAAGATAAGGAGGCAACAGAGGTAGTACAATTAAGACCCTTAAACCCTGAGTTTTCCCTTCTATACTGTTATATGGAAGTGAGTCACTAAGTCCAGCTCATAATCCGCAAGATTGGTGGGGAGGAGGAGGCCCACTGCTCCCAGAAGGGAAGGGTCTACCTGGGTAATATTCAGAACCAACACTTGCTTTGTTGGTTTTCTCTATGGTGCACAAGTCCAGTTTTAATTAACCTTTTTTTTTACAGCTATACAAAATATTTTATTTTAAGTATTTTATATAATAAATTGTTTTCTTTTTTTTCTCATTTTTTTAAAATTTTTTATTGCATTTTAGGTTTTGGGGTACATGTGCAGAACATTAGTTCAACCACTGTGGAAGACAGTGTGGCGATTCCTCAAGGACCTAGAAATAGAAATTCCATTTGACCCAGCAATCCCATTACTAGGTATATATCCAAAGGACTATAAATCGTTCTACTATAAGGACACATGCACACGAATGTTCATTGCAGCACTGTTTACAATAATTAACCTTTTTTAAATAAGCCTGAAGCCATTTTACTCAGGTTAAAGAAAAATCACCCAATTAGGATATTCTTTTTCATTTTCCTGACCTCTGAGGTGCTGGATAGATACTATAACCACTTCCTCCTTCTGGAAAGTGTATCTTGTCTCCCAGACCCTGAGACACTTCTCAGGTAGCTTTGGTTCGTGTTCTTAATCCTCACCCGTAGCCCCGGACCCCACATGACATGTTTCCTGACCTATGGAGAGGGGCTGCAGCATCCCCTGCCCAGCACAGCTCAGCGGCTCCTCTTCTCATCTTTACCCCAAGGAACCCTCACCCCTTAATATCCCCATTTTTTTTTTCAAGACGGAGTTTCACTCTTGTTACCCAGGCTGGAGTGCAATGGCGCGATCTCGGCTCACCACAACCTCTGCCTTCCGCCTCCTGGGTTCAGGCAATTCTCCTGCCTCAGCCTCCTGAGTAACTGGGATTACAGGCACACGCCACCATGCCCAGCTAATTTTTTGTATTTTTAGTAGAGACAGGGTTTCACCATGTTGACCTGGATGGTCCCGATCTCTTGACCTCGTGATCCACCCGCCTCGGCCTCCCAAAGTGCTGGGATTACAGGCTTGAGTCACTGCACCCGGCCTGCCATCTCAACTCCTATTGACATCAATTACTTATTGTAAAATTGATTTTGTTATATGTCGTTTTGCTTCAAGTCCCAGTTTCCAATAACCTACGGAGGAGGTTAAGTGAGGACTTACTCTAGATATATCTTTTTTATTTTCTTTTCCGTTTCTAATACCTCATTATGCAATAATGGTTGGGACATCATCTTTGGGGTCAGATCGAGCCATGCACGAATTCTGAGATGTGGCCTGTGTTTTCTCTGGCCTCTGTATGTCTCTGTTATACTTGACTTTATATATCTCTGTGTCCTGGTCTCTAACATGTGGATAAGGCACAGGATGTTTAGAGCTGTGAGGATGCAGGAAGGGCCTGCTTGAGCATCTGGCTCTGGGGCCTCTGGCACGCTGTATCCGGCCTGGGGCCCTGCCCCGTGCCTTTCTCTCCTCACCTTGCCCCTATTGGTCTTACCCAGCCTCAGCCCACACCACATAAGAGGCCATCCCTGCAACATCTACCTGCCTGTCGCTCCTGCTTCACAGCTGTCTGAGCCCAAACATCTTCGGGGTTCAAAGCCACCCAGCTGGCCCCCATGATCACATCCTGTCTAATTCAGGGCCCCACTCCTTCCCGTCAGCCTGATTCCAGGGGCTCTCCACCGCCTCCTCACAGCTCAGCTTCATGTCCCTGGGAAGCCATCACAGCTCCTCCCTCTGCCAGCGGAGCCCCAGCTCCCTCTAGGGCCTTCTGCGGCCCTGCTCTCTCTGGTGTCTGTGGCTCCAGGGACCCTGCTGCTCTCTGTACCCCCAGCCTGGAGGGCAGCATGCAGGAGGCACGTGCCAACCAGCATCATCCCTGCAGGTGGACAGTGAGCCGGCCCTGCTTTCTGTGTGGACCCAGGACTGGAATCATCAAGCTGTCCTTAAAAGGCCAAACAGCGCCTTTTCTCTTGACTAACCCTCCAGGTGGGGTTTTGAGAGAAAAACATCACCCCTTTGAAACACACTAAACAAGCCAGGTCTCTCTGAGTTTGAAAGAAAACCAGGGCACTGGCAGGAGGTCACCATGAGGACTGGAGTTCCTGCAAGGACCCCTCGGGTCTGGGAACACGTGTTTGAGCAGCCAGCGGCCTCTGATGTAGTCAGCTGCAGAATGTCTGTTCTGAGTGGAGCCTGGGGTTTTTGCTTCTTTATAAACTTCATGGAATGCTGCAAGAGTGTGGCTGGGGTTGACAGGGCAGGCCTGTGTTTGTGCATCCCAGGGTCTCAGGCACAACTGAGGTTCGAGGACCACATGCCAGGGTCCTAAGTCAGTGAAGGTGACCACTAGACATGATGACCACTCTCCTTCCTAAGAACCAGAGGCCAGTGTGAAGAGGGGACTCTGAAACTTCCCAGAATAGGGGAGTGGGTTGGAGGTGTCAGCTGGGACAGCGTCCTGGCCCACCCAGCCTGGGGCCTGTGGTCTCTTGTGGAGCTGCCCAACCCACAGGCCTTTGCACAGTCCACCCTATTACCTCCGGAGCTGCAGGGCACACTTCAGTGGGAGGTTCAGCTGGGAGCACTCAGCTACTGAAAAACACTGGGAGGACCCAGGGCTATTTGAAAGAGGGATTCTGGGGTTCTGGGCTCTGCAGAAAGTTCTAGAAGCTGTGTGCACTGGCTCTGGTAGTCACAGGCCCTGTTAAGGCTTTACAGCCTTTTGTTTTTCTTCCTGGAAAGGCTCACATGGCTTGAGGAGAGACAGAGAGAACCTGTGCCAGACAGGGCCAAGGGCGGGGGGACTGATGTGCTGCCAGGGATGGGAGGGGGATGCCAGGAAAAAAACCAGAAAGCTCCTCAGGAACCCCATCATGTGGGGGAACAGCCCCTTCTTGTTGAGAAATGGTCCAGTTGTTCCTCCAGAAACACACTGGCCTGCATCTTAGCCAATGACACAGGACTGGCACTCAGCATCCCCACACAGGCGCCTGCTCTGTGATGCACCTGGCTTCTCCAGTGACTCAGCTGCCTGGCCCGGGCCTGCTAGAGAGGCAAACTGAGATCTCATCCACTCCCCTAGCCCTGCCCAGACACCCTGCCCAGTGTCCAACCAGGCCTGCCTTAGTGAGTGCTTGGAGGGGCACAAATGACTCAGCGGAGTGGGAGTTGGCAGAAGCCTCCAGGAGTCTTGGAGCCAGTGTCCCTCCAGGGTTGATGCCCGCTTCCCATAGGCTTGGCTGTGCCAGGAAGGCCACCAGGGCAGTGCAGAAAGTGGTGGAAAGACCTGCTGTCAGGTCATGCCAGAGCCACAGCAGGGCCCTTTCACTTCAGAGATTTCCCCACTTCCATGGTGAAGGGGGGCAGAGGGGCTAAGAGTGAGGAGTGGGAGGGCATCCACCAGCTCCCTGACACCCACTTGCTGTGGGAGCTGGGGAAGTTCCACAAACCCTCAGGGGCCTCGAGCTCCTCATCCATAAAATGGGGATGCTAAGAACAGTACCTGACTCCCGAGTGGATGTGAGGAGCTATGCCCTGATGCCCAGAGAGCCCAGGACCAGGAGGCAGGATGTGTGCTGGCTCTTCCTCGTGGGGCATTGAGGGGCAGTGCCCACTCTGAGCCTCAGGCCTCTGTCGGTGGATGGGGAATGTCCATGATTCCCGCCTCCAGGCAGCTGGGAGCCCACACATCAGGAAGACTTAGGACAGCCCCACCTGCTTTTGCTCAGCTTCCAGGATAAAAAGGTCAACCACAGAGCCTGAAGGAGAGCAAGGTAGAACCCAGCAATGGAAAATAAAAGCCAAGGAACTGGCAGGAGTGGAGGCCAGCACTTTGGAGAGCCGTAGGCCATAGGAGACATCCCATTCCATGTCTCGGATGAAATCCATTCTGCCTGTTTCCCTCAGAACCCCTGGTTTGTATTGGGCGAATGAAACCGTGTGTGTGGAATGTTTTTTAATGGTAGGGGCTAGTACAGGCTGCCTTTTCCTCACGCTTCTTCTCCTGATTCTCCGTGCGGTGCTTTTCCTCAGTCACTCTCCAATTTCAGCCCCTTCCCAAGGATCACTATGTCCTTCTTATTCCCTTCAGTTTCCCCTCTGGTGTCTCTGTGCTGGGACCCCGATCCCAGAGGGAGCTCTTAGAGTTGGAAATTAGGACCCCTCTATTAGAGTCAGGAATCAGGATCTCTCTAATAGAGTTGGGAATCAGGACCTCTCTATTGGAGTCGGGAATCAGGACCTCTCTATTGGAGTCGGGAATCAGGACCTCTCTATTGGAGTCGGGAATCAGGACCTCTCTATTGGAGTCAGGAATCAGGACCTCTCTATTGGAGTTGGGAATCAAGACCCCTCTATTAGAGTCCAGAATCACCCCTCTATTAGAATCAGGAATCAGGATCTCCCTAATAGAGTTGGGAATCAGGACCTCTCTCTATTAGAGTTGGGAATCAGGACCTCTCTACTGGATTCGGGAATCAGGACCTCTCTATTGGATTCGGGAATCAGGACCTCTCTATTGGAGTCGGGAATCAGGACCTCTCTATTAGAGTCGGGAATCAGGACCTCTCTATTAGAGTCAGGAATCAGTATCTCTCTCTATGACCCAAGAGCCATTCCGCATCCGTGCGGACAGTGGCTTGTTTGATGTGGAGTGAACGGTTAGGCACCAGTTATGGTGGCTGGTTTGCACACCAGTCACACTGTCTTGTTGACATTAATTACTGAATACCTTAGGAAAAAAGTGTCAAGGGCAGTGCAGACTCTAAACAGAGAGGCAGCCTCAAGCAAAGTGAAGTGGAGCTTGGGCCCCTGAAACTGACAAGCAGCATGGGCTTCGCCATCCTGTTTCTGTGGAAATTGCAGAAGAATGAGGCTGGTGACTTTGCCCAGAGCCCCAGCCTCCGCCCTCCTCAATGAGAGGATGAAAGCTGCCAGCAGCGTATTCTGGCCACTCACTTTGGAGCCTCTGCCTTTCTTCCCAAATGTGGTTCGGCTCAGTCAAGCTCCACAGAAAAAAACCTGCTTCCCGGTCGGGGATTTCGAATGGTGATTCATTTTGGTGGAAGTGCCCATAATTAAAATCAGCCACAACACAAACGAGGCATGAGAACATGTGAGTCCCAGACAGTTGCCAAGCCCAGGAGGTCCTGACATCACGACGGCAGAGGCGACAGCAAATTAAATGTACAGCTCCCTTCTGCCTTTTCCAGGGGCGTGCTCTCAAAAGGGTTTGGTTTATGTAAGGGATTAGGAAGGCTGGGATGCCTTTTTCGGAAACGATGATGCATATATATTTTTGAATGTTGAAAACACATAGGAGTGAATCCCAGGAAGACGTATTGGGGGACTGTGAGGCAGAGGTGTCCTCTCATGTGGAAGGACAAGAGACTAAGGGAACTTCTGTGCAGATGGAGCCAAGGTTAACTCAAGGTAGGGATGTCAGAGCAGCATCACAGTGACACTGGCTGAGATGAAAGGGAGAAGGAAAGCTCATTTCCATGGCTCACAGCCCATGCTGCACTTGCAGCTGAGGTCAGGAGGGACGGGGGCAGAGAAGCCCTGGGTGCGGCGGCAGAGACGGGGAGGCCAGTGCCCTGCGGGGACCTGCAGGGTTCCTGTCGCTTTGTCTGAGGTTGATGAACAGTCCGCAGAAACTTGGTGACAGCTCCAGGCCAGCTCCTTGGAGAATCCACAGAAGCTCTCAAAGGCTGGGGAAGTGCACTTGTGAACATTTCCTATGCATTCAAAAATCACATTCCTTTGAATTATTTTCAGCGGCTTGATCACGTGATGCTGTCCCTGTGTTGGGTCCTCAGGTGAAAATATTTCCTGAGAAGATGCCTGATTGCTGAGATTCAGGCATCAAGAAGGTACAGGTCTCACTCACTCTGGCTTCGAACAGCAGGCTAGAGCCAGGCAAAGGGCAAGCCTCTCTAGGCTCCAGCTGAGGGAGACGCTTCCCCCACCTGGCAGACCAATGGGTGGCTGCTGGCCCAGGGCATCCGAGGACGTCTTCCCTTTGGAGAGATTCCACTCTGCTTTTTCCTCCTCCTCCCACATTATGGCTCTTAGAATTTATAGCAAACATGGGCGTGAGGGGCTCAGGCTGCTGATGGGTGGGTCGCAGAGGAAGGAGAAGACCCCCGCGGAGGTTGCACAGTGATTGTTGAGGAAGAGAGGACTGTCTTGGGTCTAGCTCCCACCTAGGAGTCTGCCAGGTGGGGGACGCCCCGGCTGCTGTTCTCAATCGAGACGGGCAGCTGCGGGACCCTGCTCCTTAGGGTAAAGCCACACAGGGGCCAGGTGGCCAGGTAGCCTTGCTCACCTCCCACCTCTGCAAACGTGGAGGCCCCACCTGGCTGCTTGGCAGACTCTTGATAGCAGGTGTGCTGGGATCTGAGTTATGTGTTTTCTCTCTCAGGTGTTTGCATTTCTCAAAACAGGTGGGAGTGGCCAGGACTCCTATGCAGTCCTGAGATGGGGCGTGAGCACTGGGCTGCCCAGTGGAGTTCTGGTCAGGGTGGGTGAGGCTGCGCCGGGATGGCTGAGCTTGGGTATTGACGGGGCTTGCCAGAGACCAAGGGACCCGCTGCCCCAGCCAGCTCTGCTCTATTCTCTGCACCTACGTGTGTCCTGGGTTTCCATCCTCAATTTCTGTGAGGGAGGCAAGGACACAGGCTTTCTATCCCTACAGGCTTCTAGCTCTCATTGCTAAACCCCACAGGGAGGCTGCAGGGATTCCTCATCTCAGCCCTGTTCTGAGCCACCTGTGGCAGGGACTATCTCCTGCCTTCTTAGAGAAGCCCAGCGTGGGCCAAAAGCAGTAAGAGAAGCCAGGTTTAGGAATCTCAGGGAGGGCCGTGGGAGAGTTTGTCAGGGCTGCTGTCAGAGTACCACAGCCTGGCGGCTCGAACAACAGAAATGCCTGGTCCTGCAGCTCTGGAGGCTGGAAGTCCCAGGGCAAGGCGTGGGCAGGGCTGGTTCCTTTGGAGGCTGTGAGGTGCCTCTCCCTTGGCGTCTGGTGGTGCTGACAAGCTTCAGTGCTCATTGGTGTGGGGAAACCCTGATCTCTGCCTCCATCTCCCCATGGTGTTCTCCCTATATGTGTCTGTCTACAAATTTTACCCCCTTATATAAGGATTCTGGTCATAAGCCTTAGGGCCCACCCTCCTCCAATATGAGTTCATCTTAACAGTTATATCTGCAATGACCCTATTTCCAAATAAGGTCACACTGGAAATACTGGGATTAGGGCTCCCACATACGAATTTTGGGAGGACACAATTCAACCCATGATAAGCCAAGACTGACTTTCAGGGCATGGCATTCTCTACCCAAAATGTAGCAAGCTGGGATGGGGCTCCCTGGCTGGACTGGTCTCAGTAGAGAGAAATGACATCGCTTTTAATTTCTATATGAGTAAGAAAGAAGTACAAGGTAGAACAGTTTTCTGAGAGTGAAATAACCTGAAACTTTAAGGAGCTGATTGAGGGATTCTGGGACCTTGTGATTCTTCTCCAAATTGAGCAGCAAATTACTCCAAAAATAGTCAAGCGCCTCAGTACCTCATTCATTCAGATTAATTAAAGGGAAGCCTAATCTTCAGAAGGTGGAATTCTTTTCACAGATTTCCCTTAAAAATGTAGTATACTTTTATTTTTATAGCCTGGAATCAGCCCTGCTCCCCACGCCATGTGACAGGAACCCTGGTTAGAGATGGGTGTGGGGGGGGGTTGGTGAAAGCAGGAAGGAGCAGTTATAGGGGTCTTGAAGTTGGTCTAACAATGGCAAATACTTAGAACTAATTGGGGAAAGAGGGGCTTTTAAATTACTTTGGGTGGCTTTCAAGAACTTGTTATTCTTTTTCCCCTTAGAAAGTGAAAAATATCCAAGTCTCTGACTTGTGGACTCTGCCTGCAATGAGATTTGATATTTTTTTCCCAGTAAGGCATATGGAGGGCAAAATAGAAAGTCAGAAGGAGGTGGGACTCTGTGCAGAGGGGCAGTTTCCCTTGTTGAACTAAGAAAACTCATGGTCATCCTGAGAGAAAACTCATGGCACATCCTGTGCCTGTGATGTGGAAAGCTGTTGGTTCCCCATATCCTTGCTTTGTGCCCTGCGCTATGAAGACTTGGGTTTTGATGGCCTTAGTATAGATACAGTTAACATTCACATTTTTATGAACATGACCTTCACATTGATAAACTGTGATATAGCTCATTTGCTTTCCTCCAGTCTTTCAGAATATATCATATATTCTGCTTCTAAATTAGATTTTATAAGCATTTCTTAAGCACTTACTACGTGCTAGGCAAGCTCCTTGGGTCCTGAGGGTGTGAGCATGTATGCCATCAAAGTAAATGGATTTCCATTTATTGGGAAGAGTGCATCAGTAGACTTCTTGGGAAGGTGTGAGACAGGGAGAGGAGAGACTAGTGCTTGTGAGGGTGAGAGGGGAGCCTGGAGGTATCAGTAAGTTTCCACCCTTGGAATATGAAGGGAAATGAGGGAAAGAAGATCATCCTGGGAGCTCACTAGGATAATCCAAAGCAGAGAAGAAGGATTCTCTGAATGCAGTTTAACTCAATCCTAGACAATGTTCCAGGTTGGCCAAGGTGTATCCTATTCCAAAGTTCCCATCCAAGGTGAGAAACAGGAAGTAAGATGGCAGGAGTCATCCGTGTAGAGTAAAGATGGCAGGAGTGATCCATGTAGAGGGCTGCTTAGCTTGGATCACATCTCTTTGATAAAGGGATATGCCAACTAAGCTTGCTTTTATTTATCCTTGAAAGTGTTGCCCCATCCTATAAGCTCTGAATAGTAATTTTCATTCAAGCCACTCATGGAACTTCTTATGTCAACATCGTAAGACACCTATCAGCCACTGAGCAAGCATCCCCATCTACAGATGATGTGGTTTGAGCTTTCTGTTTGTGGGCAAGAAACCAGATGCCCAGAGCCTTCTTCTAAACAGAGCAGGTAACATGCTCCCTGTGGGTGCCCTTCTTTGCATTTGTGGCAATGGCTCAGTGGAGGCCCCTTCTCACCTTCTGGAGAGACGGGAGGGACCCGGACTTTGTGCATCTGCCTTTATCCTGCACTGACTCCCCCACGATGAGGGTGACTTTTCAGGCATCTCACAGAGAAGATTAACTGCCAAGGTAATAAAGCAACCGCATTTAATCATTTTCCTAATTAATGCATTTAATGCAGCTCCTTGCTGCTTTTCAGGCTGAACATAATGAGCATGAAGGAAGTGAGTGTCACAGGGATCCCACACGTTCACCTAAAGGTTAATTAATCTGCAGATTATCTGGGAGATGACACCCACCCCATGATGGCAGAAGAAATGCAAAGTCAGTGCTAGGTGCATCCAGGCCGGAGTGTAGAACAAGGTTACAGAAAGGGAGGACTTTGGCTGATGGCTGTAGCCTTTGAGAGGACGTTAAAGCAGATATTGACTTAATTTGACATGGAGTACATTGTACTTGGAAGCTTCTAGTAAACGAAAAATGAAAGAAAAGAGGTGGTGAGCAGGAGTATAAATTGAAAAGGTGCCTCTGTCCTGCAGCGTGAATGAAAATAGACTGTGTGTCTGTTCACATATTGATCTGGGTTTGTATCTTCCATCTACAGCCATGCCGAGGCAAGGGCTGCTTTCAAACAAAGGCATTGACAGACCTCCGTGGGGAGGTCCTTTAAACGAGTTGATGGATCTTCCAAATGAGTGCGTTTGCATGTGGTATTGATGAAGGTTCAGTTTCAGATGTCAGAGGGCACCGTGCCCTCGCCCCACAGAAACACCGTGCACTGCTTATCAGCAGCAGTGTGAAGTCAGCTCAGCCCTCCCTGAGAAACTCAAGAAGAGAAAGAACCACGCCTTTCTGGGTGGGATCTCTCAGTTGTCTGAAAATTAGTTCACCATGGTACAAAATAAGATTTGTGAAAGCAAAAATGACGGTATCCCCTGCTACCACCCACCAGGCCACAACATTAAAAAACAGATGGAGGGCAGGGTGCGGTGGCTCATGCCTGTAATCCCAGCACTCTGTGAGGCCGAGGCAAGCAGATCATGAGGTCAGGAGATCGAGACCATCCTAACATAGTAAAACCCTATCTCTACTAAAAATACAAAAAATTAGCCAGTCGTGGTGGCAGGCTCCTGTCATCCCAGCTGCTCGGGAGGCTAAGACAGACGAATTGCTTGAACCCAGGAGGCAGAGGTTGCAGTGAGCTGAGACTGAGCCATTGCATTGCAGCCCAGGTGACAGTGCGAGACTCTGTCTCAAATAAACAAAACTAACAAAATAAAAACACATGAAGAACAATTTGGGAAAACACATGTCAAATGTCTTTAAAATAAACATGGCACTGAGAAAAATGTTATCCTAGGAAAACAATCACAGCATAAATATTTGTCCAGGAAGATAGCATTGTGTAATTTTTTAGTGAAAAAGAAATCAGAGAAAGCCTAACACATATTATCTGTGTAATGTGGGAATGTGACCACTTGGTGCCTCAGTTTCCCCAGTTGCAACTTCACAGGGTTGCTTTGAGGTTTAAATGAGACGATGCCTGTGAGGTGCTGAGGACCACGTTGACCCCAAAGGATGCCTTGAGCACAGTTATCTGAGTACTGATGTCGTTATGACTGGTTACAGAGGGAGTGGCATAGGGACAGGGCATTGAATTGTAATTAGAGTAATATTGACTATTTGCTGAATGAAAAAATGCTCATGGTAAATGAAACAAAGGATGAATGAATGATTCTATTTTTAGACAAAGGTATAGTGCATGTGTGCCTACCTAGGTACTACAAAAATACAACATTTCAGATAGAAATACACATACCAGAAGACTGGTAAAATGTTCGCAGTGATTCTCTTTGGATATGGGAATAAAAATGATTCTGACAAAAAACAAGCAATGGGGAAAGGATTCGCTGTTTAATAAATGGTGTTGGGAAAACTGGCTAGCCATGTGCAGAAAGCAGAAACTGGACCCCTTCCTGACACCTTACACTAAAATTAACTCCAGATGGATTAAAGACTTAAACATAAGACCAGGCACCATAAAAACCCTAGAAGAAAATCTAGGCAAAACCATTCAGGACATAGGAGTAGGCAAGGACTTCATGACCT
>CM052649.1:4901030-4917007 GCA_028533165.1 Leontopithecus rosalia
GGCATGGGGAGAAATGCCAAATATGGGTGAGGGGGCAGAAGGCAGCAAAACACACTGCCACGTGTGTACCTATGCAACTATCTTGCATGTTCTGCACATGTGCCCCAAAACCTAAAATGCAATAAAAATTAAAAAAAAATGATTTTAAATGTAGTGTTTGTGTTTTGTCATGTTTTCTAAATTTTCTACTGTGAAGATACCTATTTATTTTTTGGTTAGAAAAGAACCTTTCAAAAATAGTATCCATTTAATTTAATCAACATCAGATTCTAAACTTGAGGGATTATGTTGGACGCTGAGAGCCATTTGTTGTGGAGAACACGGTTCACATTTTTACATGTAAAAATGCAGACTCTGGTTTAACATTATTTGTGTTTAGTGATGTCATCAGACACAAGACAGGAGCGTGTAAGATAAAATAGGCACTCAATGAACTGGGTCAGGAGTTGGTCTCTACGTCTCTAACACTGTATCAGTATCTTGAGCATGTTTCATCCCAGGGTGCTGATTCTTCTCAGGATTGAGGGACTGAGACCGGGTCGGCTGTCCTGCAACCCCAGAAGGCAGTGCCGTGGGTCTGCGGACAGAGGGTCGATGCTGCATAATGCTGCCTGGACCATGTAGTCAGTATTTTTTGCCCACTGACAATGGCTCTTTGGCTGTTGAGAAAATTTGAATACAGGAGAGTCAGATATTTAGCAACCCTTTTCAATTTACGCATGAAACATGAGCTGGAGATTGGAAAAGTATCCTGGTAACATTTTATTTTCCTTAAAACTTAGTTCACAGCATTCAAAGCGCTCAAGGCTATTCATTCATAAAATCAAACAGACAAACATACAAAGAAAAAAAAAACCTGAATGGGTCCCGGAGTTTGGAAATACCACTAGATTTTCTCTAAGCTGTCCACACAGGCTAGACTTAATGTATATCAGCTCCACGATGGGGTGATCTAACCTGTGTGTGGGCAGAGGAGGCAATGGAGGGTGGTGATGAGTAGAATGAGGTACAGGAAATAGGAGCGCAAAAGAGATTCTGCAGATAGCGTCCCTTCTTTTTAATCCTCATTGAAATGTAGCTCTTAAGTGAAGACAGAGAAGTAAGAATAGATTGTTCTCTCCTTTTCACTTTTGCTGTAAAATCACATTCTTAATTTCCGGTCACATGAATAAGATACAAAGTGGTGGCACTAGGAAGAGGATCAATGAGTTTGCAGAATCATTTTATAAAACCTTCTCTGCAAACACCTCATCACCTTGGGAATCTTCCAGCAAATTTCACCCACAAGAAAAGATTAGCAAGTGTAGTTTCTCCCTATCCCTTAAGGCACCTATATATATATAACATATATATAATATATATGTTAGCTACATAATTAATATATATTATATATAAATATATTATATATAATTATATTATATATATTATATATTATTATAAATATATTATATATTATATATATAAATATATATAAATATATATATAAATATATTATATATATATTTATATATTTATATATAAATAAATATATAAATATATTTATTTATAAATAAATATATTTATAAATATATTTATTTATATTTATACTAAGTGTCCCTTATTAAGTGTCCCTTGTGGCTCCTCCCCTCTGTGGCAGTGGAGAAGTAATAGCTCCTTCTTGACAACTGTGTCATTCTTAGTTTCCATTCCCTGAACTCTGGGGGTTTGTCTTTCTTACTAATATGGCTTGGCTATGTCCCAACCCAAATTTCATCTTGACTTGAAGCTTCCACAATTCTCACGTGCCGTGGAAGCGACCTTGTGGGAGGTAATTGAATCACGGGTACAGTTCTTTCCCATGTTGTCCTTGTGATAGTGCCATAAGATCTGATGGTATAAAGAGGACCTCCCCTGCACATGCTTCCTCTCTCTGCCTGCTGCCATCCATGTAAGATGTGACTTGCTCCTCCTCACCTTTCACATGTGAGGCTTCCCAAGCCATGTGGAACTATGAGTCCATTAAACCTCCTTCCTTTATAAATTACCTAGTCTTGGGTATGTCTTTATTAGCAGTATGAGAACAGTCTAATACACCCGTCTTGGCTGATCCTTCTCAGGTGTATTTTTCTTCTTCCCTCAGTGAGGTCTTGTCAGAGGCTCTCTCTCTGTGCTTGCTGCCTTTGGAAAGCTTATTTCATCCAGCACAGTTACCTCTCAACTGTGTGGCATCTTTCATCTGGATTCTGGCCCCAGTCTTTCTCCTCAACTCCAGGTCTGCATTTATCTTATGTAGTGAACACTCCCACCTGCATCCATCAGCATCTTAAACCTCATCCACTAAGATAGAATGCATTACCTATTATTTTTCTCAGTCTCACTTTCCCTAATTTCTCACCTGTTAATGTCAATGAAATCATCCTCCAGCCTTCCAGATGGTTAATAGTTACATTTATAATTATTATTCCCCTGCTGAATGCCCATTATGATACTAAGCATTTGGGTTTTCCATTTTTCAAGCTTGTGCTTGCAAGCATGATACCTACAGCTTGTTTATTAAGTTCAAGTGCCGAGAATTCTATCAGATTCCTGATTACGTTACTCCATGATTGAAAGTCTCCACTTCACAGCTGACTACTAAATTCCAGACACCTTGGCCTCAGTTGTTAGCTCCTCTGCCCCCTCCTCTCACCTCTTGTTTCCACTTACCCCATGCTCTGGTCAAATTAAACAACCTGCTGTTCACTGCATGCCATGTGGTTTCCCACCTCTGAAATCTGCTTTTCCTTTCTGCCTAGAACTTCTTCCATTCCATCTGTATGTCCACATCCTTCCTGGTAGTCAGCATGCTCAAAATGCACATCTAGAACCTACTCTATGATCTTCCCAACCGAGTCTCATGGCTTCTTCCCTGCCATGTCCTTGGATATATGAGGACATCTCATATGACTTTTCAACATCCACTTTGTGTCGGGAAGATTCTCCTATCTACTTAGAAGTAAGTTACTTGAAAGTAGAGACTGCATCTCACAATATTTGCATTTCTGAAGGGAGGCATTATTTCACCCAAGAATTTCCTCGATGAGTAACACCGAGAAATATTTAGGCAAATACACAACTTAGGTCACAGGCTTACTAATTATCTCTCGGTTCCCAAGATCAGACACTGAGTTACACAGAAAAAGTAAAAGTACAATGACCAGGTTGAGGATATATAGTCTGTTGCAGAAAGGTACATTCAAGGATACAGTCTATGGTGGGAAGATCCTTTTGAGGATATGTAATCTATTGTTAGGAGGTAATTTTTGTTAAGAAGTGATAATGTGTGTTTGTGCTGAGAACCAATAAGGTCCACTGGCATCTTTCAGCCACTTCCTCTCTGGGGTTTAGAATAAGAGAAAGATGAAAAAAGTGGGTCCTGATGATTTCTCTCTGACAGCCAGCATCTCCCCAGTGGCCTTCCCATTCTTCTCTAGCATTTGGAGGCTGTTCTTCTCTGCCCTTGACATTCTCTGACAATGCTCACTGTGGGTCCAGACCTGGGGTTCTCCCTTGGCTAGTACCTGATTTAACAAAGAAATAGGAAGCTGTAGTTCTCACTGTTGGCTATTACTGAGAGTCTCTTTAATGATAGGATATGGGAGACTTGAGGGGACTTAATTAGCATTTAGAAGAAGAAAATCTTGACATGGTGATTTAATGAGCTTAGCAAAGCTATTGCTTTGAGCATTGTCTCAAAGATGGTGTTAACTGGAGTTGAGGATGTGTAGCTAATCTGAATACATTAGATTCATTGAACTCTTGCTAAGCCACAAAGATGGAGTTATTGATGACATAGATGGTGACTTGTCAACAGCTATGGATAAGACCACAGCCATGGAGTCAGGTGCATAAGACAGCCACAGATTTATTGATTCCTTACTTAAAAAAAAATTTCTCATTACCCTCATCCATGAAATGGAACATTAGCTTCTACCCTGGCAGGTTGCTGTGATTCTTCACAACACAGTGAAATAGCAAATGGTCAGCACTTACTCAGCCCAGTGCCTGACATGGAGTAAACACTAAAGAAATATAAGGGAGTAATGCAAATAAAATAACAAATATTAGGAGAGCACTAGGAAATATCATGTAAATATGAGGCTAAGAGATGACACACATCCAATAGGCGATGAGCAGCCATTGCTGGTTTAGCAGTGGCAAACTTGTTCAAGGCAGGGTTTTATGATGATCACTTTTGCAACAGTGTAAAAAGGTGAAGTGGAGGAGAACAAGGATAGAGACAGTCAGAATATAATTGCAAAAGTTCAGTCATGAGAAATAAATATGGTGATACAAATAGAAACAAAATGCAGATAGAAATGACTTTTTAAAATAATTTTAAAAATCAACTGGAAAAAGAATGACATAAAGTTATCAAGGAAACTCTTTCAATTAGGAGACTGAAAAAAGAGTGGAAATAGGAATATTTGGAGGCAGAGCTGATTCGGGAAATGCCAAGGTCTACTTCCAACCTATTGAGTCAGACATAATAATGCAACATCGGTGGAGATAAAATTGGAGTGGTCAGTGATTAGAGAGACTCCAAACCAGGATCTTCTCTGGTTTAGAGTTGTCTGTATGAACTGGATGGCTGAAACCATGTGATTGAATGAGAACTACAAAGGGAAGAGTGAGAAATGCAGAGACAGAATTCCACATCAACTGCATAGTTGGTAGAGGGAACCCAGTAGGAAAGAACTGTGAGAAGGGAGGCAGTGCTGAGTGATGCCATAGGCTGCAGATAGAAGAGATGAAATTCCCAGCACTTTGGGAGGCTGAGGCGGGTGGATCACAAGGTCAAGAGATTGAGACCATCCTGGTCATCATGGTGAAACCCCGTCTCTACTAAAAGTACAAAAAATTAGCTGGGCACGGCAGTGCATGCCTGTAATCCCAGCTACTCAGGAGGCTGAGGCAAGAGAATTGCCCGAACCCAGGAGGTGGAGGTTGCGGTGAGCCAAGATTGTGCCATTGCACTCCAGCCTGGGTAACAAGAGCGAAATTTCATCTCAAAAAAAAAAAAAAGAGATGAAATGAAGACTAAGCACGAGCCATACGCTGGTCAGAAGCAAACGTGAGAGCTGAGATAGAAAAGATAGAAAGTCAGACGGAGCCTTGTTGATGAGAAGGAATGAGAAGCTGGAGCTCACTAAGGTGCTGCCCTGTTCTCTCGCTGTCAATTGTTCATGGATATTATTATGCTTTTTTAATGGTGTTGATGTTTTTTCCCCCTAAAGTTGAATTTAATGACCTTGAATAGGATAACCACATTATAAGCTTTTTAAAGTCCCATGGGAAGATTGCCAATACTTCGTTAGTTTTCTGAGTAAGAAGGTGGGTTGAGATCCATCCCCCTTTTGGAAAATTGAGCTCCCTGTAATGTTCTCAGAGCCAGTTTTCCCACTCAGGATGTTCTCAGAGCCATTCATGCAAGCCTAAAGGAAGACCAAGAGGTCAGAAAATGGGAGGCCACGTGGGTGGACTTGCATGATCTCGGCTCCTCTGGCCTTTTCATTTTATCTTCCATTAACCTGCCAGTTAGATGCTGGGTTTTAAGCATCTCCAAATGCAAGTCACCCTAACAAGGACAGATTTTGCTCCTACCAGTTAAATGGAAAATTCCTGAGTGTCTGTTTCATTTAATTGCCACCACAAGGGATAAATAGGTCACCAAGCTACGCCTACATTCATTGTATTTTCGTTGTGTACTTCTTGCATCTTTCTAACGTGATTACTGTGCGAAGACCCAGACAGTGTCTGTGGGCAGCTTAACTGTGTCCTATAAAATTCCTTGCATTCTGCTTATCAGCCATATGCTAAGAAGCAACACCTTGTAGCACAAGTGCCATTATACTATGACATGGCAGCTGTTTCCACCCTGAAGACACAATGCTTGCAGAGCTGTTCCAGTGTGGGTGAAACAAGGAGCAGGCCACCAAGTCTCATTACCAATCTCACTAAAAAGTGCTTTCGGACACACGAAGGGTGTGCAGATGGCTGGAATTTGAGGACCAGCCAAGGGATGTCCAGGTGGTGCGTGATGGCTGCTGGCCGCCTCTCAGTCTTTTGGTCCTAGGAGCAGAGTGAAGCTGAAGGCAGAAAAATGAAGCCATCTGTGAGGAACCTCCTCTCAGCAATCTGCAAGGACAGAGCAGTACAGTGCGAGCAGGATGAACTTTTCTCCAGGGAGACTTCACCGGCTGAGAGCAGGGGGATAGATATTTTGGTTGGTTGAACTGTAAATAAGCAAGTATTTCTAGGTCATGAGAGGCATACAGGTCTTGTGAACTCAGCAGCTTTTGTGGCTGCAGATCCTGTTCTCTAGAGCCATGTGCTCCAGCTTTGCGTGGGTCTTGCTGCACACAGCCCCTGGCTAGCAGGTGGGACTGAGCCATCCTGGCTTTGTGGGCACACAGGCTTCTGTCCAGCTCTCTTCTCACATCTCTCAGTGGGTAGGGAGCACAAGGCATTCAAAACCCAGCTTCTGGGAGGGTCAGTCTCAGTTCTGTCCCTTCTTGGCCAAGCCACCATGGGCAAGTTACTCAACCTCTCAAGGTTTGTTTCCTTGCCTATCATTTGGGAGTGATTCTAGAACCCCTTGGTGGTAACGTGGGGATAAATGAGATAAGCCGCATAGAGAGGTATATCAGTCACTTAGCCATTGAAGAAATGTTATGTCCTTCAATTCTCTTCATCCTTCACCCACTGGCCCATTGACACTGTCCAAGGGATGGCTTTTTCTTTTCTTTTTTTAACCTATAGAAACAAACCTCTATTGCCTGCTTGTTTAACTTTATTAAATTCTAGTCATTATTGGCAGTAGGTCAAGATATTAAAAAGTGTTCTCCCTTCCAAATAATTAACTCCTAAATGTCACCCTTAAGCAATTTAGTGCCACCATTGAAATGCAAATGTTGCTTCTATAAGCTTGGCACTTTTATCTCACTGATAAATTTTTTAACTAGAGAAGCTCTAAAAGGAATGCAATTTCTGTCCATTTCTAGAAAGGCTTCTTTGAACTAAAATGGAAACTCAAGGCCTCTGTGAAACCATGCAGGCTAAGCTTTTCTTTTCCTCTTGAGATACCCAACAGACTAAGGAAGCAATCTGATTGTAATGGAGTTTCAGAATAGAAAGAGATTCAAGAGGCACGTGGGTCATTCTCCAGGAAAAGAAGGAATCCTTAAGGCCATGACTCATGATCTTGCTGACACATTGGAATTATCTAGGGATCTCTTAAAAACCCTGATGCCCAGAATGCACCCCAGACCTGTTAAATTAGAGCTTCAAAAATGTCATAAGGTCTAAGTGATCCTGATGCAATATTCTGATGCAAGAATCTTGTGATGGTTCTTGGCTTCACCCAGGAAAGAATTTAAGGGCAAGACTGTGGTGTTAGAAAGAAATCTTTCACTGAACCAGAGCTGCTCCATGCAGAGAGGGGCTAACTCATAGACACTGCACCCAGAGCAATGTTTGGGCTCTTGGCAACTGTATTTATACTCACACAAACACACTTCCAATTACATGCAAATTAAGTGGTGTGTAAATGTAAATTGAGGTCCAAGTTATTTAGATCTTTCTAGACAAAGGGTGGTAACTTCTGGGTGCCATGGAAGGGAGTGGAAATTTCTGGGTTGTTGCCAGGGCATTTGAAAACTGTCACAGCTCTGGTGGGAATATCTTGTGCTAATGAGCAATGAGAGCAGCTGGGGATCATCTCCCTGGCCATCTGCTGGTTTTCACCAGTTTCTTTACTTTATCCTGTTCAGATCAGCTCATGTTTTGGTCAGCAGGATTGTGACCAGAACCAAGTCCTGCTGGTCTGCTACCTTCTTCCTGGAGGGCGTCCACCATGAGCCTGCACTTGAGAGGCATCTCCATGCTCATCAGTCCCTCTTTGATGATGAAGGATCCTAGCTGCAAGGAGCTTATCACCTTGCCAGTTGGTTGATGATTCCATTTGATTCTTAGGTCATTTGGGCTGCTGTAACAAAGTACCATAGATATGGTGGCTTATAAACAACAGAAATTTATTTCTTATTGTTCAAAAAGTTGGGGGTCTGAGATTGGGGTGTCACAACAGCTGATTTCTGGTGACAGCCTTCTTCTGGGGTATAGACACATGACTTCTCCCTGTGTCCTCAGATGGAGGAAGAAAAAAACAAGCTCTCTGGACTTTTTTTTATTTTTATAAGGGCACTAATCTCATTAATGAGATCTCCATTCCCATGACCTAATTAGCTTCCAGAGCTCTGCTTCCAAATACCATCACACACAATTAGATTTCACATATGAGTTTTCTGAGGAGAGCACAATCATTCAGTCCATGACTGTTAGTAAACCATGGAGCTGCCTCTGGTGGGAGGAGAAGATTGCAAACTTCACACAGGGCCAGATATGCCCAGTGGTCACCCCCAGCTCCAGCAAGTTGGTGTCATGTGGAATGCACATAGAGGATTGCCAAATATTCTAATTTATGAAGTACAGCTGGAAATGCATGTATTTATATCCTTGATTTTAAATGTGGGCAAATAATTTATAGAGTTAAAGAACAGTAGATAAAATACAATGTTGTAGGCCCTTGGGTTTATGACTCCGCTGGGCTAAGTGTCCCCCATATAGGGAGAGAGGGGGAGGCCTGGGTGCTGTGTGGAGAGGGGAAAATTGGAGAGAGTGATGTACACAAAGATGATGGGAAGGAAGCCAGGAAGAGGAAGTGATGGAGGCTTTGAGAGCAGAGGCAAGTGCCGCTGACACTCTCCCACATTTGGACTTTGGGTTGGAATTATGTTTTTTTCTCCCAATTAGAAAGAGTCAAAAACCTCAAAATCCCATGACAACCTCCCTTATGTTGCCACAATCCCCCCAGAACCATTGCAAATTAAGGAAACAGGAAGATCCCTGCCTGCCCTGATCGCAGGAAAGGGATATGCTTTCTGTCTGCACTGGTCAGCAGAGGAGGACTGAGGGATGTAGGTTAGGCTGGGGTGGGAGGCAGGATGAGGGGTGGTAGATCAGAATCTGCCATGGTCTACTGGTGTTGGGAATGCCTCAGCTGGAGGTCCCTTTCTGTGGCTTGCTTATTCAAAGAGGTCCAGGGCCTGAGCTTCGAGCAGCAACGACTCAACGTTCATGGATTCAGATAAGAAGGGAGACAGACCAGGATGGGGTGCAGCTGGTGTTGGCATTCTCATGGGCATCCAGATGACAGGGCCAGGGAACAGTGCAGGATTCAGGAGAGTCAGCTTTTCATAGATGGTTGGGGGTCCCTAAGGTGGGTGTGAGGAGCCCTAAGGGGTCATGAGCTCCAGAGGAAGGAGGAGCGAGTCAAAGGCGGGCAGCTGGGAGAGGCCAGGAGTGGGCTGGCTGGGCGTAATGATTTGGCCATCCTGAAGCATCTGAAACTTTCAGTGGCTGGAGTAAGAAGGTTAATTCTCATGATCCTTTCTAGAAAAGGTATTCGGTCCTTTTATTGAGGAGAGTGCGTTAAATAGGACATGGAAAGAAGAGGGAAAACAGAAAACAAAAAAGCAAGAAAGGCAAGAGCAGGTGAAGTATCTACGTTCAGGTCAGGTTTGACTCAAAGACTATGTCAGTGGTCTCCAAACATATCCAGAACCCATTAAAATAGCAACGATGTCTTTAATTTGCCATAGTTTTGTTGCCAACCCTCGATGGGCATTGAGAGTGAGGAAGCCAGGTTCCCATTCTGAGAACAGATCACACAGCCTAGGGTTTGTGCCTGAGTATCCCTGGAAACTTTGAGAAGCACTCCAGGCCATGCAGAATGATATGTGCTGGATATGATGGGTTTGCAGGATCCAGGCAGCTCCAGAAGGGACACGGAGTTTGGAACGAAGCTCTGATATTCAGGTGGGAGGCAAGATTAGGGACAGCATGGTCTCTTGGCCCATGCAGCTTCCCAAGTGTCAGCTTCGTTTGGGAGGCGATTTATACACTGGTGCAATCTGGCATGAGAGCTGTTTGCCAGTTCCTGTTCACCAAGGTCAACAGTGACTCGCTGACACATTTGAGATGAAAGGAGATTTTGTATTTGGTGTCTAGGATTGGGACTCTGCATACAAGAGTTAGTAAAGATGATTTGTATTTACCATCACTTTCATAGGCCACATGGGGCTCAGACTCTCTTTGATAGCACTCCTGACCCTTTTCTTTTTGGCTTCTTTTCTTTGAGAACACGGTGGCTGCCACTGCCGTAGCCACCACCAGAGCCCAGGGCATCCAGACAGCATGACAGAAGCTGCACCATCTAGGGTGCATTCACAGCCAACGCAGCAGACAGCAGTGTGTGAGTGGAGATGCTATACTGACTGAGAAAGGCAGAGGGCACCTGCTTGGCAGAACATGTCCTTCATTATCTGGCTGGTGTCCTTGGAAACTCATACATAAGGGAAATTAAAAGACACTTTCCCACCACTCTGGCTCTCATGCAGTAAAAAATATTGGCGGATGCTTTGTGTTAGTTCCTGCTTCCCTGCAAACTATGTGCAAACAGTGAATAAGGTATTGATTTAACTGCAGTGGATTCCATCAATCATCTTGAGATTTGTACACAGAAGGTAGAGTCTGACACAGTCACAATGAAGAAAAGGCCTTCAAGAGTTGAAGGATTTTACGAGGAGCACCAGGAAGGATGCTGGATAGTGGCTCTCTTGTGTGAAGGGCTGTGGGGGGCTGTGCCCTAGTGTGATATAGGTGGGTCAGACTTACTACCTGGCAAATTGCACAGGCCCAGGAGTCCGGGTGACTTTGCAGAGATTGGTGCAGCTGTGGGGGAGTCAAGAGTCTGTTTCAAGAGGAGGCAGTGTAATTTTCATGCTGGACATGGCTCCTCAGTTCCCGAGTGTGCCCTGCCTCCTCCTTTCAGGGAGGCTCTGGCCAGCTCCTTGTAAGACAAAGTGACAGATGAGGGTGATTGAGTGTGGGGAACAGATATAACTCACTCACTGTCTTCAGTTCCAGTTAGAGGACGAGAGGCAGCATGTTCAAGAGTTGGGCTCCTGTGACTCAAACCCTTCACAGGCCCTGCACCTGGACGCTTTGACAGGGTGTCTAATCTCAGTGCCTCTCTTGTTCCCCATTTGCAGAATGCAGAGAGCAATAGCTGCCACGAGTTGTTGAGACAGACTAGGCTACTCTTGCATCTCAAGTCAGAGGCAAGGATGATTTAAAATAGCAGAAACCAGGCCAGCGGAGGTGGCTATTGACGGGCATTTTCTGTGCATTCAGGATGTGCCACGTGCTGCACAGTCTCTGGTAAGACAACTGCAAGGGGTGCAGGAGCTCCCTGATGTGAGGGAGCTGTTTGTGACCAGGTGGTAAAAGATGCCAGGGGTAAGAGCTTGAGGATGAGTCTGCCGCAGGCCCCACCCCTGCCTTCTGGTCCCGTTGACAATTTTTGGTGTTTGTCACCTGGCATTCTCCTCTCTGTGTCTTCTTTGTTTTTTGGTGACAGGGTTTGGCTCCGTCACCCAGGCTGGAGGTGCAGTGGTACAATCATGGCTCATGACAGCCTTGGTCTTTTGGGTTCAGGTGATCCTCCTACCTCAGCCTCCTGAGTAGCTGGGACTACAGGTGTGCACCACTACATCCTGCTAACTTTTGTATTTTTTGTAGAGACAGGAATTCACTATTGTATAAGTCTGTTCTCAGGCTGCTAATAAAGACATGTCTGAGACTGGGTAATTTACAAAGGAAAGGAGGTTTCATGGACTCACACAGTTCCACATGGCTGGAGAGGCCTCATGGCAGAAGGCAAAAGGCACATCTAACATGCAGCAGACAAGAAAGGCAACTGCCTGCAACAGCAGCTCATTTCGGGCCTGTTTCCTTTCCTTTTGTTACTGAGCCTCATTGCTTCTAAACTCAGGCAGCCCCTCAAGTTACAATTCAAATTTAAATATTCAAGTACAGATATTTTCAGAAAATTTCCTCCTAAATATACCCAGTCTGAATGATCAAATGTTATGTTTTCAACCTTATTCCATGAACCAATTTCTGAACCACCATTTAATGAATGTTAAGCAAAAAGGGTTTACAATAGAAAGCCGAGAGCCCCATGCTCCCTGGATGGCAGTTCTGTGAGGGAGGAGTGCTGCTGTGCCCCGGGTCTAATGCAGAGATGCCTGTGCTTAGGGTAAGAAGAAGATCCTCAGTGTCTGTTGTAACCCCAGGTCTTATCTCTTCCTCCTTTAGACTGGGTGGTTCTGCCTCTCATGCATGTTTAGGTCTCATTTCTTCCCCTTATGATAACATTCACTATGTCTCTTGCTCTTGCTTTAATGTGGAGACCAGGAATGATCCTTATCTTATATTTTAAAAAGTTTTAAATTTAACAGTTATTTATTTATTTATTTTTTGAGACAAGATCTTGCTCTGTTGCTCAGGCTGAAGTACAGTGGCATGAACTTTTCTCACTACAACCTCCACCTGCTGGATTCAAGCAATTCTCATGCCTCAGCCTTCTGAGTAGCTGGGATGATAGGCATGTACACCATGCTCGGCTAAGTTTTGTATTTTCAGAAGAGACCGACGTTTTATTATGTTGTCCTGACAGGTCTTGAACTCCTGGCCTCAAGTGTTCCACCTGTCTCAGTCTCCCACAGTGCTGGGATTATAGGCATATGCCAGTACCCCAGCCCAGGAATGCTATTTAGTTCTCATTTGTGTCAAGCACAAAGCTTAGAGAGAAAAATAAGGGAAATGGACTGGAAATGAGCTGCTGCTCTGTGCAGCTACCTCTCCCTCATTATACCATGTTATCCTCCAAACCTAACAGATCGGTAAATACCAGGAGCCCCATTATGCAGGAGAGTTTTACTGCAATTTGGAAAGGTCAGGGGACATACCCCAGAGGATGATTTCAATATTCCTGGGAGGATAGGGCTCTCTTTTCAAGAACAGTCCCTGCTCTGGTTGGGCTATTAAGTAGCCGATAATATAGATTCCTCCTCCTGTAGTCATGGACTGTGGCTTTGTGGCATCTGCTTGACCATTTTAGGAGCAGCTGTCAGGGCTGATCCATGGCAGACGCACTTGCAGCTTACTGGGCAAGGGTCCCAACATCAAGCATGACACAAGCATCCATGAGGCACAGAAGTCACTGCCCAGTTCCTTCCACTGCCTGGTTATGTGGTAGAGACCATGCTTTGCCTATTAGTTGATGAATATTTTACACTGGACATAACCAAATATTTTAGAATTTCAAGACAAATGCTATCTCGGTTGGAACTGCATTGCGATGAAGCATTTTATTTCAGAGTTTCTTGGCTGGTCTTGGAACTATTTAAAAGGATACCACTGACATCAGGAGGTGAGATGCCTCCACTTTCTTCC
This sequence comes from Leontopithecus rosalia, assembly GCA_028533165.1. NCBI lineage: Eukaryota > Metazoa > Chordata > Mammalia > Primates > Cebidae > Leontopithecus > Leontopithecus rosalia. The sequence goes on from CM052649.1 coordinate 4,914,408, forward strand.
TTTTTTCCTTAAGATTGTTTTAGCTATCAGGGGTCTTTTGTGGTTCTATATGGATTTTAGGATCTTTTTTCCTATTTCTGTAAAGAATGCCATTGGAATTTATAAAAATTCAACTGATTTTTGTGTGTTTATTTTATAACTTGCAACTTTACTGAATTTATTAGTTCTAACAGATTCTTATGGAGTTTACATATATATATATGTATATAAAGCCATAATTTAAAAATATATAATACTGGAATAAAACCAGACACATACATCAGTGGAATAGAATAGAGAGTCCAGAAGCAAATCCAGACATGTACAGTCAACTAACTTTCAACAAAGGCACCAAGAATACACAAAAGGAAAAGACAGACACTTCAGTAAGTAGTGTTGAAAAAACTGAATACCCGCATGCAAAATGACCCTTTTCTTACACCATACACAAAAATAAACTTAAATGGATTAAAGACTTAAACAGAGGAAGATCCAAGATGGCCCTTTAGGAGCAGCTCAGGATTGCAACTCCCAGTGAAAGCGCAGAGGGTGAGTGGATGCTGCATTCCATATGGATCTTTATTGCCCACAGACCAGGAGATTCCCAGGCAGAGGAGCCCCATGGGTCACCAGTGCAGCTATTTCGACTGGCCCAGCTGTTTCGGCCGGCACGGCTGTTTTGGCCAGCGTGGCTGTTTTGAGGGTGCCCCAGTGCGGCGGCTCTCCATACAAAATACGCTGGTCTGGTTGCCCTTTTAAGCAGTCAATTGGAGCTCTGGGAAGGCAGGTTTACCCATTCATCTGATTAAAAGGGTCTGAAACAGAGAGCCAGGCCAGGAGATTCCCGGGCAGCGCTGTTGTTTCAGCTGGCACAGTGGGTCGCCACACGGGAAATCACACAGATCCCGGCGCCCTTTCAGCAGGCGACTGGAACACCTGGGAGAGAGTCAGCTGTTCAACTTAAAAAAAAAAGGCTCAGAGGCAGGGAGCCAGGTGATTAGGCTTGGCGGATCCCACCCCCACAAAAACAAACAAACAAAAAACAGCAACTGGAAACGCTCGGGGTTGAGAGTTTCACAGCAAGCACAGCTGAACCCAGGACAGTGCAGCTTGGTGAGGGAGGGGCGTCCGCCATTACTGAGGCACTCCACCCCTACCAGAGGTAGTCCGCCATTGCTGAGGCAGCCTGCTGTTGCTGAGGCAACCCACCATAAGAGAGAGAGTCCGCCATTACAGAGGTGAACCACCATTGCCGAGGCAGTTCTAACCACACCCATATAAACAGGACTGCAGGGAAGGTCACACAGCAGCAGGGCAGAGACCACAACAGCTCAGCAAAGCCCCTGAAGGCAGACAGTGACTAGGCTGCCTCCTTGCTGGGCAGGGCAGCCCTGAAAAAAAAAAAGACAGCAGCATGATGGATACTCATAAATAAAGCCCTAACTCTTTGGGACAGAGCACCTGGGGGAGAAAAAGGGGGTTTATGAGTTCTGCTGCAGCAGACTTAAACGTACCTGCCTAGCACTTCTGAATGAACAATGGAGCTCACAGCTCAGCACCTGAGCTCCTGTAAAGGACAGACTGTCTCATCAAGCAGCGCTCTGACCCTGGTATATCCAAAGAGTCACCTCACAAAGGACTGATCAGACTGACATTTGCTGGGCATCATTCTGGGACAAACATAGCAGAAGAAGAAACTGGTAGCAACCCTCACTGTTCCACAGCTGCTGCAGGTGATCCCCAGGCAAGTAGGTCCTGGAGTGGACCTCAGCAGTCCTACAGCAGAAGGGCCAAACTGTTAGAAGGAAAACTAAGAAACAGAAATAACTTCATCATCAACAATCTGGATGTCCACTCAGAGACCCAACCTGAAAATCAGCAACTACACAGACGACAGGTGGATAAATCCACAAAGATGGGAAGAAACCAGCTCAAAAAGGAGGAAAACAACGTAAACCAGAACACCTCTTCTCCTACAAGGGATCACAACTTCTCACCAACAAGGGAACAAAGCTGGATGGAGAACGAGTGTGATGAAATGACAGAATCAGACTTCAGAAGGTGGGTAATGAGAAACTTCTGTGAGCTAAAAGAACATGTTTTAACTCAATGCAAAGAAACTAAGAAACTTGAAAAAAGATTTGATGAAATGATCACAAGAATGGACAACTTAGAGAGGAATATGAGTGAATTGATGGAGCTGAAAAATGCAACACAAGAACTTCATGAAGCATACACAAGTTTCAACAGCCGAATTGACCAAGCAGAAGAAAGGATATCAGAGGTCGAAGATCAACTCAATGAAATAAAACAGGAAGGCAAGATTAGAGAAAAAAGTGCAAAAAGGAATGAACAAAGTCTCCAAGAAATGTGGGAGTATGTGAAGAGACCTAATCTATGTTTGATAGGTGTACCTGAATGTGATGAAGAGAATGAATTCAAACTGGAAAATACTCTTCAGGATATTATACAGGAAAACTTCCCCAACCTAGCAAGGCAGGCCAATATTCAAGTCCAGGAAATAGAGAGAACACCACAAAGATATTCCTCAAGAAGAGCAACCCCAAGGCACATAATTGTCAGATTCACCAGGGTTGAAATGAAGAAGAAAATGCTAAGGA
>CM052649.1:4917507-4954420 GCA_028533165.1 Leontopithecus rosalia
TCAGAGCAGAACTGAAGGAGATCGAGACACGAAAAACCCTTCAAAAAATCAATAAATCCCAGAGCTGGTTTTTCTACAAGATCAACAAAATAGACAGACCACTAGTCAGATTAATAAAAAAGAAAAGAGAGAATAACTAAATAGATGCAATAAAAAACAATAAAGGGGAAATCACCACAGATTCTACAGAAATTCAAACCATCATCAGAGAATATTACAAACAACTCTATGCACATAAACTAGTAAACCTGAAAGAAATGGATAAATTCCTCAACACTTGCGTCCTCCCAAGCCTAAACCAGAAAGAAGTCAAAACCATGAATAGACCAATAATAAGATCTGAAGTTGAGGCAGCAATTAAGAGCCTACCACACAAAAAAGCCCAGGTCCAGATGGGTTCACAGCTGAATTCTACCAGACACACAAAGAGGAACTGTTGCTATTCCTCCTGAAACTATTCCAAACAAGCCAAAAAGAGGGAATCCTTCCCAATTCATTTTATGAGACCAACATCATCCTGATACCAAAACCCGACAGAGACTTAACAAGAAAAGAAAACTTCAGGCCAATATCCATGATGAACATAAACGCAAAAATCTTCAAAAAATATACTGGAAAGCCGACTGCAACACCACATCAAAAAGCTTATTCACCATGATCAAGTAGGATTCAACCCCGGGGATGCAAGGCTGATTCAACATAAACATAACTCACAACATAAACAGAACCAAAACCAAAAACCATATGATTACCTCAATTGATGCAGAGAAGGACTTTGACAAAATTCAACAGCCCTTTATGCTAAAAACCCTCAATAAACTAGGTATTGACAAAACGTATCTCAAAATAATAAAAGCTATTTACGACAAACCAACAACCAATATCATACTGAATGGGCAAAAACTGGAAGCATTCCCTTTGAAATCGAGCACTAGACAGGGATGCCCTCTCTCACCACTCCACTTCAAATATAATACTGGAAGTTCTAGCCAAAGCAATCAGGCAAGAAAAGGAAATAAAGGGTATTCAAATAGGAAGGGAGGAAGCCAAATTGTCTCTATTTGCAGACGACATGATAGTATACCTAGAAGACCCCATCATCTCAGCCCAGAAACTCTTGAAACTGATAAGCAACTTCAGCAAAGTCTCAGGATATAAAATCAATGTGCAAAAATCACAAGCATTCCTATACACCAGTAACAGACTGAAAGAGAGCCAAATCAAGAAGGAACTGCCATTCACAATTGCGACAAAGAGAATAAAATACCTAGGAATACAACTTACAAGGAACATAAGGGACCTCTTCAAGGAAAACTACAAACTACTGCTCAAAAAATAAGAGAGGGCACAAACAGATGGAAAAACATTCCATGTTCATGGTTAGGAAGAATCAATATCGTGAAAATGGCAATACTGCCCAAAGTAATTTACAGATTTAACACTATCCCTATCAAGCTACCAATGACCTTCTTCACAGAACTGGGAAAAACTACCTTAAACTTCATATGGAACCAAAAGAGAGCTCGTATAGTCAAGTCAATTCTAAGTAAAAAGAACACAGTGGGAGGCATCACACTACCGAACTTCAAACTATACTACCAGGCTACAGTAATCAAAACAGCATGGTACTGGTATCAAAACAGAGATATAGACCAATGGAACAGAACAGAGCCATCGGAGGCAACATAGCATATCTACAACCATACAATCTTTGATAAACCTGACAAAAACAAGCAATGGGGAAAGGATTCCCTGTTTAATAAATGGTGTTGGGAAAACTGGCTAGCTATGTGCAGAAAGCAGAAACTGCCCCCCTTCCTGATACCTTACACTAAAATTAACCCCAGATGGATTAAAGACTTAAACATAAGACCTAACACCATAAAAACCCTAGAAAACAATCTAGGCAAAACCATTCAGGACATAGCAGTAGGCAAGGGCTTCATGACCAAAACACCAAAAGCATTGGCAACAAAAGCTAAAATAGACAAATGGGACCTAATCAAACTCCACAGCAAAAGAAACAGTCATTAGAGTGAATCACAACCAACAAAATGGGAAAAAATTTTTGCAGTTTACCCGTCTGACAAAGGGTTAATATCCAGAATTTACCAAGAACTAAAACAGATTCACAAGAACAAAACAAACAAGCCCATTCAAAAATTGACAAAGGATATGAACAGACCCTTTACAAAAGAAGACATACATGAGGCCAACAAATGTATGAAAAAATGCTCATCATCACTGGTTATTAGAGAAATGCAAATCAAAACTACATTGAGATACCATCTCATGCCAATTAGAATGGAGATGATTAAAAAATCTGGAGACAACAGATGCTGGAGAGGATGCGGAGAAATAGGAACACTTTTACACTGCTGGTGGGAGTGTAAATTAGTTCAACCATTGTGGAAGGCAATGTAGTGATTCCTCAAGGACCTACAAATAGAAATTCCATTTGACCCAGGAATCCCATTACTGGGTATATATCCAAAGGACTATAAATCATTCTACTATAAGGACACATGCACACGAATGTTCATTGCAGCACTGTTTACAATAGCAAAGACCTGGAACCAACCCAAATGCCCATCCACGATAGACTGGATAGAGAAAATATAGCACATATACACCATGGAATATTATGCAGCAATAAAAAACAATGAGTTTGTGTCCTTTGTAGGGACATGGATGAATCTGGAGACCATCATTCTCAGCTAACTGACACAAGAACAGAAAATGAAATACCGCATGTTCTCCCTCACAGTTGGGTGTTGAACAATGAGAACACATGGACACAGGGAGGGGAGCACTACACACTGGGGTCTGTTGGGGGGAATAGAGGAGGGACAGCAGGGGGTGGGGAGTTGGGGAGAGATAGCATGGGGAGAAATGCCAGATATAGGTGAAGGGGAGGAAGGCAGCAAATCACACTGCCATGTGTGTACCTATGCAACTATCTTGCATGTTTTCACATGTACCCCGAAACCTAAAATGCAATGAAAAAAGAAACATGAAAAAAAGGAAAAAGAAAAGAGAAAAGAAGAAGAAAAAAGAAAAAAAGAAAATGAACCACACTAATCAGGGAAATACAAAAGAAAATCACAATAAGATACCATCTCATGTGTTAGGATAGCTATTACAAAATGATGAAAGTTAAGTGTTGGTGAGGATGTGGAGGAAAGGAATCCTGATGCACTGTCGTGGGAGTGTGAATGGTGCAGCATTATGGAAAACAGTATGGAGATTCTTCAAAGTAAAATAAAAATAGAACCACCATATAAAATAGAAATCCCACTTTCAGGTACAAACAACCTGAGTGTTGGTCAACAGATAAATGAATAAAGATTATATGGTATATTTGTATTATATGTATATGCATTTGTGAATGTGTGTGTGTATGTGTGTGTATATATATATATTATATACATTATATATATGTATATATATAATATGTATTATATATATTATATGTATATATATTATATGTGTATATATGTATTATATATATATTTATATATTCCATTATATATATATATATATATATATATATATATATATATATATAATGGAATATTATTCAGCTTTAAAAAAAGGAGATCTTGCCATTTACAACAACATGGATGAAACATAAGAACATTATTCTAAGTGAAATATAAAGCAGAGAAAGAAAAATACTGTATGTCTCACTTATATATGGAATCTAAAAAGAATGAATTTAGTAACAGAGAGTAGAATGGTGGCTATCAGGGGCTGAAACAGGGAGAAGTGGAGAAAAGGTACAACATTTAGTGATGAGATAAGTACTGAAGACCTGATATACAGCATGGTGACATAGTTAATAAAATGTACTGTATATTGACATTTGCTAAGAGAGTAGATTTCAAGTGTCCTCACTACACACAAAAAATGGTAACTGTGTGAGATGTTGAATATGCTAATTTTAAAAAGAAGAGCAACATTGAGAATAATTCCTTAAAATATTTGCCTATAATATGGCATCTCCTAGGGCTTTCAGTGATGATAGGATTACCTAGTCTTGTCCTAGTTCTGGCTCAGAGCATCACCTGACATAGCTTGTTCTGTGAGTTCCATTGACCCTACAGCAAATTCTGATGTTGCCCTGTATTCTTCAAGATCTGTGAAGATTACTGATGTGATTATTTTAGTTCTATTATGTTCCGAATATAGAAGACTTAAAAAGTCTTCTATATTAATAGTATACTATATAATAAAAATATTAAATATAACTAAATTTAGAGTATATATACATTTTATTAGAAAATAAATAAATATAAAATATTATAGAAAACACATTCTCTGACTCTGTAAAATAAAAATTCAAAATCAACAAATATGATGCAGATAAAAACAGTCATGAATTGGAAATAGCTGTTACCACATCTTTATTCACGTCATAGGTCAAAAAATAAATCATAATAAAACATAAGAAGTTTTGAACCAAATTATAATATAAATGTTATATATGAAAACACTTCTGATTCATTTTGACATATTCCTATAGGAAGCTTTCTTGTCTCAAATCTATAATGAAGAAAGATGACAAAATAAGTCTAAATTAAAGAAAATAGTGGGACATACCAAATGGAAGAAATAAAACAATAACAAGGTAAGATGTTAATGAAATTTACAATAAATTCCCTTAAAGAGGGTGAGCAGCAAGTATAGCTGGTGCTTTGTAAAGAATGTCTGAACACTGGCTAACCTCAGGCAAAACCAATGAAAGGCAGTTATAAATGAAAATGGAATAAAATTAGAAACAGAGTTCAGGACAGAACAGAACTTTAGAGTCATAGGCAATATCAGGAAAAAATGTTATGTCAACGCAATTCTTTAAACCAAGTCACCAATGTTGACATAAGGAAAAACCAAACTATATATAAGCTGTAAATTATTTCTCAAAACTACTCCAAAATGCACCTAGGACAAATGACTTTACTGGAAATTTTGCCAAACCTTCACAAATTAGATAATTCCTGTCATGTACAATTTATTCTAGAAAACTAAAGAGCAGGAAAACATGTCAACATTTAGGAGGCTAGGACAGTCCAGCTCTAAACTTGACAAGGACACTATGTGCAAGAAAAGTAAAGGCCAATCTCAGTAAACACCATAGACCTAAACATCTTAAACAATGTTAGCAAACCAAATTCAATTATAAATAAATATAAATGCTAAATCATATCCATATTTGATAAGCTTTGAATCTCTGTCCCTGTTCAAATCTCATGTCAAATTATAATCCCCATTGTTGGAGGGGAGGCCCTGTGGGAGGCGACTGGATCACAGGGCGGATTTCTCCCTTGGTACTGTGTCAATATAGTGAGTGCATCCTCATGAGTTCTGGTTGTTTAAAAGAGTGTGGCACCTTCCCCTCACTCTCCCTGCCTCCTGTTCCAGCCATGTGAGATGCCCTTCTCACTCTTTGCCTTCTGCCATGATTGTAAGTTTCCTGAGGTCTCCCCAGAAGCACATGCTACTATGTTTCCTGTATAGCCCGTGAAAATCATGAGCCAATTAAACCCCTTTTCCTTATGAATTAGCCAGTTTTATGTATTTGTTTATAGAAATATGAGAATGAACTAATACAATATTTAAAATACAAATACATATGTATGTATATATACATGCAAACACATATATTATTTGATAAATGTATATATTATACATATGTCTATATATTATAAATGTGTGTTATGTAGATATAGATATTCCCAGTAGAATGTATTACAGATGGATGGTAAATATTAGAAAGTTGTGGATATACTAGTATACATAATTCTATGTTTTGAAAAAAAATTTTTTTTCTATTATTAGGGAAATTTGCTAAAAAATTGTGCTGCACTCAAGTGACAGAATTTTTATGGAGTAGTTAAGATGAATAAATCATATCCACATATATCTGGATATGATATCTACATGAAGTTATCTTAAAAATAATTTTAAAAATTGCTTTTACATTGCTAAAGAAAACATTCAGAACAATTTGCCATTCGTGTAAATTTAACACCACACAGGACTACTCTATTATTTATGTACATAAACATATACAATAAAAAATATAAATGCCAGGAATAATAAACATAACTTTCAGAAAAGTAGTGATTTTTAAAATGGAATCAGAGATCAGTTATAAAAGCTGACATTAGGCTGGGCGCGGTGGCTCAAACCTGTAATCCCAGCACTTTGGGAGGCCAAGGCGGGTGGATCACAAGGTCAAGAGATCGAGACCATCCTGGTCAACATGGTGAAACCCCGTCTCTACTAAAGATACAAAAATTAGCTGGGCATGGTGGCGCGTGCCTGTAATCCCAGCTACTCAGGAGGCTGAGGCAGGAGAATTGCCTGAACCCAGGAGGCTGAGGTTGCGGTGAGCCGAGATCGCACCATTGCACTCCAGCCTGGGTAACAAGAGTGAAACTCCATCTCAAAATAAATAAATAAATAAAAAGCTGACATTAAATACATTTTTTAAAGGCCTGAAATAATTATAGTAAGTAGTCAACTTTTCAATATTTTGTAACAAGGTAATGTCTAAGTAGGTGTTTAGCATCTTTTTTGTTTTGTGTATTTTAAATATTTCAATATTAAAAAATAGAGATATTAAAAACTCAATACACTTGGGTTAACTTCTCCTGTTTTTGTGATGAGAACGTAGTTAGGCTGTTTGATTAATATGATCCTTGGCCATGTTAGTTGTTGTTCCTGGAATCTAAAAAATGGTGAAATGTAGCTCACCAGTGACTTCAGCCCGATATGTCAATTCCGTATTATATCCTTCTTCCCAGGCCTTGGGGAGAGGAAATGCCCCATTAGGGCCCTTGGGTGATGGCTGTCATGGCCACTGCTGTCCTTGGATGGAGTGTGACTTTCTTTGGGATGTCATGTATTCTCTTCCCCCACCTTTAAATTATAACCTCAGAAAAGTCTAGACTAAGGTCAGAGATTTCTGATTTTTCTCTTGGCTTTGCTTTGCTTTAGTAACTGAAATCCCAGCTCCACCTTCCGGCACTCGCACTGCTCCAGCCGAAGACCTCCAGGGAGTGAAGCTCCAGCTGAAGACCTCCAAGGCTGTGCAGGGGCCAGGCTGGGGCTTGGAGGTGGCAGGTTGCAGAGTCGATTTTAAGAGTTCCTTTCTTAAATTAAGCCCTATGTTAGTATGCTGGCTTTCTTTTTTTCTGTTTCAGTGATTGTGACCCACGTATCTCAACCCAGCCTTTGACTTGTGTAAAGTGAAAACAGATATATTAATATACAAACACAACAAAGGCTTGGCTTTGGGGGAAAAGCTCTGTTAAGATGTCCATGCACCTAAATCATAAACAAAATGATGTAATTGACAAGTTGCCACAACTGTGGTTGGTAAGAGAGAAATTACATGTCTAAAATATAATTGAAATTCTCTGTGTGAGCTTTGATGACAAGTTCTTGGAGGCCAAGAAGAAAATAATATTGTCGGTCAAACCAACAGATCTAGTTTATAGGTCTTGTCAATAGAAAATAGGAGACATTTTTCTTTTGAGATAATGGACCTAAATATATCCCACACCTTCAATAGGTTATAATTTTTAGCAACTGACAACGCAAATGAATTTAGACAATTTGTATAGATTCTTGGGTAATTAGGAAGCCATTTACGGACGACTCAGGATGAGCAGGCAAATATTGATGTTTTTTAATAAAGCAATTTTATCGTTCTGGTAACTCTGCCGTCACAGTTGCTCAGAATCTTATAATTGTTCCTTTTACTCTTGTGCACTGTATGTGGTTATAGTTCATCATTGTATTAGCCCCAGCAAAACTTTGAGATGAGTTATAAAAGCCAAACGCAAAACCAAAAGTTGTGTGTTTCTTCATATGGGCTATCACCCAGTGGCTCAGGGTAGGTTCCTTCAGCACAAAGTGCAAAACAGGGACTCAAGTGAACATGATTTATTGAGGGAGGGTTCTGCAGGAAAACATGAAAGACAGGAGAGGGGAAGAGTAAGAAAAAGGAAAGAACTCACCTAGCGTGTGGCCGCAGGCACAGTCTAGCTGGGGTCTGAGCCCGGGGAGAAAGCTGCGGGGCATAAATCAACCTCTGAGTTGTACCCCGTTGAGTCAGAGGGGCTGGGTTCTCTTCCTCATGTCAATCACTCATTGACTGTGGGCCACATCTGGGTGGAGGCTGTGTCACTTCCCAATGATACAGTTTTGATTGATAGAGGACAATTTGTCAAAGAAAAAGGGTAGCTCCACCTTCCTCTTAGCTAACAGCCAACACACCAAACAGCTTGGGGTGGGGCTGCCAGCCTGGTGAAGGGGAACCAGGTGGGGCACCACATTGTCTCTGACACTCCACCTAATGCAGTGTTCAAGTCCGCTTTTCCTTTTATTAAGTTCACACTGCCCGTGATTCTATGCTCACGGTCTTAGCGAAACATAAAAGGAGGATTGGTGGGAAATCGTGCACCACCGTCACAGATGGCCCTGAGGCCATCACTGAAAATGTTTTCCTCTTTAATGACCCATGCTAAATTCCTTGCACTCTTAACTAGTGCTTCCGGCAGTCTGAGTGGATTGACTGATGGTTGACCCAACTCTCATCCTTGATGGGTCTGAAACCCTGGGGACCAAACCCTCAGCAGGCTCTGATTTCTTTATCTACCTATTATTGTTAAAACAGGACATTGGACACTAAGAGACACCTAGGTGGATTACCTGAGGGTGGCATCACTTAGCAGGGGTGCTGCATGGACCTTGTCGAGGTCAGGGGCATGACTTCATGAATTAGCGACTGCTGTACCTGCTGATTTTCTACCACAAGGGGCCCCAAGCGATCTGCAACAGCCACTGCATCACATTGAGAAGAATTCTTTTTATTTTCCTTGTCAGCATCATCTCCCCTCTTGGTAAAAGCTTTTAAACTCATAATTAGGATTGGTGACAGAGCTGAAAACTGGAGGTGGGAAATATAAATTCCCCTAGTGGGTCACTGGAGTGGTGGAAGTGGGGCCACTTCTAATCTTCTCCTTGTTTTTCAGATATAGCAGTTGTACCTTTGAGGACATGACAACATGTGAAAACCATTGATTTAAAGGGAACATCCCATCCTGAAGGATAGTGTCCCATCCTCACAGGGTGTCATATCTAGGCCGGAACCTCAGCTCACCTTTCAGAGGCCATTTCATCAGGCTTCCATCTCCTGGTGGTGGTATGTGGCAGGGTCAGTGGACCCATGGTCCTGCTCCTACTGCCACAGCCTCTTTGCCGTCAGGGGGATTCCTTGGACTAGGGTGACATCACCCAGGATCCCATGTCAGTCAATCAGACTCTTGGAGAGCCCTTGGGTATTGTGCTGGGTGAAGCCTTGCAGATAGGAAAGGCAAAGCCAATCCCAGTAGGTGTTAAACTCAGTCAGCATGAATTGCTGCCCTTCTATGAAGACTGGGTATGATATACTAGACTTTCCCCCCAAATGGTGGGGCGGTCTTTTTGAGGGAGGTACATACCAGGGGATTAGAATTGGCTTTGGTGGCTGACTCATTAGACATTTAGCAATGGTGATAGCTAACTCAGCTTTAGTGAGAAGGTCCTTATGTGCCTGGGTCCATGACTAGCCTCCATCTCTTCAACATGGCTATTCCATTCTTGACATCATTGCACAAGCACCAGCTGTCAAGGGCACAAGCTGGCTGCCATCAACTGGGGGAGTCATCCTTCCCACTGGCTGTTGAAGGTCTCTTCCTCAGCAGCTGTCTATAGTGTGTGGCGTGAAGACCGTCATTCTTTCCCCACTCTCAGGGATCCTCACACATGCCTCTTTCTGACCTTCTGGTCCCCAGTCTTCCAATATTTCTTCTTCCAGGACTTGCTAACCAGCTAAACCATTTGCACTGTCCATGAGTTTATACCTATCTTTACTATCAGTCATTCTTTCAATCAAGTTTTGTGACTGGGCTTCAGCTCTGTTTGTCTTCTTGCTGTAGAAGCTGGAGATCTCTTGCAGTGATGCCCAGAAGGCCCTCTCACTCTCACACATTGCTTTAAGTGACTGATAGCTCTAGACTGCCATTTCCTCTTTTCAAAGTATCACTGGCCCTCGGCAGTAGTCGCTGAATTTCATAGTCTTCTAATTATAATCTCTCCCTTGTCTTCTCAATGGCAAAGATATTGCACAAATTAGAACAACCCTCCCTACCTGTGTCTCATTCAGTTCACTACAGGTGAGAAGTCAGCAGTTTCACTGCTTCTGTGTGGCAATATCATTACTCTACCGACCAACAGTGATGGAGTCATTGTTGCCAACTGGATTGAAAGTGATCACAACTCAGAATCCAGTTCTTAATGTTTACTTCTTGGGTCCAGTTTTGGTACCAACAGTCTTAGGTCGAGTTCCTGAGAAGCAGAATCTGAGGTAGAGGTTCAGGTACACATGAATGTGGTGGCAACGCTCCCCAAGAAATATCTGCAGAGCAGAGAGTCACTAGGGACAGAGAAGGAGAAAGCTGGACAGGGATATGTTCCTATGGAAGTCTTCTGTTGGTATCTTAGTGCATCTGTGTTGCTCTAACAAAATGCCATAGATTGGGCAGCTTACAAACAACAGACATTTATGTCTCACAGTCCTGGAGCCTAGAAGTCCAAGATGAAGTAGCTGGAAAATATGGTGTCTTGCGAGGAAATGCCTTCTGGTTCACAGATGGCTGTCTTCTCACTGTAATCTCCCATGGTGGAAGGGGCAAGAGATCTCCCTACGGTCTCTTTCATAAGGGCACTAATGTCACTCATGAGGGCTCCATCCCTGTTAGTTAATTGCTCCCCAAGGGCCCCACTTCCCAGTATCATCACACAGGAGATAGGTTTCCATATATGAATTTTGAGGGGGCATGAACATTCAGTCTATAGTACTTGGTTTATGTGGAGAGGGCTCTGGAATCTAGATCATACCACGTTGATACCTCATTGAGGTTGAGGTCAGTCTTTTATACCTTGTATCTGTGAGCCATTGGTGATGGGCCACATAGCTTCCTAGGTGAGGTACCATTAGCAGCCAACAGTCTCAGCAGTTGGTGGGCAGGTACCAGCCTGGTAGAGGGATATGGGTGAGGCACAATAGTGTTTACTACACCCACAACGTAGGTTCAAATTTCAATTTCGTCATGTACTGGTGGTGAAAGTTTGGCAAATTCGTCTCTGTACTCTTATCTATAAAATGCTACATAATAAACTTTCAATAATGTTAGCTTTTATTATTACTGTTATTATTTATTTTGTTGGCATTGTGATTATTTACTTTTTAATAGCGATTTCCAAGATGCTGAGTATAAACAAATCTTTTGAGATAAAAAAATAAAGTTTTACTAAGTACTGTTGAAAGGCACAACTAACAGTGACAAGGTCAGTTCTCGAATGACCCATATTAATTTGTTTTGGTAAGATGAGACAATTGCTCAATGTTCATGCTGTGTAAAATAATTAATAGCCTGTTGAGTGAAATTTCTCATTAGCTAAACATAGGGGATAAATATGAGATCTAGCAACAGGTCTGGCTTATAGGTCAGGAGAGCTTGGTCCCATGCCCAGACCCATTCCTGACATACTGTAAGACCTTGAGAAGATGACATCTGTCTCCATTCCCCTGTGGGTTTTGTATCAAATGGTGACAGAGAGGAAGTTGACATGTAGGAGTGTGATCTTGACCTCGGGCTGGTTAGCTCTAGGAAACAGAAAGCCATTTAAGCCAGAGCAAGAAAACAGTTCTGAGTTTATCATATGCAAAGAATGGCTTAAAAATTGTCCCAGGGAAATTGGGAATCAAGGTGTCTGCAAGATTTTACCATCAGGAACATCTATTATATTTCTTTGAGAATACAATTCAAATTCTAACTCTCTCAGTCTCCGTGTCTCTTAGTTCAAATCCTCAAGAACAGAATCTGATTGGCAGCTGCCCAGACAATGTTTTGGCTCATGATGAGGCATTGACCTGCCCAGGTCCAATCAGCTGCAGCTGGAGATGGCCCAGGTGGTGAATGGGAAGTTAAGCACAGCAAGGGAAATGCTGATTGACAGCTTTGTTCTGAGACCGCACCATATGCAGTCATGGTGCTGCCTGATTTCTTCGTGGTCACCTTGTTAGTAGGTATGATGACCTCATCTTACAGATATGGAGGTTGAGAGAGATAAGATTTTGCCAGGCGCTGTGGCTCAAGCCTGTAATCCCAGCACTTTGGGAGGCCGAGGTGAGTGGATCACGAGGTCAATAGATCGAGACCATCCTGGTCAACATGGTGAAACCCTATCTCTACTAAAAATACAAAAAATTAGCTGGGCATGGTGGCGTGTGCCTGTAATCCCAGCTACTCAGGAGGCTGAGGCAGGAGAATTGCCTGAACCCAGGAGGCAGAGGTTGTGGTGAGCCGAGATCATGCCATTGCACTCTAGCCTGGGTAACAAGAGCAAAACTCCGTCTCGGAAAAAAAAAAAAAGATTTCTTTCCAGCACTGCAGTTGGTAAGGCAAAGCTATAATAACTCTACCTTATTTCTTGCAGGTTCTATGGAGGAAAGAGTTACTGCCCGACACAGATTTTCTAGGATTTATCAATGCTGGGCTTTCTTTAAAGTGGGTAACAATGACTGATCCCTATGCTGTGATGGTAGGTGGTCATCACACCAGCTTGTGTGAGCAAATGTTTCTTCTCTGTGCCTAGAAAGCTTACCTTCTGCTATCAGGAGGCCTTGTCCACTACCAGAGAATCCTGAGACAGTGCCCCATGTCTCACTTTAGCCAAAGTTTCATTTTGGGTCTCCCAAGGAAGATCTTCCCTGCATATGGTACATAATTCTTCCAGATTTAACCTGGGGCAAATCAGAGCCCAGCTGTCTAAGAGCCAGGAAGTGGAGCAGCTGTTCAACACGTCTTTAATCAATTTCTCTATGGACAGCCCCATAATTATTCATGATATCTCAAGTCATGTGGTCATTCTGGACTGCTGCTGGCAAAACTCCGTTGTTTTAATGGTCTTCCTTGATGCTTATATTGTGCAGGGAGCTCTTTATTTCTGTTAATTTTCTTCATCAATCTCATAACAATTGGCTTACAGTTTCCAGAAATTCTTCAATGTTCTGGCCTTCTAATGGGATCATTTTATTTTCCACCACTGATACACATTTGTTCTTCTTTTTGATATATGCTCTTTAACTTGGTAGAATTTTGATAGAGACAAAGGCAGATGTGTGAGCTCAGCTATTTTGAAGAGGAAGCCCTGGAACTCAGTCTACATTATTGATAAATGCAAGAAACAAGGGTTAGATCTTCATATACATGGATCTTCTGTTTACATGCTCTATTGTGCTGGTACCTGAGTTTTTGGTTTGTTAGTTTTGGCCTTAGGTGTTGGTGGTTTCCATACCTTTCATGTGGGGTTCCAACAGTGGAATTTCACAGGCACAGCCTCTGGAAAAAATACAACATGAATTTTTGACAGTTGATCTTTTCTTTTCATCTTTTATTAATCAATATATTTCTGATTAATGAAAGTTTCAAGAAGAAGGGTAGATTCCACTGCAGACAAAATGACAAGAGAACACAATTTCTCTTCAAGAAACCTGTACATATTGAGTACCATGATTGTGTAGGTAGTGTTCTCTGAATGAGAAAATGCTTGACTCCTTTGCATGTGAGAATGTAGAAATGTTTCCCTAGAAAGCAGAAGATTAGTATTTAGATGAAGCCTGTATCTTTTAGTCAACAGGAAATTTTATCACGAGTCAATAGTATACTATGGCTGTGAAAAAAATCAAATGTGATTTTTAACTGAAATAAGTGAAGCATGATATAGTTAGAACATTTTGCTCAGTTTGGTTCCTGCACTTGTGTTTTATTATCTTAAATTATTATAAGACCAATAGCCCATCATCTCCACCCAATGAATAGAACCTCGCCATTCCCCCCCAAAGTTTCTTCATGCCAATCACGATCTCTTCTTCCTTTCTAAAGTAATTACTTCTTTGACTTTTTATAATAATCAGCTCCTTGCATTTCTCCCCAGCTTATTACTCATGTGCATATTCAGGTACTGAGAATTTTGGAAATGTATTTTTAAATTATCTTAATCTTAGGCTTCCCCATCATCTCTTTTACTTCCTTACAATCTATCTGGATTTTGAGAATTGCATTCTCCTGCTGCAGTTCAACATATTCCTCTGTCCTCTGCATTTCCTGCAAATTGGCAACCGATTTCTGAGATTCCATGAGACTCAATTCTTCTTCTGTAGTAGGCAGAGTGAGGGCCCCCAAAGATATCCACATTGAAATTTCCGCAACCTATGAATATGCTGCCTTATATGGCAAAAGAGACTTTGCAGATTTAATTTATTGAAGGACCTTGAGATTGAGGAGATTATCCTGGATTATTTAAGTGGACTTCATTGGGGAACTAGACCTTCGAACTGTGAGCAATTCATTTAAAATGGTTTGCATATGCTTGGAGGATTATAATTGTTTATATAATTTACATCTTATTTCAGGAATTCAGTAGCCAATAAACTGTCTCTAGTATCAGATTCTTGCAGAAAGACATTAATAGTGGCATTTTCACTTGCTTTCTAGGACTTGCTGTGAAAATAATTAGAGGACTGACGTGTTTGCTAATTATATGCTAGGTGGAAATAAATGACTGTTCTTTCAAAGAATTCCTGCACTAAGAAATATGTCTTTTATTTAAAGTTTAAAGATTCAATTTTCTCTCATCATTTAAAATTATTAATGCTATAAAAATAATCTAGATGGGATAAAATAATCTTGTTGATGAAGGCAAAAGTCCCCACTTGCCTGACTTTTCTCTGGTAGGTAATTAAAATAGTAGCATTATTTTTCAAAGGTCTCAGCCAGGATCATCCATGCCCACTGCCATAAGGGTCACGGAAGGAGCCTCTGAGTCACCATCACAGGCTACCGAGTTTCTTTCTGTCACGTAGCAGCTGTGTGGCTTCAGGACGTGCTCAGCCTTCATGTTTTCAGTATTCTTGTGGAGCATCAGTTGTGAGAGTTAATTGATAGGGTCTTGGGGTCTCTCTCTCACCCATGTCAATGGCTCTGACCACATGATCATATTGTGCCACTTCTGGTTTCTGCTTGGTAAACATGTGGGTTCAGCCATCTTCATTTTCCTGGCAACCCCTCTATCTTGTTGTCTGTCAGTTCACTCAAAACTGTTCGTTAGAACTCCAGAGTCCCAGCTCTGCAGGAAGCATGGCTAGGGGAACCCCTGCAGCAACACCTGCTCTCTGGCTCAGCTGACTTAGAAGAGTGCATGCTCTTAACCATCTCTCACTCTCTGGCCTGTGGTTGTGCATGGTCTTTTTTGTCTCCACAGCTGGTCTGGAAGAATCTGGAAAGCAGGTGCCTTGTCCTGCTGGATTCTGGCTGTGGTTGGATGTAATCGATGCCTGCTCAGTGAGTGAGCGAGGCAGTCAAACTAATGCCTGGACCAGAGGATACAACCCTTAATCCTAACCCTTAATCTTAGTATGGAGGACTTCTGTGACCAAGGAAAGACTCCTCCTTCAATAGATAGTGCTGGGAAAATAATAAAGCATTTTGAGGCAAATTTACTGATGTTTAAAATTTACTCTAAAATGAGTCAAAAATAAGATGGGTTGATAGTGAGATGCATAGATGGAAATTTATATATGTGATAAATCCAAATAACTGTTTATAGTTGAAGCTAATAATGTTCACACAAGTGTTTGTTTTAACATTTTTTTCAACTTTCTTGCAGGTTGGAACATTTTCATGATAATAAGAAAAAGGAAGGTAAAGTGGTGATATTTGAAGACAAAAACTAAAAGAATTTATATCAACAACATGCACTAAAAATATTAAGAGTTTTTCAAGCAGAAAGGTTATGATCAAAATTATAATGATGGACGTGTAGAAATAAATGAGTACATGAAAAGGTAAATATTTGGACAAGTAGAAATCAATTTTGAATAAAATAATCATAATGGTAATTATCTTATAGAATTTGATGTATGTGGAATTAAGTGTAAGAATTTAATGTGTGTGGAATTAAATTAATTTTTTTTTTTGAGATGGAGTCTCACTCTACCACCCAGGCTGTAGTGCAGTGATGCAATCTTGGCTCACTGTAATCTGTGCCTTCTGGGTTCAAGCAATTCTTCCGCCTCAGCCTCCCAGGTTGGGATTACAGGCATGTGCCACCACATCCACCTACTTTTCTATTTTTTAGTAGAGGTGGGGTTTCATCATGTTGACAAGGCTGTTCTCAAACTCCTGACCTCAGGTGACCCACCTACCTGCCTTGGCCTTCCAAAATTATTATTTTTTACTTGTCCAAGTTGACTTATGCATAATATGCTCATTGTTTCAGAAACCAATTTTTTAACTCTCATAGGCTGATTTTATATACATTTTAGTCAGATGCCGTCAATTAAATTTTTTTCACTAGAAGAGTATTTAATTATATGAATATCATGTTTTCTTTATGCTAAGTAATAAAGTCTACCAAATAGCAGGTAAAGTAGAATTTAATATTGGTAAAAAGGAAAGAAACAAATGAATGTAACAAAGGTGAGAAAGACATGATATTATAACAGTAATCTCCCTGAGTTATAAAATCTTCATGAGAAAGACATGCTGTTATAACAGTAGACTCCCTGAGTTATAATATCTTCAGCTCATCTTCATTATCTTGTCTGCTTGTGCAAAAATTTACACAATGCACATATGCTATTTTTTTGTAATAAGAACTAAAGTCATTTTTAAAACCAAGAACAAAGAGACAAATATTTATGCTAGTTCTATCTTTGAAAAGGAGCTTCCTATTGTGAACAATGGGTCTACTCTTTCATTTTGTAAATGAAGAACATAATTATTCATACTTGTAGCCATGTATGCACGCAATCATGCAGTCATTCACTAATTAAAAAACTTGTTTCATGTTGTTTTTTTGAGGTCCACTATGAAATAAACTTCAAAGGATGAGGAGCAAGCATTTTAAACAAGAAGGCAGCTGAGGGAACTAAGAAATGAGCCAAGAAGTTCTTCCCTTTGCTTCTAGCTGGCCACACTTGTGGGTACCTGCAATACTGGTTTCAAAGGGAAGCTGTTAATTCATGCTATGCTCAGTGTGTCCAGGTATTGCAGTGATTTTCCACGTAGATCTATTCACAGTGGTGCCAAAAATTTTCCTTTCCATGCAAGCAGGCTCATGACTGCAGTCCTAAAACTGGCCATCCTCCTCTCTATGGCTACTCTCAGAGGCTCTGCTTGATCTCTTCGATGCAGGAAGGGTCATGAACCCTCACAGCCTGTGGGAATCTGAGTGACTCACAGCGGCGGCTGGGGTGGCAATGTGATCAGTGGTCCTTGAAATGTGCTGTTTCCTGAGGTGTATTTTTTCCTTAAGAAAGAGGTGCTATTAACATGTCTGAAAACATTCTGCATAGAATACAGACTCTACTGTAGCTAGGACACTTGGGTAGTGGTTTCTATGACACCTTCCCATCACTGGCCAGCAGAGCACTGGATAAGAAGCAAGGCAGAGTTCACGGTCTCTCTCCTGGTCCTCTCATCTCATTATGGCAGTCACTGACTTGTGGACATGCTTGCTAACACTGCCATTTCTATTTCCTTACAGAAACCCACACTGTTCCTTTGTGTTTGGTTGAGTAGCCTTTACAATGAGCTGCATTTCTGTGTGATATTGGACATATATTGCTTCCACAGGTATGACGTTATATTGCTGTTTATGTTTTGGGAAACCACCTAGCTCCAGGAATCACACAGAAACTTCTGGAAGCCCCTATCCTGTAGACACAGTCCTTTCTTCCCAGAACTCCCACCCATTTCTCTAAAAGTGCTGCATGGCAAACAGTATTTGATTGTGCACCCTGTACCACATACGGAGGGAAGGGAATTCTTGAAGTTTACTCTCTGCTGTTGTGAACACAGCACAAAAAGCAAGAACCAACATTTTGGGAGCACTGGGCCCCCCAAGGGCTCTGATTCCACCTGGCCCCCTTTAGTCCAACAATTTCATTCCTACACCCAGGGTTCCATGAACCTGACATCAGTGGCCCAGGCTCACCTTTGCAGGGTGTTGCTGCCATAGTGGAAGGGAGGAAGAAGCTGCTGGCAGGTGGAGACCCAGGCTGTGGGTGAGCTTTCCCAACATGCATACCTACAGGAGGCAGGAGGAGGCTTCGCCTGGCATGCAGCACAGACCACTTTTTCTCTCTGCTGTGTGTATTCATGGCATCTCAGGGATATGACTTGACTAGTGGTCTAGCTAGATCTGTGTCTATGAATCAAGTTGTAAGGTGTTGGCATGGCAGGGTGTGTTACACAAACAAGGCAATGTGTTACACAAAATAAACATCGTGTTACACAAAATGTTTATTTTGCTTCAGGATGGAAGAGAAAGACAAAGCATCTCACTTAGAGATATCCCTTAAAATAAATCACATCCATTTCTGGATCCAGCTACCTCGTGTAGGATGTGAGTACCCCCAGGGTAGCCCTGACTGGGTGAGATATCCAGCCATGTAACTGGTAGTTTGAAGCAGGGTCTCGTTTTCATCCTCCATGTACTGATGTGGACCCAAGGACGTGCTCTTGAAAGCAGCTGTGAGCTGAGCCAGGAGCAGTGTGCAGATGGGCTGCATGGGTCTCTGCTCGCCAGGTAGGTGGCATCTGAGGACCTCCCAGTTAGGTGTGGGGCTTCTCAGGCCTTGGGTGGCATAACAAATCAACGTTTTCTCTTTACATTGCATTTATTTGGACATTAGTTAGGGTTCCCCTTCAGTTAATCTGCACCTTGACATGAAGTTCTGGGTAAGAATGGATCCTTTGTAAGCACAGTGTCTCATGTTTAATTCCTGCAACACTAAAGGAACTTGAGACCTTCACTCTAAGGCAAAGCAATGGACTGGATGATGGCTCAGAGAGTGAAAATCTGTGGTTCACTAAATTAACTGAATGAGATTTAGACAATTATTATTTATATATAAATTTGATCTATATAGCAAACCCATCATTGCATATTCCAAAGAGTATCCCAATTACTTAAGCAGCTTGAAATTTAATTGTGTTGGATTTTATTTTAAGAAAGTGAACCTGTTACTAAGTTTTCCAGTCCTCCAGCTTTTCCTTGAGTTATCTGTCAGTGTGGGCTTTTACTGATAGAGTGTGAGCAGATGGAGAAGCATCTCGCTGGACTACGTAAGAACCTTCCTTTTGTCCAGAGAGAGCCTGTATGAGGAGTGTGACCTACAGAAGATGTGATCAGATTGTGAGGGGATGATGCTTCTTTGGGTGACTTGAGAGCATGTGTAGAGACAGGAAATAAACAAGGAAGATAGGAAGGTATCCAACAGGGAAAAGATGCTTTCTAGATAGATTTTATAACCAAGGAGGAAGAAGAGATAGAAATTAAGAGTTACTGAGATCTTCTAATTTTCAAGTGTTGGCTGGGTACCTTCTATCAATTCATTCTTCAGTCCTCAGTGACACTGGAGGCTCATGAGTACAGCACCTGTCTGAGGTTCAGGAGAGTCTGAGTAGGAGCATAAGTCATACACTAAGTCCAAGGCAAGGGTTCTGCAACTCCAGATCCCTGTGGCTTTCATTCTGCCCATTTCAGAGCTCATGTCCTCAGGGGCTATGGCTACAGCGGGGCTCCCCTTGGTATTGTCACCACCTGCACTCGAGGCTGGCAGGGCAGCAGTTCTTGGCCTCGTTTTGGGCACCAAAGCAGTAGGGGATTGCTCTCACTTTGAACCAGGAACTTCAGCCCTGACTGTCCAGTTCATTGGTTCAGCAGGCTCCTGGATTTACTCTCACAGGCAGATGAGAGGATTTCAATTTACCGCTCTCTCTTGGCTGAGCCAGAGCTTTTTAGGCAGAGATCTTGAGAGCTGAGCCTTTTCCATTCAGTTCTTGTCAATGTACTTAAGTGGATGTAGCTGAACATTTATGGAACACCGTGTATGTGCAATGTCACACGCTTGGACCTGCTTACCTGTTGTTCTCTAACCTTACACCATCTCAGGCAGAGGTCTTATCACCATCGTTACTGTTAATTGAGAGAGGAACACTAATTCCCTGCTCCCTATGTTTTACAGTTCACCAATTGTTTTCCCGACTGTTCTCTTTTATATAAAACTCTGCCTTAGACTCTGATACAGAATCACTCTTTATGATGACTGGAAGTTTTGGTCTAAAAATAAATGATCTGTAAGTAAAACCTAGACACAGTTTTAGAGTTGAGAGTAGAACTCCTTGAAAATGTAAATGTTGTTGATTACTTGTGATCGATAAATAGGATTTAAGGTACTGAATTTTGGAAAATGGTATTTACCAAATTATTATCTGCACCTGAGAAAATTTGACTTTTTTTTTTCCCACACCAAAGCATACTGAAAGTACAGACCTTGAGAACAGAATGAATCAGCAGAGGAAGCACATAAAGCAGAGGAAAGCTTTTACAGTGAAAGCTATTTTGGGAATTTGGTTCATTCCCTTTGTGAGGATAATTCATCATTTTTCTTCTATTTTTTTTTCTGATGTGCACAGCATTTTGTTAAACAGCATTTTGGTAAATTGCTGGTGGCCTCCAATGTGATTACAAAATGATTTTTCTGAATTATAACTCACCAAACACTTTTATTATTCAAGAGGCAGGAGCATTATGAAGACCTAGAAGTTATTATTGACCAGTAACTCTTGATAGCATTAGCTGGTAGTCCTAATTAGTTGGTATTAGTTGGCCCTTGGGTAACATCCACCCAAGGAGGCTGTGTTGTGCACCTGCGTGGGTCCCAGCTTTCACTTCCCTTTTGATGTCTGTAAAGGCTCCAGGGCCAAGGAAGGCAGAGCTCAGAGCTTGAGACACAGGCAGACTGAAGACCTTCCTGTCTCCTTGGGGTGAGCTAGATTACTGACAGTGCTCCTAGCTTAGCAGTACCCATGCAAGTCTTAGGTGCTGTTAGCTCCTCCCAGGAGGCTCCCATCTGGGTGCCCTCCAAGATCAAGAAGCTAAGAAGCATGGCTGCATTGGGAAGGCAGGGCAGTCATTGTTTCTACTACCTTCTTCTTGAATAGAAATAGATTTGTCTCTAGCTGATGTGGTGCCTGTATATAAATGAGAAACAAATCTCCCCTGCATTAGAACCTGGTCCTACATTGGGCACATACTTGCCATCTGTAGGTATGTGTGTGCCCAGAACAGGGCTCAGCACATGACGGGTGGTTGTTGTGATGCAATGCCCAGAGCCACCTTATGGAATGAAGCATCTCTTTCCTCAGGTGCTGGCGATGCTGCTAGGAGAGAGTACCCAGCTTCCGACCTCCTTGGATACTGCCTCAGCTGAGGGAGCTTATGTCCTTCTTGCTGTGACCTATATTCAAGGACTGATAAAGTGTCCCAACTTGGGGAAATTCTGAAGGCTCATCCGAGCTTCAGGGATCCCCACAGGTGGGCTGGGGCTTCTACAGACACTGCAGAACAGCCCAGTTTCTTTCTCAGTCCAGTCCTTCCTAGGAGTTGTGATTGCAGGAGCACTAACTAAGAAACTGTTTATGTGCTAATCTTTATCTCAGAACCAGCTCCCTAGGAACCCAGCCTGCAACAATGAATGGGCCTCACACGATTCCCCCTACTTTCAGCTTGGAGACTACAGCTCAAAAAATCTGGCCCTTATCTCTTTCTAAAATGTAGCTTGAGAAATATAACTTTGTTCTTAGGGACAAACAGCGGTCTCCTTCGTGTGGCTGATATGTGGTCTGACCATCAGATTTGCCAGACATATTAGGATGGTTTAGGAAGTACAACAGAGAACAAAAGTTATTTCAACTTATGTAATTTTTTAAATATTTATTTGCAGAATAACAAATTGATTTTATTACATTGGTAGACATCTAAAATAATTCAACAAAAGTGATTAAAAGATGGTCTAAAACATCAAAATGACTTATACATTAAAGAAACATTTAATCATCATATTTTTAATTTGAATATTAAAATAAAATAAGCAGAATGGTTATTTTGGCTACATGTCTATAAACATGTCACTGGTATTGTTCCGTAGAATAAATATGTATGTACGCACACATACATATACACATATATATATGTGTGTGTGTGTATATATGTACATATATATACACATATATATTTATATGAAAAAATATCAGTGACATGTTTATAGACATGTAGCCAAAACGAACATTCTGCTTATTATTTTTAATATTCAAATTAATAATATGTATATATACTTGTGTGTATACATATATATGTATATATGTATATACACACACACACGTATATATACACATGTGTATATATATATATATATGTATTTTTTTGAGATGGAGTTTTGCTCTTCTTGCCCAGGCTGAAGTGCAATGGTACGATCTTGGCTTACTGCAACCTCAGCCTCCTGGGTTCATGGGATTCTCCTGCCTCAGCCTCCCGAGTAGCTGGGATGACAGGCATGCACAGACATGCCTGGCTAATTTTGTATTTTTACAGAGACAAGGTTTTACCATGTTGGTCAAGCTGGTCTCCGACTCCCGTCCTCAGGTCATCTGCCCACCTTGGCCTCACAAAGTGCTGGGATTACAGGTGTGAGTCACTGTGCCCGGCCCACATAGTATATTTGTAATAAGGTCTTTTTTAAAATTAATATTTTCCAAAATTTGCTGATATTCTACCAAGATTAATTTCATGGCTAACAAATTTGAAGTTACTCATGTCTTTAGTTTACTCTTCTGTACAATTATAGCATTTTTAAATGAGAGAATGTTCTTAACAGGTGCTGATTCCTACATTTATAAAGAAGCAATCCCTCAACTCCAATTTTTATGTTGAAATACATGTTTTAAAGCTGGGTGCGGTGGCTCATGCCTGTAATCCCAGCACTTTGGGAGGCCGAGGTGGGTGGATCACAAGGTCAAGAGATCGAGACCATCCTGGTCAACAAGGTGAAACCCCGTCTCTACTAAAAATACAAAGAATTAGCTGGGCATGGTGGCATGTGCCTGTAATCCCAGCTACTCAGGAGGCTGAGTCAGGAGAATTGCCTGAACCCAGGTGGCGGAGGTTGCGGTGAGCCAAGATTGTGCCATTGCACTCCAGCCTGGGTAACAAAAGCAAAACTCCATCTCAAGAAAAAAAAAAAAAGAAGAAATGCAGGTTTTAGGGAAAAATCTCTTCACACTTCTGACTTTTAATCTCCATTCAGAGTATATCTTTGATAAATATTTTTGTAAGATAAAATTTATTAAATAAATTTTCTGTTTATGAACTGGATCTCTCATACTTTGCTGATGGAAATGCAAAATACAGTAAGGTCACTTGGCTATTTCTTAGAAGGTTAAGTATATTTTCACCATCAACTTAGCAACCTCATTCTGAGGCACATATCTGAAAGAAATAAAGGGATACAACCAGAAATACTGTAAAGTAATATTCATAGCAGTTTCGTTCATGACAGCCAAAAACTGGAAGGCCTCCAATGTCCACCAGCAGGAGACTAGATAAAACATTATGCTAAGGAAACAAAGCCAGACATCAAAGAATACATACTTATGATTTATTATTTCGTTTATATTAAGTTCAATATCAGGCAAAGCTAATTTATGGTGATAGAAATCAGAACAGTGGCTGTCTCTGGAGGTGGAAGCAGGACTAACTAGGGAGCAGCAAAGGAAGCTTTTTGAGGAGAGGGAAATTTTGATTTTGAAAATCACGGTCTCCTCAATTTACCCTATTCTGGTGCCAAATATATACTTACATAATTAAAATTAAAATTCCACTAAAACCCTTCACAAAAACTGAGACATAAAACTTCAAAATTATATTCTAAGCTCCATACAATCTCTCATCTTTTAATTTGTTTAGTTGCTTAATAGCACTTGAGGGGCAAATTTCCTTATCTTTCTACTTGCTAGCTTTGTTTTAGATAATTAAAATTTGCCCAAAGCTTCCAAAGCTGAGGTTTTTTTGTCCTCCTTACTGTATAGTTCGATTTAGAGTTGTTCGATATTACTCAGCGGACTTCAAAACATTCAGTCTTTTCTCAGGACACTCACTGACTTGCAAATATAGTGATCACAGGCATCTTTGTTTTGAAAATTGTTATTGACATGTGCTGTACTTGAAGTGCATACTTTTTATCTATGCAGCTTAATCTTAATTAACTTTTAAGGGTAACATACTCAGATAAGCACAACTTAGATAAAGATTTAGTGTATTTTTGAGTCTCTTCCCAGCGTATACCCCTTGTGGGCAAAACTCCCATGATGGTGTATCCTATTTCACCTCAATCGCCGCATGGTGGGCAGAATAACGTCCCCAAGGATATTCACATGCTAATCTCTGGAACCTGTGAATGTGTCACATGGAAAGAGGAATTAAGGTAGCAGATAAAATTGCCAATCAGCTGACTTTAAAAGGGAGTTTATCCAGGATTATCTTGGGAACCTAGTGTAATCACAAATGTCTTTGGACGGAAGACTTAGAGAAAGTCAGAGTCGCGGTATGCCCCACGGAAAAGACTTGACTGGCTGTGACTGACTTTGAAGGTAAGAATGCCGGGAGCCAGGAAGCACAGGCAGTGTCTGAAAGCTGGGAAAATAAGAAAACGCTTTCTCTTCTAAAGCCTCCAGAAAGGAAGCAAGTCCTGACATCACCTTGATTTCTGGCCAGGAATGCCCATTTTGGACTTCTAACCTCTGAAACTTTAAGAGAATAAATTTGTTTGTTTTAAGCCATTAAATTGTGAAAATTTATTACACTGAAAATAGAAAACCAGTAAAGCCCTTTTCATAAACGGATCTATTTTTGCTTTCTTGTTGAGATATGACTTAAACTATACAAGTCATAAGCATACATGTGAGGAGATTTGGCAAAGATACAGACACCTGTGTAACCAGCAGCCCCCTCGGACGGAGTCTTTTCCTCTTCTCAGAAAGTCCCCTGTGTTACACTCTCATTGGTCCTGACTGTACTTCCAGAGACAGCCACTGTTCTGATTTGTATCATCATAAATTAATTTTCCCTGATATTGAACTTCATATCAATGAAATAATAAATCATGAGTGTATATTCTTTCATGTCTGGGTTCATTTCCTTAGCATAATGTTTAATCTAATCTGTTGGTGGACATTGGAGGGGTTCCAATTTTGGGCTACAGTCAATAAAACTGCTATGAATATTATTTTACAATCATTTCTGGTTGTATCCTTTCATTTCTTTAAAAAAAATTTTTTTGAAGCAGAGTCTCACCCTATCGCCCAGGCTGGAGTGCAATGGTGCTATCTTGGCTCACTACAACCTCCGCCTCCTGGGCTCAAGCAATTCTCCCGCCTCTGCCTCCCAGGTAGCTGGGATTACAGGCATCCACCACCACACCCAGCTAAGTTTTGTACTTTTAGTAGAGATGGGGTTTCACCATGTTGGCCAGGCTGGTCTCAAACTGCTGACCTCAAGTGATCCACCCACCTTGGCCTCCCAAAGTGCTGGGATTATAGCTGTGAGCTACCGAGCCCGGCCACAAAGTATGTCTTTTTAAACAAGCCAGATTGGGGGAGAGCACGAACGCAGTCCCCTACTACCACAAATTATGCAGTCAAGTTTCTCATACTGGGGACATCACAGGGGTCTGCACATCTGGAGTGCAATGGATAAGCCTCGCCTTGAGAAAAGCACCTTCATGATCATGGTGTCTCCCCTGCCCTGTATGTAGGTGTGTCTCCCATATGTGCCTCAGGTTGCTAAGTTGATGGTGAAAGTATACATAACCTTAGGAGAAATGACCAATCACTTTTTCAAAGTGACTGCCCTATATTTTGCATTCCCACCAGAAAAGTATGAGAGATCCAGTTGCTCCAAATTCTTGGTGACAGTTGATGTTGCCAGTGCTGTTGGTGGCAGCCACTGCAGTGGGTGTAAGGTGATTTTTCACTGTGATTCTAACATGCATCTCCCTGCTGACCTATGACTGTTGAGCTCCCTCCTATGGTTTATCGGTCAGCACGTACTTTCTCTTATGAGTTTTCCTTCAAATATTTTGCCTCTTTTTAAGATTAAATTGTTTTTACTATTCATTTGTTGGATTTTCATTCCTGAATACATATTCTTTGCCAGATATACATATTGTGAATATTTCCCTCTGCCTGTGTCGCTTGCCTTCTTGTTTTCTTAGCTATGTCTTCTGAAGAGCCTAAGTTTATAATTTTGCTGAAGTTCAATTTATCATTTCACTTTTTTTTTTCTGGGTAGTGCTTTAGTTTCCTAAGAGTTATGTTGAAGATGAAAATGCACATTTTGCTCTAGAAGTTTTGTGGTTTCAGCTTCCATTCAAGTCTACAAGCTGTCTTGAGTGAACGTTTTTATACAGCATAATACAGAGGTTTAGGTTTATTTTCACATCTATGAATATATAATTGCCTCAGCACTGTTTGTTGTATCAATACCCTTTTGTATTTAACATCATTTTCAGCCAAAAAACTGTGGCTCAGTTATTCTGTGCCTGGCCATATGTTAAAAATTTATACATAAAATAATAGAGTTTCCATTGTGACTAGCAGAATACCTCAGCTGGTTTGAATGTAACCAAGAATTACAAAGTACCAAAACAAATTTCAAGTAAGATTCTGATTCATAGATTTTTAATTCAGCAAGCATATTAGTTTTGCCATAATATTTTGTTCCACCAAAATTTGTGTTCACATCATTACACAAAACAAATAATTCTATGTTCAATGTGGAATTTAACAGTAGTGAAATTAACAAAACTGTTTCTCCACCTTCGTTAAAATAAGCTTCCAAAAGCTTTACTTTGGCTCCATCAATCACACAAAGTATTCAATCATTATAACAATCCAGTTTTCTATTTGAAGCAACTGATGGTGGTGATTTGCATCGTCTGTTTGCAAAAGCAAAGATTTTCTGTTATGTAGCCATTTATTAACTGATATTTCTTCATTTTTTATACATGCACAAGAAACCTTGAAATTGAAAAAAAGCAACTATAAATTAGAAAATAGTCATTTCATTCAAAGTCAAGCTACTCAGAATGGAAAGCAGCTTTACCTTCTGCAGTTACTTGTGTTATATTTTCATCTTCAGCCATCATCTCATTAAAAATCACTGATATTTCCACAGAAGGTTTGTGTCTTTTGACTTGAGTGAGCTCTGTGATGTCACAATGTCCTATGTGTGCTTGGTGGATGGATGGTAAAGGTTGATTGGTATCTTGTGCATGTTACACACTTATGACCACCATTATTGAAAAATAGAAACTTTTCATTAAACACGTACTTTCATTTATCAGCTCATTGCTACTGAATGTGTTTAACGAAAAGATGTTAAATAAATAAAAATTTTAATTTTTACAAGATAATATATTTGGGAGCTGCAGTAGCAAAAGCATTCAGATGCTGAGTCATACTATCCCACCTGTATTTCCTCCATTTCAAGTCTATGCTTTCCAGCATTTGCCACTAACCTTGCTGATAGTAGCCTGATGATCCACTGTATCTTGCAGACTTCAGCAAGTATTGTGGCAAAATTTGCTAGTAAATCAATAGATGGCAGGGGCAGCTGAATTAAAAATATTCCCACTATTACTTGAGAGAAATGGACTTTGCTACTTCTAGCTGCTTTCGTCTAAGCATTTATTTTATCAGCAAATGCCCTGTATGCCGTCCTTTAAGCAAGGTTATGCAAACTCGTGCTGTTAGACAAGATCATGCCCTTAGCTGGAACTATGAAAAAGAGCACTACTGAACTCGTTTTGCTTTTTTTTGGTGCAATTGGCAATGAAGATACTTTCCTAAAAAATGGAGAAAATCTGAGACAAATACTGAATCAAATGGGAATCCAGAGCGGAATCAGGACCTTTTTTTTCCAGCTGGGACAAACGGAGAAAATCTGAGACAAATACTAAATCAAATGGGAATCCAGAGCAGAATCAGGACCTTTCCTTTCCAGCTGGGACAAACGGTCACCGCACCCATAGGACTTGGCTGGCTCTGCTCCCCCTGCCGCACCCACCTTTCAGCCCCATTACAGAAACACTTGTCAGCAGTGTGCTGAGATCTTCAGTGAGCATTTGATTTAGGCCTTTGTTCCTAGACTTCAGCTTTACAGGCAACGGTTGTACTGGATTTGACTCACCACTGGGTCTCTGTTACCCAGCAGACTGCCTGCCATATGGAAGGTGCTAAGAGCATATTTGCTGAATTAATCAGAGTGTGGGTGAGTAGGATGGGGTACAGAGGGAGAACACTGGCTCCCTGGACCCTCTGGGAGCACCTCCTTAAGAGGACTGCATGTAATACACTTTGAGTGTGGAGGCAAGATGAGCTTGCACATGTATTCCAACGATCAAGAAATGTACTTCCTGTATGGTATCTTTTATAACCCATCTCTTTCATGACTTCATTTCCACTTATTATTTTTTGATCACAATACTTGAGTAGTGCTGAGTATCAGGTTCTAGGGAAAGCTTGTTCAAAGGATAATCTAAATCTGCAGTCTACCTCCCTCTTATATCCCAAGACACACACACACACACACACACACACACACACACACACACACCATTCTCTCTCTCCAATTGGTAGCATAACATTCCAGAAATATAATGATCAATGAATTTGTATATAATTAACTCTTAAATTTGCATATGTAGAAATAAACATATATGTGGAGAAATATATATTTGTTTAGGTAAAGTGCTACAGGAGCAAATCAACTATGAAATCTCAGACAGTGTAACAATAGTTTATTTCTACCAAAGTTACATATGCAATACATAATGGCAAGATGTTCTACTCCACATGGTAACTTAGGGAACAATGCTTACAAAAGTTACAGCGTCTTATGTCTGCATCATTCTCATTTGCTGCAGCTTGAGGGTCCTATGCCTGGTCTTAAATGTTTTGTACGACATTATCACGTTTCATTTTGCTTCCAACTCATTAGCCAAGCTAGAGGAAGGAAGGGAAGCACATAGGCTGTGTCATCTGTACTCTCTACCTTTTGATTTCCAGCTGGAGTTGACCAAAAAAGCACTGTCAAGATCACAAATCTGAGTATTAACTTA
Organism: Leontopithecus rosalia; assembly: GCA_028533165.1. Lineage (NCBI taxonomy): Eukaryota > Metazoa > Chordata > Mammalia > Primates > Cebidae > Leontopithecus > Leontopithecus rosalia. The sequence goes on from CM052649.1 coordinate 4,946,648, forward strand.
TTCAACATTTTCTCTAGCAAGCCATGGTTTGAACAAGTCATTTTAGAGTCCTTTGTTATAGCTACAACTCTCCTTAGGATGTCCTCTGACCTCTATAGCCTTAGAGGAGGTAATGGATTTCCACTACTGCTAATTTTTCCTTGATAACCATCCCTGGTAGGATTATTTAACATTGCCCATGCCTTTGTTCATTTTAATTGACCTTTTAAAATTGCCCCTTTGTGTTTTCCGTGTGTTTTATGCTGTGGCTGTAATTAACATGGTTCCTTTGTCCTCATACATACAACTACACCAACCCTCTCCACCAGAGACAATCACAAGTCCCACCCAAGTGCTGACTTCAGCTCTTAAATCCAGAATCTCAGCAGAATACCTGGGAGACTCTATATCGGGTCAAGATGTGGCTCCTCTTAGCCCACACCAAGAACTACAAAGGGAGGTTATCCACACTCAATGTGCAGTAATGGAACCACAAGTTAACAACAGCAGACAATCCTATGTAAAAGTGGATGAGAGAAACACAGAAGTCAGTGGTCCCTGCCAATCGTGTAGTAATTTTGTCTGTCTCATTGAAAACACCCTTATTCTGGAGATGAAACTGTTACTATTTGTTCATTAGCTCTGGATCCTGATCTCTGGGAAAACTTTTCTTGTTTCTGGTTTTCTGTCATTCCTAAATCCATCTTCTGGAAAGATCATGTACACTATTCTGTTTGACTAGATCGGATGTGAGTTTTGTAGAATATACTATTTTGAGAGTCACATAGCTTTGTCAGGTAATTTTCTGCTTACAAAATGTTTGGACCTCAAGTTTCATATGCTTGTTTAGGCCAGTGATATGGTTTGGATGTTTGTCCCCTCTTAATCTCATGTCGAAATGTGATTCCCAATGTTTCGGTGGAACCTGGTGGGAGGTGATTGGATCATGGAGATGGATCTCTCATGAGGTACAGCGCCATCTTCTTGGTGATAAGTGAGTTCTCGGTTCACATGAGATCTGATCGTTTCAGGGAATCTGGGATCTTCTCATTCTCTTTTGTGGCCTCTCTCACTATGTGATACACTGACTACTCCTCTTTGTCTTCTACCATAATTGTAAGCTCCTCGAAAGCTGCCCTCACCGGAAGCAGATGATGGCACCACACTTCCTGAACAGCTTGAAAAACTGTGAGTGAAAATAAACACTATTCCTTTCTAGGCTGTCAAAGAAAACTGCATCAGACAGAGTGTAACAGAAAAAAAATAACTTCATTCAAAACAGTTGCAATGGGGTCAAGACTACTGCAGTAGAGGAGAGAGGTTGAATTTAAGTTTGAATGCAGCAAGGACAGCTGGGGGTTTACAGCCAAGTATCAGAGTGAGGGATTCAGTGGATAGAAATTACTAACAGGAACTGATGAGATACCAGTGTGGGGGAAGAGGACACTGATTAGATATGAACAGTGGGGGCATTTGTGCTAACCTGGCCTAATAAAATTCTTGCTAAATCTTGACTCAGGAGACCCAGGACAAGGGGGCTCAGAGGAGTTTGACTAAAGTTTGGTCAAGGAGGAGATTCTTGGCAACTCAGGGTTCTCAGGTGTGCTATATTTCTTTACCATTCTCGGAAATCTCTCTTTCCTTAGTGCTGGCTGCTTTGAAGTTTTATAAGATTTCCATCACTCCAAGTCTTTTAACATCCCATGTGTTATTTAGGGTCTAGAAATAATCAGGTTGTCCAACATGAAGGGCTCCACATTCTAGGCTCTCTCTGTGCTCGCTCATCTGTGCTTGCAGCCTGGCCAGTGCTTTCTGCCCATCTGTCTGTCTTGCAATACCTTTCTGAATCCCAGAAATAACCAGGATACACAACTGCTTTGTCATTTTACAATATGGATCTGCACTGGTTTAGCTTCTGAAATCAGTCCTCTTGCCACATTCTATCTCTGAATCGATGCCATATGTTTTGGGTTTTATTTCAGCAGGAGTTCCCCACCTTTGCACAGTATTTATGTTACTAGAATCACATAATCCCCTGCTGTGGAGCAGATAAATCCTCTAGTTGCACTGGTTTAATACCATGAGACTTGATGTCCTGCTCACACGGCATTCACTGTGCAAAACAGTCAGATGGTGAGGTGGAAAGAGTGTGGGGGTCAGCTGTTGAATGAGAATCTACTAATTTTTAGGTGCACATGTGGAAAAAACAGCTGCAGCAGGAGAAAAGAGACCTGGAGTTCTGTGCAGGAGCTCTCGAATGCATCAACCTAAAGTGAACAGTCACTTTTGCTCATATCTTACCAGCCAGAAATGATTTCATGGCCCAGAGTACCTGGCAGGGGACTGGGAAATGTGCCGAAGCACATAGACATTTGATGTACAGTCAGTGCATCTGCCACAGTAGGTTTCAAATATATTATAAATAAACAATTATATCTAAACGCATGTGTTCATGCACACACACATACTTGAAATAGTCATTGTGTAAAATCGTTATAAATCAATTTTATGCTGCCATTATTTCACAATTTAACAGATTGATTATTTCACATTTTGACAGATTGAATCTCCCAAGAATGGCTGCAAAGCTATTTCCCATTCCACGTGCTCTTCTGCAGTGACTTTGCCCCTCTCCTCACCTTTATCACAAACTGGGCTGATTTCCTTGACCAAACCTCGAATCTGGGCTGGCCTTAGAGACTCAGTTATAGTCAATATAGGCAGCATGAGAGATGCTACGTCACTTCCAAGGACAGGTCAGCAGTCTACCTGTTTTTGTCTCCATTTGTTGAAGTCCTCCCAACAAGGTGATAAGAGGAGGGGCCTTTGGGAGGTGACTTGACCACGAGGATGGAGCCCTCACGATGGGATTAGTGCCCTTTTACTGAGCTCTCCATCTGCTCTCTACTCTGTGAGGGCACAACCAGAAGATGGCCGTCTGCAAAGCAGGAAGAGGACCTTCAACGGACACTGATCTGCTGACTTCTTGGTTTTGAACTTCAGCTTCTGGAACTGTGACAAATAAGTTACTGTTATTTAAGCCCCCTAATCTATGGTATTTTCATTATAGTAGCTTGGACAGACTAAGACACTTCCTTTTGAAATGATCCTTCTCAGAGCCCAGCTTCCACAACTTTGAGAAGCTTAAACCACACTGTAGAGAACTCCAGGCAAATAAAAAGTCTTCCAGGTTATTCTAACCCCAGCTATTGAAGTCACCTCCAGAATCTCATGTCCTCTGGCTGAGGACCCAGACATTGCGGAGCAGAAACAAACCTTCCTTGCCATGTCCTGTTGAGATTTCTGACTTACACAATCCAAGAGCAGAATGAATGGTCGTTATTTTATAGCCCTGAGAGTTGGGTGGTTTGTTATGCAGGCTGAATAAATGGAACAATATCTCTGGATCAACGTGAGTCTTACAATCAATTGTGTCTTTTTAAAAACTTAAATATTTTAGCAACTCAAATTAGAATACATGTTAGACATGATGAAATATATTAACAAATAAAAATGAGTATACTTTTATGAAAATCTAATGGGAGAGTTCTTTCTTCGTTGTAGCAGAAATACATTATAAAACTATATACATATACATATGCACCTCAATATAGATTTTACTAATATTTTCTACTATAAAATAATGACGTAGGCATTGTACTGGATGAGTCTCTCTTGTCCTTTTCATCAACAATCCCTATTAAAAATGCAGTATCCTGGTCATGCCGACTTCCTTTGTCCATGAGAGCTTAGACTCACTCCAGATTCCACAGTTTTTATTGGCTGTGTGTGTGTGTGTGTGTGTGTGTGTGTGTGTGTGTGTGAGGAATCGTGTGATCAGCATGGGGTGCAGTGTATGGAAGACAGGCAAGGACCCTACCTGCCTCCACAGAGTCACAGCAAGAGATGCGTGAAGCCAGCAAGTGGGAATTAATATGTGACAAGTCCTGAAGGGTGGGATGAAGGGAACAAAGAAGGTACTTGAGAAGCTGAGGAAGGCTTTCCTTTGGGTAGCAGGAAGGCCTCCCTAAGAAAACCCATTCAGCTGAGACTTAAAGGCCTCTGCTGTGCACAAGGTGGGGATCATTTCCAGGCTGATGAAAAAAGATGAGGGGTTGGAGGTCAGTGTGGCTGCAGCCATGGAAGAGCAGGAGCAGGAGGGCGCTGGAGGGCAGAGACCAGCGTGCTCTTTAGGACTTTGCGAGCGAAAAACAAATATGGGTTTGTTAAGAGCCATTGTGAATCAACCTTAGTAGTAAGCCCTTCAGTAGATGAGTGGGTAACTGTGGTGCATTCAGACAGTGGGTACATTCAGCTCATACTGGAAAGAAGTGAGTCAGGAAGTCATGAAAAGATAAGAACCTCAAATGCCTGTTACCGAGTGACAGAAGCCAGTCTGAAAAGGCTACGTCTGTGATTCCAATATATAACCTTCTGGAAAAGGCAAAACTATGCAGACAGGAAAAGGCCTGTGGTTGCCGGATGGATGTGAGTGGGGAGGGAGGGGTGAGTGGGCAGAGTGCAGCGGAGTCGAGAACTACCCTCTACGATACTCTTACGGTAGATCCAAACCCACAGAATGTACACCACCACAAGTGAGCCTAGTGTAAACTACAGCCTCCGGGGGACAGCGATGTGTCTGTGTTGGTCCATTGTTCATGATCAAGGGGGCACATCGTAGGGGGTGCTGATGGCGGAGTGCTTGGGAGTGCCGGCAGGAGGTAAATAGGAACTCTCTGGGCCTTTCTCATAATTTTGCTGTGAACCCAAAACTAAAAAATAAAGTCTATACAAAATTAAAAAGAAAGAAAGAAAAAGTCATTCTGGTGGCTCCATGCAGGGAGCAGGAGGGAGTAGGAGAGTGGGAGGTTGCGGGGTGGCACAGCCAGGACCTCTGCCGACCCCGGCGGGAGGCGTTCCTCCTCGGCGAGCCTGAGGATCTGCCTCCATGCGGCACCGCTGCAGTCCTCTGCTGCAGTTGTTTGCTCTCATGTCCTAGTGCCCTAAGACTGAGCAGCTGACTGGGAGGAGGAGGAGTGGTGATGAAGGCTAATTTCTAAGGGAATCCAGGCGGTGGGTATGCAGGGGGTTGAGGCCAGAGGAGGAACGAGGGACAGATGGACACACCTGAGGCCTGGATGGTTTCTATGCCTTGCTCAGGGACAGAAGGGCCTTTTCTTGTAGACACAGCCTGCACCTGTGTCCAGCCTCTAGAATATGTTTGTGTTTCCAGGAATGCTTCGTCTGTCATCCTTCAGGATTATTTTCAACCCAGCATGTTGAGCACGAACAGGAGGAGATGTAGTCCAGATGAACCTGCGTCTCCACAGCCTGCGCAAGGGAGCAAGCGAGGGAGGGGTGGTTCAAAGAGAGACTGAGGCCCCATGTGGGAAATGGCTGTGCCCAACCCAGGTGTTCACCTTCTTTCTGCTTCCCTCCCTTACCATCTCCTTGTCCTTCCCTCGCTTCACCTTCCTTCCTATTGCCTTCCCATTCTCCCCTCATCCCTGCTTTTAACCCTTTGAATTCACATTTCATGCCTGGTGAATGAAAGGGCTGCCCACTGGTGGGGTAGAGAGTTCCCCTGACTCCGAAATATCTCTTAGACTCTTGTCAGAGGCTCCAGCATCTCTGCCTCTTTACATGGGGTGATGGCAAATCTGGGGTGCAGTGCTGGGCTGGGCAGAGGAGCACAGGACTGCAGCAAGCACAGATGCTGCTTCTGAGGATTTCCAGGCAGCTGACTGTGGACCTGTGAGCTGACTCCTGACCCTCACAACTCCAGTGGAACCCAGCCTTCCTCTGGCTCTCTAGGACAGTCGAACACATGCTTCATTGTCATCACTTTAGAGTCGTGGTTTTCAGGTCCGGTGTGAGTTTTCCCACAGACACCGATTCTGTGACTTCATTCATTCTTACCCTCATTCTTCATGCCCGTCAGAAGGTGTGATTACAGAGCTGGGCGAGCTTGCACAGACACTCAAGGCCTTTCAGGGATCCATTAGCACTCCACAACCTGGGCTCTGGAGCTATTATCCTCCAGCGGTGTGGTGGAGTCATCCTTTGTTACAACATAGTACCTTATTCTAGCATGCATAGAGGTGCAGATGTGCACATGAGATCCACTCCGGGACCCCATGGCCTCTTTCTGAATATTTACTGCATTCTGCCTGTCAAATGTTTTCTGATTATGAGGAAATGTAATCTGGATATCATGAATATAAGTCTTTGTGATGACAACGAAAATGGAATATTCCAGTGTTGTGTATTTCAAATAATGTTTCAGCTCTCCCAAGCTGTGGGAACACATTCCTTGCAAGCTCTCTCCCCTCCTGCTGCCATCTCCTAAGCAGCCATGACAGAGCACAAAGACAAACTTGTGGTTGGCTGAGTAGGATGGGTGTGTAAGGCAACATTTGCTGTACAGGAAATTTATGAGGCTGAGTCGCACATTTCGAGCTGGGCACCTTCAATTGCAGTTGATGTGGCAGGTTGTTGCAATGTGGGCCACTGCCACAGGAATTGTCACTTAGCACATTGATTAAAATGATCCAGGACCTCAGCAAAGACATTCTTGAGGCCCCAGAAGCGCCCAATAAATGCAAACATTGCAGAGAAGGAGAGAGCAAAGGTGAAATCACTTAGCATCCGTGGCCGACCTCAGCTCTAGAGGTCAGCTGGTGGAAGCTGGGGCTTGAATGTGTTTTGCTTCAGGGAGAGCAACGATATATTTTATTACAGTGTTGACTCTGAGGTCCCATCAGGCATCTGGCATCCTTAGCATCCAGGGAGACTAGGCAAGCTGAATAAATCTTTGCACCATGGCAGGGAGCAGCCGGAGGAAAGAAACAGCAAAGCCATCCAAAGCAACATGGAGCTCTTTGCAGGTCAGAAAATGCACCCAAGAGCAGTGGCTGAACCTTGCATGGGAGTGAGGTTTAGGGGCAACAGTTCAGTAAGTTCTACCGTACCTAGTAGGTGAGGTTACAAAGAAAAAGCCAGTCAGACTTGGAGAAGGGCATTTCCTCAGTTTTTGAAAAATAATAACGCTCATGTCTCTTTCTCTTAAAGATACTGGACATTTAAACCAACTCAGTTCTCTTAGCTCTGTAAATACAATTTTTAAAACTTGGTTTGGCTGGGTGCAGTGGCTCACACCTGTAATCCCAGCACTTTCGGAGGCTGAGGTGGGTGGATCACGAGGTCAAGAGATCGAGAGCATCCTAGCCAACATGGTGAAACCCTGTCTCTACTAAAACACAAACATTAGCCGGGTGTGATTGTGCATGCCTGTAGTCCCAGCTACTCCGGTAGCAGAGGCAGGAGAATTGTTTGAACCCAGAGGGTGAAAGTTGCAGAGTCGAGATTGTTGCATTCCAGCCTGGGCAACAGAGGGAGACTCCGTGTCAAAACAAAAACAACAAAAATGAAACAAGTGGGTCTGTCTTTTTTAGTTGCCACAGATGAATCCCTGGGCTGCTTCAACCTCCTACATTCTGCACAGGAGCAGCTGTTGAGCTGCTTTTTTTAAATTTAATTTAATTTAATTTTATTATTATTATTTTTTAAATTTTTATTGCATTTTAGGTTTTGGCGTACATGTGCAGAACATGCAAGATAGTTGCATAGGTACACACGTGGCAGTGTGTTTTGCTGCCTTCTGCCCCTTCACCCATATTTGGCATTTCTCCCCATGCCATCCCTCCCCCGCTCCCCCCCCCGCTGACCCTCCCCTATTTCCCCCAATAGACCTCAGTGTGTGGTACTCCCTTCCCTGTGTCCATGTGTTCTCAT
>CM052649.1:4954920-4978648 GCA_028533165.1 Leontopithecus rosalia
TTGTTCTACTATAAGGACACATGCACACGAATGTTCATTGCAGCACTGTTTACAATAGCAAAGACCTGGAACCAACCCAAATGCCCATCGATGATAGACTGGACTGGGAAAATGTGGCACATATACAGCATGGAATATTATGCAGCCATCAAAAATGATGAGTTCGTGTCCTTTTAGGGACATGGATGAATCTGGAGAACATCATTCTCAGCAAATTGACACCAGAACAGAAAATGAAACACCGTATATACTCACTCATAGGCAGGTGATGAACAATGAGAACACATGGACACAGAGAAGGGAGTACCACACACTGAGGTCTATTGGGGGAAATAGGGGAGGGACAGCGAGGGGGGGAAGAGAGGAGGGATAGCATGGGGAGAAATGCCAAATGCGTGTGAAGGGGCAGAAGGCAGCAAAACACACTGCCACGTGTGTACCTATGCAACTATCTTGCATGTTCCGCACATGTACCCCAAAACCTAAAATGCAATAAAAAGAAAAAAAAAGAAATGAAGAAGAATGAAAGGGTGAATTATATGAGTAAATAGTATGAAAGGAAATAAAATCTTGGGACCCCAAAATAACTAAGCTAAAAGGAATGGTCAAGCTAAGAACTGATTTTGAATAAATTCTAGAAGTCAGTGTCTAAACAAAATGATAAGAGATCATAATAAAGTTCTTCTTGAGGGAGAAAGTAAAGTTAATAAACACAGCACATCCCAGCACTCTAAGGAAATATGAGCTTGGCAACTTTGGTGGAAATACGACCTCAGAGAGTGGTAGAGTAGTCTTCAGATCTGATTATAAGAACAAGCGGTTGATTCAAGAGCCAAAAATGTAAAGTGCAAATATTCAAAGCCAATGTGGAAACTTGGGCAGAGAACAAAACCTTACCATGGAGAAAGAAACTGCAGTTTTTGATCTCACAGGGAACAATTTCATCTGAGTGCCACCTTCTCACTGGCCTAAAGGAAATCTGGAAAGGTTCATCTGGTTTTTAGAATCCAAACGCAGCTCACAAAAACTGTACATCTTTGTGCACATCTCTTCACCTGTCAGGTCTCCATGAGATGTGCATGAGACAATGTGAATTAATTAAATTAAATTAAATGAAAATTCATATGGTGTCATGCGCATCTCCATGACACATGACCTTGAGAACCCTCTCGGTAATTAGGCGCCAGCATCATTAGAAACGGTATAAGACCAGCGAGAATGATCACACTATTATCTGGCTTTCTGTGCCCAGAGTTTTGTGTGGTTTCCCCCAGCAGGAGCCATTGTCTTGTAAATGGTCATTTCTGTGGGTGCAGGTGTGAATATGTGCTCCAGTTAGAAAAATCAGGGGACAGACATGACATGGCACCTCCCCAGAGTTTCTAATGCTCCTTCTCTCCAAAGGTGACAGAGTGTGTGGCACTGAGGACAGAGCACAGAATGTGGATGACCTTTGGCCCCTTCTGGACCTGCACCGTGCATGCAGCATGTGATGAGGATGCACTGATTCCCACTCTGTTATCCCAGCCCCCGACCCACTCAGAGTCACCCTTTCTCTACTGAAGGAGTTTTCTAGCAATTTCATCAAATGTATCTTCCTCCCCCAAAACTCCCAAACAGCTGGTAGGTCTAATAATAAACTCCTTTCCTCGTGGTGCCTTCAGATTTTCTATATAATATAGGATTGTCTTGGTGGAAGGGTAGGAGAGAGGGTAACAGACCTTGTGAGCTGTGAGTGCTCTGTTCTTACCCAGATTATGAGCTTATCATGATTGTCTGCCAATATCAATGGGACTGTGCAGGCTAAGTCTTCCCCTTCTCTCTGTTCTTATCACCCCAAGCTTTGGTGTAGAGTATGGGACAAGTACATGACAGGGAAGATCAAGCCCAGCCAGCCCTTTTCAGAACACAAGCCCTTTGAAGGTGACTTGCTGCATCCTGGTACTGTTTCTGTTCAGGCAAATCACACTTGATCTTGTGCAAATAGCTTCACATTAAGACGTATGAAAATGGGCTCAGCTCCTCCTAGGTTCCAAGAGATGAGCACCATGGCTCCTCTGTTAGGGCTGGAAAACAGAGCAGACAGGGCACAAATGGGCGCCTGCAAACATTTGACAGCAGCACTCAGCTCCTCTATTTTAAGTAGCATAGTCCTCAGCCACGGAGGAAACGTCTCACATAAACACTGCCTTGTTAATTCCTCCCAAAATCCCCAGGAGGTGTGTAGGTGACAAAAATTGTTACCCCATGACTCCAGATGGTAGACATGATGTCAGTCACTTGGCATCTTTTGTATCTCAAAGTCACGATGCTCTTTGGGGGTACAGCTGGGGACAGCACATGGGACTCTGCCTCATTTGTGCAGGGACAGCCTATGCTTCTATTGTGGCATGTGAGCTGTCTCCTAAATCCCCGGCAATGTGACATTTTGACCTTTTGGAATACAGTGGAAAAGCTCCTAGGGTCGAGTCCCAGTCTTTCCTTTTCGAATCAGGTGCAAAGCGAGAGGGAGCCTCTCCCTGCCAACACAAACTGTATTCTTAGTCACAGAGATTGATTTTCAAAAGATGCCTTGAGGAATCTCTATAGAGAATGAGAGATCACAGTAAAAACTGTCAACAAATAGCCACCAAAAGTTCTTCCAATATTTGGCTTTGGGGAGAATAGCAACTCGCTTTTTAGAACTGCTCCTGTCCCTGGAAAAGTGATGAAAATATTTATGTTTCTTTTCTTGGCAGGTGCTTCTATCACTGGGCATCTGCTAAAGAGGTTTTCTTCCCCTGTTAGTTTATCCTTGGGAGCAATAAATGTAATGAGATTATGTTAATATCTTCATTGGATGAAGAAATCCTTCTTAAAAGACAGTAACTAAACATCTAATGAATTCCTAGAAGGAGGAAGAAATCATTTCCTATGTGTCCTCTATGTTATAATTTATCTTTCACATTTTACAAATAGATTATAGCAGATTACGAGTAATTTCCTGTAAGGTCATTCCTGGCAAAAAGGAAAACAGGGTGCAGAGATGGTGAGATTATAATTCATTGACTCTATAAGGTAAGAAGATAATCAGTCAAATTCCTGCCACAGCTATTTATACCCCCAGGTCCTCCAATTTAAGACTGGGCAAGGTTACCAAGCAAATGTTGATAATGGCTTGCAGGCCTTTGGCTGAGAGCTGCGCAGTCAGTGCAGACATGGGGCTGATGAAGTGAGAATGTCTTTTCTGTCTTGAGAAGAGAGCATGTCAACTGCAGTGGGTGGAAGCACAGACAGGAGTAGCACCCCAGTGGACCCTCTGCCCTGCCCAGGCAATTGCTACTGTCAGTCCCATGCAGAAGTGCAGTCACCCTGAAGGACAGGCCAGAAGGGCACCTGCAGTGAGAAGGAATAAGAGGGTGCTCCTCACTGAACATCCTGAAGATGCTATAGCTACATGGAGGTGTGAAGAGGAGAGAGGCTGACCAGCAGAGGAAGGGAAGGCTTTTTTCTTGCTAATGGAGCTGAGATCGATGTCAAAGATTTCAGGGGAAGAGGAAGGCAAAGGACATCGTTGTGTGTGACCTCTGTCCTGACCCAATCTAGGTGGCATGACGGTGCCTGGGTTGTGAGCAGGAGAGCACCAAACAGGTGCCAAGAGATTTACAGATGCTGTCTTTGTATTAAGGATTCCTTGTGCCAGGGGCAGGCAGTGAACCCAAAGATCATTGTAAAATGAAGGGTCAGGATGCCTGTGGCAGGGCTGGCTGCCCCACAGTACCAGGAGACCTTGCTGGGCAGACTTTGTGGGCCAGAGAGTGACTCGCAAAGCCATAGATACCTGCCTTTCGGTCAGAGCTGGAAGGTTCCGTCTTGTAGTGCCAAAACTTTTCTCTAAGGAAGGCCTCTGGGCAGCTCTTTTCAACTCATTTGGTTGAGTTATTTTGATTAGGGGCATTTCCCTGTGAAATAAACAGATTTGTCCCAGTCTGTAAATCTTGCTTCTCTATTTCTATCTTATATTGACTGTGGATGGGTTTATCTGGCAACCCAGGAGAAGGGTGTTTCTCCACATGGAGCCAACATAACAGCCTTTATAAGGAACAACTAATTTTGTGCTTTAACCAAATATGCTGCCTGATATCACTGCAGTCACTTAGCAAATTTCTGAGGCCTTACAAGTAAAGGAAGCATGTGAGGACATTCGGCAGTTGCAAGCTTCTTGACAAAGTTGAAATCATCTTTCACTTCTTCCTGAGCTGCCCATCACAAAGAACCACCAAGCTGACTGTTGGCTCAGCTGCCTGAACAGCAAACCATCAAAACCGCCTCCACCCTCCCTTCGTCTCCCCAGAATCTCATGAGAAACCTAATCTCCGTCTGTCAATTGCACTGTTTTCTCAGAGTTTTACAGAGAATCAGACCGATAGCATCTATTATAAGAAATTGGCTTACATGATTATGGAGGCTGACAAGTCCCAAATTTGCAGAATTGATGTTTCAGTTTGAATCCTAAAACTGGTAGACAGGAAGATTTCTCTCCTACCTGGGAAAGGATCAGACTTTTATTCTACTCAGGCCTTAAACTAATTGGATAAGGCCCACACATATTATAGAGGACAATCCTCTATAAATGCTAATCTTATCGAAAAAACACCCTTACAGAAACACCCAGAACAACGTTTGACCAAATATCTGGGAATCCATGGCTCGGTCAAGTTGACACATAAAATTAACCATTGCCACACCTTCTTCACGTGTCTGCAATTCATCCATCTCTCCTGTAAATTTAGTTCTGGCACAGTCATCCCTTACCTGCCTGCACTGTTACACAACCTCTTAGCTCACCTGAAGTCTTCATTCTTATTCATACCAACCTTCCCTATGCCACACTACACCATTCTTTAAAATTCTTCAGTATAGCCTGCCCATGAAGTTCAAATTTCTTAACACACTCTACAAATGCTCTAAGAATGGACTGACCATGCCTCTTCTTCCTCCACTCACCCTCCCAGCCTAATCATTCTGCTGAGCTCATGCCGACCGGCTTCTTTGCATCGTCCAGTGTCTCTCCTATCCATGCTTTTGATTAAGGGTCATGTCCTATTTGACATACACTTTCCTTTCTTTATTCCCTGGCCAATATCTATTCATCCTCCAGGATTGAGCCAAGGATTATTCTTTTCTGATGAGCTTTTCTTTACACCCTCCTGTCAACGGTCAGCTCTAGGTGTCCCTTTTATGGACTCGATAGCCTCTCCTGTGCCTTTCGGCAACTGCATACTTAGCTTTTGGCCAAGCTCAGTCTCTGTCCTACATTAGACTCTGTGTGGCTCAAGGTAGGAATTATGTGGCCCAGGACTCCTGCTGGTCTCTGCCACAGCCCTGGGGCATATGGGAGACACGTTGCACCTGAAATTAAAAATTAGACAGAATGATTACAGGAAGTACACTAAATCTGAAGTCAGAACGTGTGTGTTTAAGACTCAGTGCTGCTGGCACAGACTACTGAGGTAAGCTTGCTCAAACAAGTTCATGTTCCTGAGCCTCCATTGCTCCTTCTGCCGGGTGGAAATGAGCTTCCCTCACTGAAGTCCCTTACGTGTGGGTTAAAAACCCTGAGTGAACAATAAAGGGCAATGCATCGTCTTGTAATAGCCACGTTTTCACCACATTGATGAGGCTCGGCAGGCATGGTGGTCAAGGGCATGGGTTCTGGAGTCCCCGTTCTGGGGCTCAGATGCTGACTTGACCACTACCTGTGTGTGACCTCGGGCAGGCTCATTCTTCTGTGCCTCAGGTCTCGGATCTACGACGTGGCCATGAGTGCTGTAATCACAGACTCACTGCAGATGCTTGCTGTGAAGTGCAGTATCATGGAGGGTTCTCAGAACAGTGCCTCGCATGGAGTAAGCGGTGGTGATATTTGCAGTCGTTGCTGTTACCATTATCACCTGGGCATTAAGAGCACACACGGTGGTTCCTGGCGCTGCCATGTCCTTCCTGGTGACATGGGTGGAGTTAACCTCTCTGGGCTTCCTCATCTGTAAAGGGTGTATTGACACTGTAGTCTGAGGTCACATGCCTGGAGGTGCCCTACTTTTCCACCCAGGCCCCCTGAGCTGAGTGGTGGACAGGCAGCATCTCACTAGGGCTGTTGCTCTTTCAAAGCTCTCAGAGGATGAGTAGCCATCCCTTCAAGTTCAGGGCTCTTGACCTGTGAGACCTGCACAGCAGAAAGGGGCAGGTAGGTGCTGATTTGCAGGGCTCACAACTCAGGCCAGGTGTGGAGCAACCTCAGCAGAAAAAGCCCGAGGTTAGTTCCCGGAGCTCTCCCGACACACAGAAGCCTCTTGTTTTCTTGTTCTGCCATCACTTATTCTGGGTGCAAAGGGCTCTAGAGTCCCTCTTTGACCTCTTCTGGGCAGAGTCAATGACACCATGCACAGCCTGCCCACCAGCTCCGTTTCCCTCCATGCTGCCTGTGCGATATCTCATTACAGCCACTCCGCCCCAAGTCCTGCTGATGGGACTTTTGGGAGTGGAAAATGCAGAGGTCAGCTTTGCCTCAGACCTTTATTTCCATTTAATTACACCCTTGCTGCCTTCGAGCCCACACTCAATCTTGTTCGTAAATCAATGTTTTCTTCCAGTTTTTGTCTCTCATCTCAAGATCTAGCTGACTTAAGCACTTTCGTCCGAGTTTATTAACTTCTTTCATTTCTACTCATTAACTTAATATCGTTTCCCCTTTTCTTCATCATAGATTGCTCTACCTCCTGTCATTAATGCTTCCCACCTCACAATGGGTCATTCACGTAGGGAGGGATTGGTAAACCATGATTAGTATTATTATTTACACCAAAAGCAATTATGGCAGACTGAAAGTTTTGGAAAGAGCTAGAAAAGTTTCCAGCAAACAACAGTTTGTGAAAAGTTATCTTGCACCTTATTGGGCTCAACACCAAGCAGCAGGAAGAAAATATATGGCATTCAGAGGTCCCAGGCTCAGGGTTCAGCTCCATGCACTGCCGATTACATAGGTGACTTTGGGCAAGTTACATGGGCTGTCATAGGCTCCGTCTCTCTGTCTGTAAAATGGGAGTAATAAACCCAACACCGAATGTGGCACAAAGATGCATTCGGTACCCGGCCATTGCCAAGCCAGAGGAGGGCTCCATGAATACCCCTGGTGTCCCAGCTGTCACTGGCAGCCTCCCCTGGTGAATTTGGCCAGAGCCCCTAAGAGTCACCTTCCTTGGCATCAGCTGGTTAGGCAGAGGTGAAGAGCTTTATTTCTGTTGGATAATGAACTCTGGGAAACAGACGCGCTTCACTGTGGCTCCCTTGCCAGTCCTAGAGTGCAGCTCATGTGGTCAGCTGCTGGCAAGAAAAAGGGCCAGATGAAAGAAACTGTTCACATCATTCCTTCTCTTAGACAGGGCTCCAGAGTGCCTGGCAGCCTCTGATCTTCAGAGGTAGAGCTTTCCTGAGGTGTCAAAAAGAAGCCACCGCAGTGAGGATAAGGATGTGGGCCCTGCAGGCAAGGATTGACAGGCTCCAACTCTGCTGTGGCTAGTGGTAGATGCACACCTCCAACTTTCAGATGCTCGTTTATGTGCTGTTCATTTGCTTCCCAAATCATCAAGGGTAAAAGGCATATTTTGAATAATAGGGAGTGCTGACTCAAGATTTTTTTAACAGCCTCTCCTGCAGAAGTCATCAAGTTCTGCTACGAAGTTCTCTGAACAATACTTACAGTTTCTACTTTTATTTAGAATGATAAAACTGTGACTCTTAAAATGCTATAGCATATCAGTTTACTCCATTTAGTAGAAATTTAGATTGGCACACTGTACTGCAAACATATTAAACTGGAGAGTCACAGTTGGTAAACTCTAACTCTGTACTGTTGACTTTTAAGACATGTTATGCACTTACTTCTGCATTTATGCTGTCGGGCATATAAGAGATGTCAGGCTCCATAGCTAGCCTGAAAATACAACCGTGAATATGGACTGGATGCTGCCCTCAGGTGTGTAAATGTCATGGGTGGGAGTGAGGCAAATAAACACAGATATATTCCTGGCATGCAATAGAAGGTCACATGGGAGTTGAGGCATACAGAGGAGGAACTGTCCTCAGCACTGAGAATATTCTCTGTCTGCTACTGACAGACAAGGGGGAGCAAGGGAGTTAGGCTCATTCCACACGATAACAGTATCTACTTAAAATTACACGTTTTTATATATACTTTGTGAATTACATTTATAATGTCAAATGCTGCTGTTTAGGCTTTGGACTTTGAGTTTTTAATTTTTAAAATTAGTTTTAAAACCACAATAAAATATGGTGTGAAAACCATCACAGGTGTCAGTGGGATAAAATGGGGAAGTCCCTTCTCTTTTTCCCTGACATTCCTCATGGCCATTTTCCAAGGTAAACACTTCTTAAAAGTCCGGTGTGTTTGCTCATATGTAGATGTTTTAAGTAAATGTGTGTACATATACACACCCACACAAACTTGTGTCCTTTATAAATGAGATTACACCGTGCGGTTGGTTTAAGCTGACCTAGAACGCAGGCTGTGTATCCTCCATATATACACATGCAGACATGCCATCCTCTTTATCCAACTGGCCACTGCTTTGTGAAATTCGTAGGCTTCCATAATATGAGCTTTTTTTTAAAAATTAAATTCATATAACACAAAGTAAGCCGTTTTAAAGTGAAAAATTCAGTGATATTCAATCCATTCACAATATTGCATCACCGACCCGTCTGCCTAATTTCAAAACATTTTCATCCCCATCGACATAACAAAAAAGACATTGGAAAGATATGTCTCCAAATACATGGAATTTATCCGGGAATGAGGAAAGAAGTTCGTAATCCAGGATGCATGTAGTGGCAAGTGACAAGCGTGCTAATGACAGAAAGGGGAAGGGGAGCTTTGACTGGCAAAAAGGCGAATTTCTCCCAAGCTTCTTAGAAATACAGTTCATTCCGGAGCCCAAAGCAAGTTGCCTTTGGTTCATTGGTGGAGATGCCCTTCCTGGGCGTGTATTCTTTTGAGAGCATCTTATCTAAATGACTGCAGCCCTCAAGAACGTCTAGTGATAAAATGTCTATATGTGGGAAATGTGCAAGCCATACAGGAGACGTGTAAAGGATGCGAGGGGCTTTCTTGTGATGTATTAGAGCATGCTTGGAAACAGTTCTGATCTCAGGCACGCAAGTGTGAGCCCTCCCTCCTGCCTTCCTGGCCCAATTTTGTCTAGGTGTGAGAAAAGTGATGTCATGGTAGTATCTTTCACACTCCCCCGACAGAAAATCTCACACCCATTAAATAGTTACTTCCCATTCCCCGTAGCCATAGCCACCACCAATCTGTTTTCGTTCTCTATGGATTAGCCTCCTCTGGATATTTTTTGCATATAAAGGGAATCATACCATACGTGACCTGTGTTTGGCTTCTTTCACTCAGCATAATGTTTTCAGGGGTCCACAACCCCTGGCCCACCAATGGTACCGGTCTGAGGCCATTTAAGAAACCAGGACGCACAGCAGGAAGTGGGCAGTGGTGAGCGAGCCCACAGAGTGAGTCTGTCTGCCGAACGTGTGTGTGGCAGTGCACCTCGGATCTCCACACCACACTGTCCCTGCGTGTGCGCCTGTCTCCAGGGTTCTCCAGCCTGAGCTCCGCCTCGTCAGATCAGCAGTGACCTTAGATTCTCAGGGGAGCGTGACCCCCATTGTGAACTGTTCATGTGAGGGATCCAGGCTGTGTGCTCCCTATGAGAATCTTCCTATTGCCTCCCGATACCATCCCCTGCACCCCAGCCCGTGGAAAAGTTGTCTTCCACAAAACCAGTCCCTGGTGCCAAAAACGTTGGAGACTGCTGATGTTTCTGAGGTCGTTTACACTGTAGCATGTGTCAGTACTTTGTTCATCTTATTGATGGGATACTGGTCTGCTGTATGTGTATTGTGCATGTTTTCTGGAGCTGCCAGAAACTGGTGCCTTAGACAATAGAAATCTATTGACTCACATTTCTCGGGGCTGAAAGCCCCACATCAAGGTGCCGGCGGGGTGGTTTCTTCTGAGCACTTCCGTCTAGGCTTCTTCCAGCTTTGAGGTCTGTGGCAGTGCACCTCGGGTCTCCACATCACACTGTCCCTGAGTGTGTGTCTGCCTCCAGGTTTCTCTTGTTGTATGACCACCAGTCACGGTACATTAGCATTAGAAATTCATGCTACTCGGGTGTGATCTCACTTTAATGACATCTGCAAATACCCTATTTCCATGTAAGGTCACATGCTAAGGTCCTAGGGAGTAGGATTTCAAGATACCAGTCCCTTTGAGGGTGGTAAAATGTACTATGACACTATGGATGAACCACTTTTTGTTGATCCACTTATCAACTGACACACACACATTTAGGTTATTTCTGTCTTTGGGCTATGGTGCATCATGTTGCTATGAACATTTGGGCACCAGTATTTGTTTGAGTACTTGTTTTCAATTCTGTAGGGATATATACCTAGGGATGGGATTACTGGGTCACTTGTCAGCTCTACGTTTATACATTTGAGGAACTACCAAACTTTTTCACAGCGGCTGCACTGTTTAATCTTCCTACCATGGTCTGAGGGTTCCAATTTCTCCCCATCTTTTTTTTTCTTTTCCTTCTTTTGAAACAAAGGCTCATGTTATCACCCAGGCTGGAGTACAGTGGTGTGGACTCAGCTCACTGAAACCTCTGCCTCCTGGGTTCAAGTGATTCGCCTGCCTCAGCCTCCCAAGTAGCTGGGATTACAGGCACAAGTCACTGCATCTGGCTAGTTTTTGCACTTTTAGTAGATATGAGGTTCCCCATGTTGCCCAGGCTGGTCTCAAATTCCTGACCTCAGGGTATCCACCTGCCTTGGCCTTCCAAAATGCTGGGATTACAGGTGTGAGCCACCATGCCTGACCAATTTCTCCCCATCTTTGCTAACATATATTATCTTCCATTGTTTCAAAAAATATTTCAGTGAGTGCAAAGTGATATCTCATTGTGATGTTGATATCATAGTATATTTTAATGAGCAGATTCCTGAAGAGCATTCCGGTTGTTTCCAGACTTTTCCTGTTAGCACATTGGTCTGATGAAATCTTGGTACATTTTATATTTGGGATAATATGTGAGCATTGTTTTAGGTTAGAATCCTAGATGTGGAATTGCTGAAGGGTGTGCATTTGTGTTTAAAATTTGATAAATATTTCCAAATTGCCAAAATATTTTAATAATTCATATTTTATAAAGTATTTAATGATGCATTTTCAGCCTTTTGACAGTTCAGGCTTTCAATTCATTAAAACTCTTACCAATAATAGCGTAATATTTCTAAGTTCCCATTCTCCCTGCCCGTGTGTCTACCTCTCCAGGCACGGGGTATCTGGAAGTTCATTGTATACTCTTAATATATTAATACTTCCAGTTATAGAATATCATCAGCGAAGATAGATAGTTTGACTTCTTTTTTTCCTACTTGGATGACTTTAATTTTTCTGTTGGTTGATTGCTCTGTCTAGGACTTCTATTGCTACACTGAATAGGAGGTGGTGAGAGTAGGCACCCTTTTTCCTTTTGTTTCTGTTCTCAAGGAGAATGGTTCTAGCTCTCACCTGTTCAGTATGATCTTGGCTGTAGGTTTTCCATAGATGGCTCTTATTGTTTTGAGGTATGTTCCTTTGATGCCTAGGTTGTAGAGGATTTTTATCATGAAGAAATATTAGATTTTTCTGGGTCTATTGAGATTATCATGTATTTTTTGCTTTTAATTCTGTGTATGTGGTGAATCACATTTATTAATTTGCACATGTTGAACCAGCTTTTTCCCCAGAAGTAAAGCCTACTTGATCATTGTGTATTAACTTTTTGGCATACTGCTGGATTTGGTTTGTTAGTCTTTTGTTGAGGATTTTTGCTGTACATTTATCAGGAATATTGGCCTGAAGTTTACTTTTTTTGTTGTGTCTCTGAAAGACTTTGGTATTAGGCTAATGGTGGCTTCATAGAATGATTTAGGGAGAAACCCCTCCTCCTTGAGTTTTTGGAATAGCTTCAGTACATCTGGTAGAATTCAGCTGTGAATCCATCTGGTTCAGGGCTTTTCTTATTTGGTGGGGTTTATTATTATTATTATTATTGTTTTTACTGATTCCATTTCTGAACTCGTTCTTGGTTTGTTTAGGTTTTCATGTTCTCAAAAGGAGACTTACAAATGGCCAAGAAACACAAAAAATACTCGTCATCGCTAATCATCAGGGAAATGCAAATCAAAACTATAATGATACCATCTCACAGCAGTCAGAATGGCTATTACTAAAAAGCCAAATAATAATGGATGCTGGTGAGGCTGTAGGGAAGAGGCAATGTTTATACACTGCTGGTAGGAGTGTAAATTAATTCAGCTATTGTGGAAAGCAGTTTGAAGATTTTTCAAAATTTCCAAAGAGAGAAGTACCATTCAACACAGCAATCCCATTACTGGGTATATGCCCTCCCCCTCAAATAAGTCATGCTACCAAAAAGGCACATGGGTGTGTATACTCATCACAATAGCAAAGGCATGGAATCAACCTAGGTGTCCATGAATGGTGTGTTGGATAAAGAAAATTGGTACGTATATACCATGGAAGACTATGCAGCCATAAAAAGAATGAAATCATGTCCTTTGTGGCAACATGGTTGTAGCTGGATGACATAATCCTAAGTGATTTAATGCAGGAACAGAAAGCCAAATACCATATGTTCTCACTTATAAGTGGGATCTGAACATTGAGTGCTCATGGACACAAAGATGAGAAAAAGAGACCCTGTAAAGTGCTAGAGGGGAGAGAGCTGGAAGGGGTTGTGGGTTGAACTACCTGTTGGGTACTATGCTCACTACCTGAATGACAGGATTTGCACCCCAAACCTCAGCATTATGCAATGCACCCATGTAACAAACCTGCACATGTACCTCCTACATCCAAAAGGCTGACATTATTTTAAAAACTTCTGATGTCAAAATAACTATTTAATTAAAATAGAACCCCAAAGGCTGATTTGTTTGTAAAAATTTGTTTTGATTGTTTCTAATATTATGTTTTACTGAGCATCCTTTGATGTTTCATCTTCCTGTTTTACTTTATCCTCTGTGATGACCAATTTTCATTTATGTTTTGGGGGGATCATCCTGCTTTCCTTCTATAGACCTCAGTGAAGTCTTGGTATGTGAATGATCTGACCTTTGCTTTTTTCATCAGATAGAGTACTTATTTCCCTAAGTTTTTCTTAACCACATCAAACTCAGTCTAGTCTTAGGTTTTGCATTGCTATTCCCTCTGCCTAGAAGCCACATACTGATGGATTTCTATTTTATCCAAAGGGCTACAATCTGTAGCTAGTAGTATTTATTTTGACAAACTGTCCCAAGCTTGGCCAGCAAGATCCCCTTTAAGTTGGCTACAGTATCCTTGCAGAGGAACCAATAGATCAGCAGAAGACGCTGTGATGTGGAAACACCTATGAGGCATTGGTCTAGGAGCCAAAGCCCCTTCCTGTCCACACACCCTTATTCCCAGTACCCAGAACAGTGCCTGGCTCTTAATAATTGTTTTGAATGAATGATGACATAACGAGTGAATACATGTGTAGACACCCTGCCTAGACGATCATTCTCTCTTTTCCCATCTATTTATCCTTCCTGAGTGCCCCACAGGTCTCCTGCACAGCTGGGCCCTTCATTGCAGAGCCCCCATGTTTCTGAACATGGCTCTGTTGTAATATAGTCTAGGCATAAATTGCAGTCTAGGCATCTTGTTTTTTCTGTGACATATTATGAATATAAGACAAATTACTGCATCTTATTTATGTTTGCATTGCCAGTAAATGTTACAGAACCTGGCATTTCAGCCTCTAAAAGTATTCATTTTAGTTACAAGACTCAAGAGATAGCAAGGATAGAACAAAAATAAATCATGCCATCATGCTCTTCTTAGTGGATTCTGATGGCATCTAAGATCATGGCCATCTGACCAGCCTACATGGGTTTCTGACAACACTGGCTCAGAAGAGGGCTGATGAGATTTACGGTAACGATATTTCATTCTCCCCTGAGTACTTGTAAGGAGGCCATTTGCAGGAGGATGTGAGGAACCCCCTGAGTGGGAGCTCTTCCCGAGAGGAAAGAGTTAATCCAGATCAATCTCATTGGCTCTACTCAATGCCAGGACACTGTAGTCACAGAGATTACATCATTTTGAGAACTCTGGTGTTGAGGTAAGAGAATGATATGACTAATTTCCTGATCCCTATGGGATAAAGTGAAAAAAACAGCAGAAACCAGCAGATAGCAATGAAAGTTATCCCTAGTTGCCCTCATCTCATGCTCGTTAGCACAGGATACTCATATCAGTGCCATGACCATTTACAAGTGCCATGGCAATGACCAGGAAGTCACCATCCTTTTCCTAGATAATTCTAAATAGCCCTCCCCTCAATTTGCAATAACCCACCTCTTAATTTGCATGAAATGGAAAATAGGTGTAAGTGGGTATAAATCCAGTTGCCACTGGAGGCAGTGGGTCAGGGAACAGGGTAACAACGGCAGGAATGCCTTTGCAGGCAGCCTCCTCTGCTGATGATGGTGATGGCCATCTGGACACCAGAGCTGGTGATGGCCACTGGACTCTGTGAGATGGAGAGCCAATCTCACATTCAAGGGTTCAACAACTACTGATGTGTTTTTATTTCCTTCTCTATGATTTTAAGATGTGCTTTCTGCATTCTGTAAAGAAACACATCAAAAAAATAAAAGCAGTGTCTTTGTTACCAAAAAAAGATACAGTTACCAACACATACACTGCCAGCTATGGGAACACTGCTTATGAATTAGCCCTGCTGTGTGAGGAGTGGTGCCATTCAATAAGATTGCTGTCTAATGTCACTGGTTCTCCCTTGAATTCTTCCCTGAGTGAAGTCAAGAGCCCTTCTGGGCTATGCCCTATTCTGGGGGCTCGCTTGTCCTGCATCAGTGTCTGTCACCTGATCTTTTCTTCTGATGCAGCAAAACCAATTGGCTTTGACTGGACCTTATGGAGGACATGGCTGATGGTGAAAGTAAACAATGCAAGCACCTGACTACCTTATCAGGCAGCTCTACTTTGAACCAGAAAGTCTGGTATTTTAGACTCGTGCCTATGAAATGAAAATGAGGAAAAACCAAACCAGACCAAACCCTAGAGAGTCGTGTTCCTTCTTATTGTAACTCACTTTTTGTTTCAGCATAATTCTTGGTTGACTTGAACTACAGTGGTTTGGAATATTCAGCTTTTAATATCTTGCTCTATTTAGTGGCCTCAAAATAAATGTTTGCAAAGGAGCCCTCCTGTCATTTCATAAAATGATGACTCCTTTATTAGAAAGGGTAATTTTACCCTTGAGTTTCATTTTGGATATTCAGGTGCTAATATTGTGTATTCTATTTGACACTGCAAAATGCTCTTCCATTCCACCAGTGAAAAGGGCAGCTCTACTATATATATATATATATATATATATATATATATATATATATATACACACACACACATATGTAGACACACACACACATATGTATACACACACACACACATATCCATATTCACTTTATTGCTTGTCTTGATATGCTAGCTAGCTGAGGGAAGCTCTAAAAGAAATAATTTCCCTCCCATTCCCTGGAGAAGACACCCTGCAGCTTTGACCCCGGAAGCTTCAGGAACATCAGAGAAGATCGGAGCAGAAGAGCTCTGTGCAGGTGAGCAGAAGGAAAAGACTGAAGCTCAACACGAGTCTAAGGAAGAAAACAAAAACAGAAGCCAAACCCTGAGCAGGCATGGACTGGCTTTGTCTCGCGGTCCAGTCTGAGTTCTGAACACATGGGATAACCCATCACCACTTCCAGAAACACTTGAAGGAGCTGAGATTCTGCCATAGCCTCTGAACCATGGTGTTGCTAGGAAGGCAGCCTCTCTTAAACCCGGGGAAGCTTGGCACATTATCAACTTTATTATTCCATAGACATGCTATGATTCTAGTATTTGTGAATGTAATTTCTCTATTTCATTTTGTAATTGGTTATTACTGGTAAAAGCAAAAATGCAATTGATTTTTGTGTGTTTATATTTTGTACAGCAATCTTGCTGAACTATCATTTCCCAGCCTTCTTGGCAAGGAAAAACCATTGTGCTTGATGGGTAAAGCTTTTCTGGTCTTTTAGTATTGTAACTGTGCCTTTCTATGCTCTTAGTCATTATCCCTAATTCTATATATCAGCCTAACAATATCTAGATATTGATTATTTCTGCCCTGGTTGTGGTCTTATCCAATAAACTGTATATAGGCTTTGGCTGGCGACATTCCATTGTGGGTAGTTCTGCAGAGAAACCAATTCTGTGATTCAGGAGGGCAGGGAGACTCTCTCTCTAAAGTGATGCCCTGGAACAGGAGAAGTGGGGCTTCCCCCATATGTCCTGGGACAGAAAGGTACAGCTGAGGGCCTTTAATTGCTTGGTGACCACCCTCATCATGGATGCAGGAGAGGAAGAAGAAACCTTATAGGGAGCTGAGATTTCATTTATTTCAGCTACTGGCAGGGGCTGAGGGTCATGCTGGCAGAAGCAGGCAGGGCTGAGATGCAGAGTGCAGGACATGAGAATATGCACAGGGCAATGGGGTGTAGGAGCCAGGGACTCAGTGACTGGGTGGGTGCAGGAAGAGACTGGTGCAGGGGTACAGGACCATATGGACCACTTCAGGCTTGGCCCTCAGCTCTCCAGCACCCATACTCAGAGCACGTATATCTCAAAGACAGTGAATCAATTAGTTTTAATTATCTGCTTTGCATTAGGCATTGCTTTGATTAAAAGCTTGTAAGTCAATCACGTGAACTCTAAAGGAGTGCTGATGATTCTTACCTCTATTCCTACAATAGTGGTTCACATTTTAAATCTAACAGAACCTTAGAAACATGTATTTAAAAGGTGAATTTCTGTGCATAGCTCTTATGAGAAATGGATGGCTTTTATAATTTATTGAGAAAATCATTGGGCCTTTGTCCTTTAACCTGTTAAAATTGAGAATACTATTTATAGACTTTCTAATATTAAATCCTATTTCTATTTCTGCAATAACTGCAATGTAGACACAGGGATTATCATTTTTTTTATATGCGCTGCTGGATTAGGTTTGTGACTATTTTGTTTAAAGGGTATTGAAACAATGGTCAGGAGTGAGTTTGATTTGTAATTTTTTTTTCTTTTCTTGTTTGCTTTTCTATCATGTACTATTTTTGTTTGGCTTGAGTATCAAGGCATACTGATCTCATAGAAAGGTTTGGAATATTTTTTCTCCCTATGCACTGGGAGAATTTGTATAAGCTTAAAAGTTTGGTAGAAATCTTCTGTAAAACCATGATAGCTGGATATTTTTCCCTGTAGGAAGATTTTTAACTGATGCCTCAACATTTTTGCTAGTTCTAGTGTTACTCAGAATTTTCTGTAGACTCCGTTTTGCTAAGTTATATTTTTCTAGAATTTCTTCATTTTGTTTAAGTTTTCAAATTGACTAGCAAAAAGTTATTGGTGCTGTATTTTCCCTTTTGCTTTATCTACCCCCATTCCCAGTATTGCTTATTTTGGCCTGCTCTTTTATTCTCCCAATCAGTTTCACTAGACCTTTGTTGCATTAACATTTTCAAAGGGCCAACTTTTGATTGTATTTCTCTATCAAATATTTATTTAATTGATTTCCAGTCCTCTTTTTATTATTTCCTTGCATTACTTTATTTGGGTCTATTCAGTGATTCACTTTCTAACTTTTTAAGCTGTATGTTTAACTTGTTAATATTTGGAGTCTCTTCTTTTAAATAAGAGTGTAAGGCTACAATAGTCCCTGTAAGTGTTAGTTTATTTACATCTCACAGGTTTTAATGTAGTATTTTCATTATCACTAAATATTTCTAAATTTCAACTTCAATTTCTTCTTTGTCTCATGAACACTTTAATAGCGGGTCGGGAGAGCCTTTTACTTTCCTTTCTCTTGCCGAGCTCTACCCTAACTGCCTCATAGTCGCACAGCATAATCTGTAGGATACAAATTATTCAAAAGCTGTTGAGACTTGTCTTACATTTTTCAACACGGCCAGTTTTGGTAAATGTCTTGTGTGTGTTTCTGAGATCAGTGTGATTCCCTAATTGTTGGATGCAGAATTCTATATATGTCCATTAAATAATGCTGATGATGTGACTCAAAACTTCTATAGCTTTGATAATTTTTCCTTTTTGATATAACCGTAATTGAGAAGGTATTGAAAGATCACACTAAGATGATACGTTGTTCGTTTTCTCCCAGTGTATCTGTCAATATTTAATTCAGGTATTTAGTAACAGTTTTAAACTTCACAGAGGTTTAAAATTGCTGAACTCTACTATTGAATTATTTTTATAAATCATTTTTTAGTGACTATGATTAAAATTCTTTGTGCCTTAAAGTTTATTTTAACGGATACTAACACAGTGATCTCAGATTTCTTTTGATTAGCATTTGCCAACCATACTTTTCTGTTATTTTAATTTAATGCTCTGTGTGCCTGTAAGTTCAAATGTATCTCTTACAGATAGCATACAGTTGGATTTAAAAAAAAAGTCTAATCTGGCAATCTTTAATTTTCATTGTTGAGTATAGTCCATTTATTTTACCTCTATTTAAATATTTGGACTTGCTTCTTTTTCATCTCAAAACTGAAAATACTTTTGAATAAGAAGCCTTGTGATTTCATTTTTCACTGAACTTCACAAATTTTGTAGCTGTCCCTGTGGGAGGGGAGCAGGCCGGCTATGCAGGAGAGGCCAACATCAACCCTGGGAGGTGGACATCAGCTGGCTGGGTTGGAATTGGTTCTGAGTTCCTGGACATTTCTTTCCTGCTGATGATCTGATTCTCTTCCTTTGCTATAATTTCTTTTTTTTTCTTTTACTTTAAGTTCTGGGGTACATGTGCAGATCTTGTGGGATTGTTACATAGGTATACACATGCCATGGTGGTTTGCTGCCTCCATCCCCCTGTCACCTACATTAGGTATTTCTCCTAATGTTATCCTTCCACAATCTCCCTACCCGCTGCTATCCCTCCCCTAGCCCCTCAATCCCTCAGTAGACCCCAGCATGTGATGTTCCCCTACCTGTGTCCATGTGTTCTCATTGTTCAACACTCACTTATGTGAGAACATGCGGTGTTTGGTTTTCTGTTCTTGTATCAGTTTGCTGAGAATGATGGTTTCCAGATTCATCCATGTCCCTACAAAGGACATGAACTCATCCTTTTTAATGGCTGCATAGTATTCCATGGTGTATATGTGCCACATTTTCTTTATCCAGTCTATCTTTGATGGGCATTTGGGTTGGTTCCAAGTCTTTGCTATTGTAAACAGTGCTGCAGTGAACATACATGTGCATATGTCTTGATTAATAGATCAATTTATAATCCTTTGGGTATATACCCAGTAATGCATTGGCTGGGTCAAATGTTATTTCTATTTCTAGATCCTTGAGGAACCCTCACAATGCCTTCCACGATGGTTGAACTGATTTACACTCCCACCAATACTGTAAAAGCATTCCTATTTCTCCACATCCTCTCCAGCATCTGTTGTTTCCTGATTTTTTAATGATCGTCATTCTAACTGGCATGAGATGGTATTTCAATGTGGTTTTGGTTTGCATTTTTCTAATGACCAGTGATGATGAGCATTTTTTCATATGTTTTGTTGGCTGCATAAATGGTCTTCTTTTGAAAAGTGTCTGTTCATATCCTTTGCCCACTTTTTGATGGAGTTGTTTTCTTTCTTGTATATTTGTTTTAGTTCTTTATAGATTCTGGGTATTAGTCCTTTGTCAGACAGGTAGCTTGCGAAAATTTTTTCCCATTCTGTTGGTTACTGGTTCACTTTAATGATCATTTCTTTTGCTGTGCAGAAGCTCTTACGTTTCATTAGATCCCATTTGTCTATTTTGGCTTTTGTTGCCATTACTTTTCGTGTTTTAGTTA
This sequence comes from Leontopithecus rosalia, assembly GCA_028533165.1. Classification (NCBI taxonomy): domain Eukaryota; kingdom Metazoa; phylum Chordata; class Mammalia; order Primates; family Cebidae; genus Leontopithecus; species Leontopithecus rosalia. The sequence goes on from CM052649.1 coordinate 4,975,017, forward strand.
TGAAGTTCTTGCTTATGCTTATTTCATGAATAGCATTGCCTAGATTTTCTTCTAGGGTTTTTATGATGTTAGGTCTTATGTTTAAATCTTTAATCCATCTGGAGTTAATTTTTGCATAAGGTGTAAGGAAGGGGTCCAATTTCAACTTTCTGCACATGGCTAGCCAGTTTTCCCAACACCATTTATTAAACATGGAATCCTTTCCCCATTGCTGGTTTTTGTCAGGTTTGTCAAAGATCAGATGGTTGTGGGTATGTGGGGTTACTTCCAAGGCCTCTATTCTGTTCCATTGGTTCATTTTGAAGGTCACTGATAGCTTGATGGGAATAGCATTGAATCTATAAATTACTTTGGGCAGTATGGCCATTTTCACAATATTGATTCTTCCTAACCATGAAAATGGAATGTTTTTCCACCTGTTTGTGTCCTCTCATTTCCTTGAGCATGGTTTGTAGTTCTCCTTGAAGAGATCCTTCATGTCCTTTGTTGGTTGTATTTCTAGGTATTTTATTTTCTTTGTAGCAATTGTGAATAGGAATTTGCTCATGATTTGGCTCTCTGTTTGTCTGTTATTGGTGTACAAGAATGCTTGTGATTTTTGCACATTGGCACTTTGCTAAAGTTGCTTATTATCTTAAGGAGATTTTGGGCTGAGATGAGGGGGTCTTCTAAATATACAATCCTGTCATCTGCAAATACAGACAATTTGACTTCCGCTTTTCCTAATTGCATATCCTTTATTTCTTTTTCTTACCTGATTGCTTTGGCTAGAAATTCCAATATTATGTTGAATAGGAATGGTGAGACAGGGCACCCTTGTCTAGTGCCAGTTTTCAAAGGGAATGCTTCCACGGTATGATATTGGCTGTGAGTTTGTCATAAATACCTTTTATCATTTTGAGATACATTCTATTAATACCTAGTTTATTAAGAGTTTTTAGCATAAAGGCCTGTTGAATTTTGTCAAAGGCCTTCTTTGCATCTGTTTAGATAATCATATGCTTTTTGTCTTTGGTTTGGTTTATGTGATGGATTACATTTATAGGATTGTGGATGTTGAAGCAGCCTTGCATCCCAGGGATGAAGCGTATTTGATCATGATGGATAAGCTTTTAGATGTGCTGTTGCATTCAGTTTTCCAGGATTTTATTGAAGATTTTTGCATCAATGTTCATGATGGATATTGGCCTGAAATTTTCTCATTTAGTTGCATCTCTGCCAGGTTTTGGTGTCAAGATGATGTTGGTCTTATAAAGTGAGTTAGGGAGGATTCCCTCTTTTTGTATTGTTTGGAATAATTTCAGAAGGAATGGTGCCAGTTTCTCTTTGTACCTCTGATAGAATTCATCTGTGAATCCGTATGGACCTGGACATTTATGGTTGGTAGGCTGTTAATTGCTGCCTCTACAAACTGAATTTACAGAGCATTCACTATAGGTTAGGTGTTGTGCAAACAGTAAGGCATTTAATTCTCACAATAAAATTATGGGCAGAATTATTAGCCTCTATATAAATGGGAAATAATAGTTTCCTAGGCTTATAAAGCTTTATAATCAAGGAAATTGAAGCTCGGAAGTTATGTAACTTTCAGAAATTCAACACTGGCCCATGGCAGGACCTAGATCCAACCTTAGGCATGTGTCACGGTGCCCTGTGGTGTCTGGTCAGGCCACTCTCCAACCCCTTCTGACTGACTGCTTGTTTTCTGACCTGGGTTTAGCAAAATGCATATTCCAGAATTAGTTTCCTGATAATCCCAATCTCCCCTTGTCTTCCCATGTGTTGTGTTTGCTTCTCCAGAAGTCCAAGCCTCTGTTTTGTTCTTCAGATGTGATACCATCCAATGCCAATGGCCCCAGCCACTGTGATCAGGTGGAAAGGCGTGCCTCCTTGTGCTGGTAGGATTTCTGGAGCTGCGCCTGCCTGTTGCACCTGGCTGCCTGCCTCTATCTACAGGGTCACAGCTTGGTACTATGCTTACTGAACCACCCATCTGTTTACTGGAGGTTCCCTGCTCCTCTCTTGGAGGGCCCAGGTTTCTTGCTGTACCCAACCCCCTTGCTGTATTCAACAATGTTTAACTGGATGCATCTATGGAGGAAGACTAATGCATTTTGTTTTGTCTCCCAAATTCTATTCGAGATTGCGAGACCTACTGCTTTGAAGGACATTGATTGATCTTCCCAATTCCCCTTGTTATCGGCCTCCTCCCCGTATTTTAGTTTTACAGTCAGACTCTTTTTCTGCTATTCACCTGGATACATACAGTTTCCCTCCTTTTGGCCTCTTCAAACACTGGGGTCATGACATCTTCTTGACATTCCACTAGAAAAGATGATCTCCTCCCTCCCAGCCCCCCTTATCTCCTTCTACTTTGCTGTCTCAATCTGGAGTCAGCTCAGCCTCCACCCAGGAACACAGCCTTGAAGAAGACAGACAAAGGGCACGTGCACACATCAACACAATGCACAAGGTTCATTTTCTCCTCCAGCTCAAGCCCTGCACTGCTGGTCCACACTCATTTCCTCACTGACCCCTCAACCAAAACTCCTACTGACCTGCCCTGTAGGCAGAATTACCTTTCATCCCCATCCACTACTGTCAAACCACCATGTCCCTGCTCCTGTATGGTCCTATGTAAATCATGTGGTTATTTCACTTCTGATGTCCTTCTACAATGGCAACTGTGTTATTATATTGTAAACTTCAGAAGGGTAGAAACTATGATTTCCAGTTCTTTAGAATAACTGCAGAAACTGGTATGTCACTCGTGCATCGTAAATGCTTATGTGGGTGAATCTTAGCTATTCAGAATCCTCAGTTAGAAAATCTTACAAAGCCTGATACTGTCTCAGCTGCAAAAAGAAGCTGTGGTTCTGCACCATTACAAATTACGTTTCAAACCAGCTCTGTTCCTTATTAAAGGATAGAGAATGCTGTTTTCGTTCATTGCATTATGTGCATTTGTATATAAATTTACAGGCTTTTGGTGTGTGTTTCATAAACTATTGCTTTTACTCCTACGTGCCTGACTCTTTATTAATATTTTATTCCACCCATTATAAAAGTCAAACTAAACAGTTGTTATGACCACATTCTAATGTAACCTTCCCTTACATAAATACCATGTTGTGTAGACTACCGTTTTAATGTAAAATGTTATTAGTTTTTGTTTTGTTTTGTTTTGTTTTGTTTTCTTTTTTTTTTTTAATTTTTATTGCATTTTAGGTTTTGGGGTACATGTGCAGAACATGCAAGATAGTTGCATAGGTACACACGTGGCAGTGTGTTTTGCTGCCTTCTGCCCCCTCACCCATATTTGGCATTTCTCCCCATGCCATCCCTCCCCCACTCCCCGCCCCCGCTGTCCCTCCCCTATTTCCCCCAATAGATCTCAGTGTGTGGTGCTCCCTTCCCTGTGTCCATGTGTTCCCATTGTTCATCACCCGCCTATGAGTGAGTATATACGGTGTTTCCTTTTCTGTTCTTGTGTCACTTTGCTGAGAATGATGTTCTCCAGATTCATCCATGTCCCTACAAAGGACACGAACTCATCATTTTTGATTGCTGCATAATATTCCATGGTGTATATGTGCCACATTTTCCCAGTCCAGTCTATCATCATTGGGCAT